>OY757187.1:9082700-9682700 GCA_963583895.1 Melanophora roralis
ATATAAACGTAGTTTATGTGTATCCTTGGGATTTTTTTTTTGTTTTATGTATAGATTATGGCATTATTTAAATATCTGGTTCGATTATAAAATAACTTTAATATTTCTTTTCATTCTCTCTCTTTACTAACAAATTTCTGTCAGTGCTTATTTAATTTTTGTTTTGAACATCCCATTGTGTCAATGTTTTTTTTTCTTCTCTTATTTATACTCATTCGTTCCTTTTGTATTAAGTATTGGTTTATGTTGTTCTTAAGATGTAGGGAAGCACCAACACTAAGCATTACTTATTTCACCAAACTACTAACCAACTACACAACCAACAACACCATTCATTCATGCATGGATGTGAGTCTGTTCACTATTTTATTAATTTTATTATTGCTGCTGTTGTGTGTGCGCTATAATATCTCTCCTCGTTCACGCGCGTTAAACGCCAGTTCAACAATTTTTATGCTGTCAGCGAACGCGTGCCTGTATGTGTGTGGTCTTGGATCTCATGAATAACATGCTTGGAATGACTTTTACGATGGCATTTGTGCTGGCTTCGATCAGTTTGCAATTCTTTTGTGAGCTTAAGTTAAAGTGCATGGATGTTTGAGTAGGTACTTCTGCGTATCTGTTTTTGCAATGTGCTGGATAAAGTATTTAGGAGGGTTGAGCTATAAACAGACTGAGGTAATATAACATGTGAATGAAGGTTTGACTCTATTCATAAACGCAGTTTACTTTTTATCAGGAGTCTTCAACCCTTATAATTTGGAAAATGTTTTCTACAGGGTGTCTGATGGCAAATTTATATGTATTTTTAAATACGTTTATTACACGGTGCGGATATGGGTTGGCGCCGTTAGAATTAAAAATTGTGCGGATATGCCAATCACGATGTCGCAGTGGTCGAGTGAGCATTGCTCCGTGAAAATTATTGACGTTCAGTACGGAAAATAGCAGCCTCACTGGAACATCCAAGAGTGATCATTCATTAAATTTTAAAAAAGGATCTGAAGTTCCATTCTTTTAAAATTCAAAGCATTCCAGAACTTAAAGAAAGTGACTTTGATTTATGCAAAAACTTTTGTGAAACCATGTTAGGGAATTACGCACTGTAAATCCCATTTGTTTGAGCGATCACGTTTAAACGGCCACGTCAAAAAGCAAAACTGCCTTAAACGGTCTCCAAGAACACGCAACCCTCGATTGAAACATCAAACACCATGCCCCAGGGTAACTGTTTGGTGTGCTTTATGCACGCATTAAATAAGTGGACCATTTCTTTTCGAAAATTCTTGAGGCCAGGCGACAATTGTTTAAAGTGAAAATAATTGACGCATGATTTTGAAATTCTTTTTGCCCAACCCTCTAGCTCATTCATCGCACTCTTCACATACGTGGTTTCAACAGGATAGCGCGACTGCATACATATCCAGACCTTGGATAAACTTGATGCTGGAAAATTGTTCAGTCGCTTTGGGGACAGCCCATGGCCACCGAGGCTGCCCGATCTAGCTCTCATGAATTTTTTTATTGGGATACCTCAAAGAGAGGGTTATTATGACAATTTTTATTCTCTTGTGGCTTTAAAGAAAAATATTCGTCAAAAAATCAGCTCAATCGAACCAAGTTCCATTTTGAACAGGGTGTCAATTCGACGGAAGACATCTGGATGACATACTCTTTAAAAAAAAAAGCCCGATTTCATTCAATGCTCTTAGTAAAACGTTTTTTTATGTTTAAAAATATAAATCTGCCACCAGATATCCTATATTTCCATAGTGTTGTTAAAACTACAAACATTTATTTGGGAGCAAAGGACATTATCAAAATTAAAATCTTTAGCTTCTTCGATGTCAAAACAAATTTTGAAATTTGTGATGCAAAGCAAACAGCCTTTGTAAAAACTTTCGAAAACCTAAGATTTTCATTAGCTTCCGTATACATGCGTTAAGGGGTGTATGGGTAAGTTAAATGTTTATAATTCGCGTATGCCTTTTCTTCTTAAATAAAAATTAATTAAAAACTATATCAACTAGATATAGTGGCCTTTAAAACTTTTATTTACTCTAATTAATTTGTAGTTTCTAAATTTAATTGATTTTATTGAAATTATTTTAATACACCGATCGCAACTTTCTTAAGGCTGTTGATAAAATGTCCGCTTCAAACGATAGTGTAATATTCTGCTGCAGTGAAAGACCAGTGATTGTAGTTATTATGTGTTGGCTTAACAGATATCATGTAAAACGATTATGCTACAAAGCAAGTTTTTTAATAATTTTAAGCAGGTTATCCTTGTTTTTTATAAATAAACGAACTGTTGTGAAAAACTCTTCGTCTGAGTTCATCGTAAATGTAGAAGCTCTCAGAAAATACTGAAATTAATTATAGCTCAGTATAGCATCTGCTCTGACATACTGAAGCAATGCTATAACAAGTATTTATTATTTTGATATTCATGCTTTACCTCAGTTTTAGCGGTTACCCTGTCATCAGCCCTAGATTAACAATGCTAGTCTAGGTCAGTTTTACAAGATTCCAGAAAAAGATTTGTTCTATTTTAGTATTTAAAATATCAATAAATTACAATTTGTCAAAAATTCCAAAAGGCTATAAAAATATTGTTCTATATTTGCTTTCTTTTAGCGAAAAATCTATAAATGCCGACTGTAGTCCCACTTACCTTTTTTTTAAACTTAATATCGTTAAGGTTGTTTCCCATATGTTGGTTGGGCTTCCTTGTAATGCGGTTCAGATTTTTTTTATCCATTTCATCTTATTTTGTTTATTTTCTGAAGTCGAATTCACACATCTCATACGCTTGGTCAACAGTCAGACAGAAACATTTTATTTTATTTTTCTTTACTAAAGAAATCGAAGTTGTAGTCAGTTAAATTTGTATGATGCTTTGTTGTTGTTGTTTCTTTACCGGCTCATTTGTAGATGTTAGCCGCTGATTTCTCTTATGTTCTGAGTACTGTGTTCGGTCTTGTTCTCCACAAAACTACATAATATACATGCATTAACTGACTGGGGCTTAATGACAAACATACAGACATTCAAACCTGTACTCTTACGTATTTTGGTTATTGTGGTTAGTGCTTAATGCCCTTGTTGGTATTTAATTTTAATTTTTCGTTTCGGTTTTATTGAATTTTTATTATTTTTATTTTTTTCATATATTTAGTGTTGCTTTAATGGATTTTAACATGCGACCCAGAGTTGTAAAGAAGCCTAATGTGTGTGTGTGTGTGTTTATAATTCTGATTTTGTATGTTGTCTGCCGCAGGATCGGACAAACAGCCAACAAAACATTCAGGTAAAGCAGCAAAGAATTGCAAGTGTATAAGTAATCCAATATCAATTTATACAATATGAGTCAGTGGCATCTAAAATATCATGTTCTTTGTGAAATCTGTTAAATAAAATACTTGAGAATAAGATTAATTAATGATTAACACAAATTAAATTTTTATATGTTGGCAGCCAAAGGTGTTTGTGTTTTGTCTATAATTAATCGTCAAGATATTAAAGTAGAAAAATTTAACATAAAGTAGCGTACAAATCATATGGCTTTGCATTTGCTGTTTACACCTTTTCCTTAGTCAAGGGAAGTTTACATTGGCTAAATTATGTAAATACACAGCTGATTTTTTGTTGTAGGGTGGTTGATAAGTTACTGATGGAAGAGGAGGGCCTCGGGGAACCTTCCATCAGCGCAAGTGCCAATGTCTACCTCCTCGTGGTATTAACCCGGCAACTTTCAGTTTACTGGAAGGCCAAATAGCATGGCTAAGTTGACACAACCTCTCTTGGGCTTAATATGATCATGTGGTTATTTACTGGTCTAGCTTGAGGCAGGTTGTCCTTGTTGACGCTGTGACGTGTTACACTGCCAATAACTGGCACAGCAATACAAAGTTTGAAGGGTACCAATACCTTATCTGTGCTAAATAGAAATTGGTAGGAATTGATAGAAATCGATTTCTGAGGCTGGCCAGAGTCCTATCTGGTACCACGGAAATCAGAAAAGCCACCGTGTACTTACTAGTGCATGGTCTGATTTTTGGTGAGGTCCCCTTAGGGAATGCATGTGGTGGCCGTAATTATTCCGTAGCTGTGAACGAAGGTTAATATGCTGGGGTTCGTCTTGGGCGGGCCCCAGAGTAATCGCGTAAGCGGTCTTATATATACTTAAGGTTTGCAAGAAAGAGTCTCTAAGTTTTGGCGGGTATATCCAGACACATGGGCAACTGAAGCAGTAGGCTAAAAGCTGAAAAGTTATAAGTGTGCTTAGAAGTAAATAAATAGAGAAACTGGCTTCGGCTGGGAACCCTAGGATCTGAAACAATATCCCGTCAGAGTAGTAGCAAATAATGAAATGGCCAGAATTGGCATGTTGAAGCATGTGAGTGCTTTGGTCCTGACTGAGAGTGAGAAGATTTTAAAGCGTTGATTAAAGTGGAGTGATTCATTCGAATTAAAAAAATATACTATGACATGATCTGAGTGTCGCAGTTGTGGAGATGTGGAGATGCGACAGGATAAATCATAATCGTTTTCGCTTAAGGTTGGGAACTGTTTTACAAGCGTGTGGAGAGTTGTCTTGTTGGCGCGGATTTGTTTTGATTGGCAATGGCGAGGTCAAAACTGGAGACGCAACTCGGGTTTAGATAGCCCAACTCCTCAGCGAGTAGTCTGCTATGGCTTGCACAGATTCATGACGGAGAATTGCTACTTGGGTGGTCTGGTTAATCATCTGGGGTGCCAAGTCACGGGCAATATCGTGACGATGTTAAGTCACCGTGAGATTAAGCTAATGTGACAGGTGCGTACGTAAAGCTGTTTACATCTGTAGGGCAAGGTAAATTGGAAGTTAGTTGGTGATTTTACAGCAAGCACATCGCCGCAAAAACAAAATATTTTTTGTTGTGTCAAAAAACCTGTACAACTCAGCCTTCAGGAAAAATAAGATGAGCTGTAACGTTAACGCCTCCTATTCAATGAATTCGCCTTGATTAAGGGCATAACGTTCCTTATCCTGTCAAAGCTGGGTAAAATCCAATTTTACTATTTATGAGCATTAAATTTTGAAACTCTTTAGGGTCGACGCAACATTCGAAAACAGGTAACGAAATTTCTGAAAAGAAAACACCATTAATTAGTGTCAAAGAAACATATCAGTTTGTCATTCCGTTTGCAATTTTTGCAATGTTCATTTGGATCCTTACAGATGGGCAAGTCGATTAAGTCATATCTGTCCGTCTGTTAAAATAATGGTTTTGAATCCAAGTCAAATCCTACAAATCGCGTTTTAAAATCAAATGCTTAGACATGTCCCTGAGATGACTGGTGAAACATCTTTTTTCATGGGAGCATGGGGAATGATAGCTCTTCTAAAACTGCATAACTTTTATGATATTTAACGATGCGCTATATTTCAAAAACTATAACACGTATCGACCGACCTGCTGCAAAGTAATTTTAGTACAAAGTCTACTTTTTGGAAAAAAAATGTTAGATAAGAGCAAGAGTAATAAATGCCCTCATACAAACAGATCAAATTTACGAAATATTTGAAATGTTTTACATCGCCAACAATAATGTCTAGTGACTTTAAATCGGCTACAAAAAAGTTCAGATATAATTTCCGTATTTTGAAGAAAAAAAAATTTTAAGACTGGTAACACCAATACAAACGAGACATTTTAATTAAATTTCTAAATATTATATTTCAGAACTGTAATTGCTTTTGACTTAAAACTCACCAAAAAGTAAATTTTTTTTTATGTTTATATTTTGAAAACAATATTTCTGAATTGGATCGAATATTTTTAACATGTTTCGGTCACCCGATTACTCGATCCGGAGTTCCACTTTTTAAAACTTTTTTTAGTTACAGCTTTAGTACAAAATTATGCTTAAAAGCTCTGAACCCTTCCCAAGGGACGGTTTTCCAATATAGAAATCAGCTTGGAACTTTGCTAGCGCATGGTGGTCCTTGCGCTGGAAAAGCTCCAATCCAAGTAATCTACGATTTTCGAAGAAGAAAAAGAAAATTTGATTAAGTGATTGACATCTTTAAATAAAAGGAATCAAATAAGTCTGGACACGAACCTGAGTTTGAGTCAATACTACTGAAAACTCAATGTGGCGACCAATATTGGAACAGTTCAATTAAGAAATTTTTTTGAAATTTGTTTATATGTAGTTCCATTGCAGCCAAAGGATTTACTGTCAAAATAGTGACAAATGAAGAGCACAGAAAAGTGTGCCCATTTTATAACTAACAGAGCTTACAAAACGTGCAAATACGAATAAAAAGTCTTGAATTTTTTGATGAATTAAATGGCATAAACAAGTTTTCCCAAACTAACTATTCTATTTGTTTTAAGGTGTATTTAATTAAAGCCAAGTTTAAAGAGTTGCATTTGCCCACGGAACGCATAAGCGGTGGTAGTGTCCTACCACACTTAATCATCTTATGTTTTCATGGCGATGACCATGTCAATATAGATCCACTTAAGTTTTTGTGTAAAAACAGCATCCTTAACAGCAGCAACATCTTTAAGATATGAAAAATAAGCATACACCTTCAGTAAAGTGAAATTTATTCCCATGTATTTTGTATTTATCTGAAACTGTGCATGCATCACTAGATTCCATATGCAATTGTGGTGGTAACAAGAAAGTCTCAATGTCCTCACAACCACAGCAACAAAGACAAGGAAATACGGGCAAAGAAAGATGGAAACGAAGAAGAAGCTGCAAAAAAATTTATGTTGAAAACATTTAACTTTTCGAAAAAGCTAAACACAACTCTGCATTTTGAAAAAATATGGGCACTTGAAAATATAAGTTGTTTAAAGAAGACGAAAGAATAAGATGAAAAAAATACAAGGTGGGCCAAAATAAATCTACCTATTGGCAGATGTTCATTTTTTGCAAATATTGGCCAATGTTAAATCTGTTTTGACATTTGTGAATGAGACAGATGTAAAATACAAGTAAACAAGCCATGAAGCGATACACTCCCCAAGAACGCGGAATAATCGTGTTTATTTTTTTGTGTAACAAATTGTCTAAGGTGTTGGCGCAGCACTAATTCCAACGCCGAATCCCCAGTCGTCCGGCACCGACTGCGTAAACACTGCGCCGTTTGGCCACCAACCTTGAAGTGTATGACACCACACGAGACGCTGCTAAGAGTTGCCGGCCCCAGAGCACCCATTCTGCCAAGAATATTGCCGCTGTTGGCGTGGATGTTTAGATGTCGTGAGCAAGTTTGACCAGACGCCGTGCCTCGGAATTAGCCCTTAGCCGGTCGCTCCTAAGGCGAATTTTGGGTCAAAAACCTGCGTATGTTCCCGTATAAAGTCCAGTCCGTACATCAGCTGCTGCCTGTCAACCGCCAAGCGCGTGTAACCTACGCCCAAGCCATCCACAATCTCGAGGCCCAAGTGGACGATTTTTTGGCCAAAATCATAATGAGCGATGAGGCTCATTTCCACCTCAGCAGGTACGTGAACAAACAACACTATCGCTTTTGGGGCACCGAAAATCCACGAGTGACTGTATGGTGCGCTGTTCCCGCTGGTCAAACGACAACAGTGGACGGTGCGCGCTATAGGGCCATGTTAGCCAAAATTATTCTGCCAAAATTGGACGAAATAGGACTGGAGAACATGAGGTTCCAACAGGAAGAAGCAACGGCACAAACTAGGCGAGCCAAAATCGATATTCTGAAGGCGGCGTTCGCGGGTCGCATCATCTCTCGTTTTATCGATTTACATTGGCCCGCAAGATCGCCCGATTTAACCGTTCCAGACTTTTTTTTGGGGTTTTTGAAATCTCGTGTTTACGTGAAAAAGCCTGAGACCCTGGACATACGACACGAGTGCACGAATCTGTCGCCGGAAGTTCTCGCCAAAGTGATGGAAATGACATAAAACGAGCCCGTATAGCAGTCAATTGTGACGGCGCCCAATTGGCCAATATCATATTCTCGACCAATAAATATTTAAAAGGCTCAAATAAAAATAATCAAAAAACGGAATCGAATTTTTTTTATTTAGAAAAAAATGAGAGCCAAACAAAATCGGATGACTTCTTTTGGCCCACCTTGTACAAGAAATATTTAGTAAATTATTTGTTAGTAACTCGATATACCTTTTGGTTTTAAATGCATTTTTCAGCTTGTTTACTTGCACTGTGGGTCTTATGAAGTAGTAAACGGATGATCAGCTCTAGATGGTTGACTGCTTGTCTAAATGTCAGCGAGTTTGGCCTAAACGACAGACAGTCTTGGCTTCATCTGTAGTTTGTTGTACAGTGAATTAGCACAAGGCAGAGCAGTACTTTGTGGTATTGTCTGTGGCAAACTGATATTTTACTATTGTTGTTGCTTTTGTTGCAGTTATTATTTTTATCTTTCTTTTTACTTATTATAGCTGTTGTTCGTTTTATTTGTTGTTCTGTTGTCTTAACATATTTGTGTGCTTGGGATGCTGATGATGCTTAAGAGTTTAGTATTGGCGGCAGGTAACAACATCTCATTAGGCATCTTTAATTTGACAACGCGCACAATTTATGTGGGAATGAGTTGGTTTTTTGATATTTATCTAACACACGTTAGAATCAGTGATGCCGCTTATGCAAGAACTCTTTGTTAATATTGTGTGAAATTTGTTTGTCATGACACAAAGCTTTTTCGAAATTTACACAAATTTATGAAATTAAAGATGTAAAATAAATTTTTTTCAAGACTTACCTTTAAATCAAACTTTAATTATAACTGGATTAGCCAAATGAAATAGCTAAATTTGTATAAGTGCAACAGTCTAGTGGTTTTAGCTGCGATTCGCACCAGTCACTAGAGTCTATCATATCCTCTTCTTTGTAACTTTTCTAGACTCTAACTTTAGTCCCGTTCTTCTCTTATTTAAAAGTAACACAAGAGTCCTTCTCATAGTGATTAGGGTAAATATAAGTTTCTCATTCAATTTGCAATTTCTTAGATATTTGTTTGCAATCTCACTTAGTATAAATACATATATCCTGGATCCTTATGGATATGGAAGTGGATTTAGTGCTATCCGTCTGTTTGCTTATCCGCCAGTTTAAATAAAGTTTGCGGAGCCAAGTCAAACTATTATATATATTCAGATGATAGTTGTTTAAAATTAGCAAGATCGGTTAACTACGGACCGAGAACAAAGTGCATGTATAATTATATGTCAATATATAGCAGCTAGGGGAGTGGTAACCTCCATTTAAACGCCTAAAATTTATAAAACTTTCGATACGCTGTGTATCGCAAACTGCAGCAGCTATCAACTTCAAACCTTCTATAAGGCAACTTTAGAATAATATCTACATTTCAAAAGAAAAGTTAGTTGGTCCGTGGCGCAGGGAGAAGTAACCCCTTTATAACTTAAATCCTGTCACAAAGTACTGCTATACGTTAGATTTTGGGAAAAAAATGGTTCGATAGGGGCTCGGTAGGTAGTAGCCCTTACATAAAAGGATAACTTTCATAAAAATTTTAATTTTCCTTATTCTCTAAACGCATCTAACAAAAAACAATACTCACATTAAGTGATAGAAAAGTTAAACGCGTATAGGTAGGCTAATTTCCAAAACGCAGTTTGCTTTACATTACAAATTTTCAACTTCTTCCATTATACTCTCCTTACAATTTGGGCAACGTTTTTGGCTTCCAGGACATTAATATAGCTGTAAACACTCATTTGCAAGTAGAAGATATTATCAAAAACCTCATCTTTGCTCTCAGGAAAAACTTGAAATTTGTGGTGCAAAGCAAACTGCGTTTTGGAATTCAGCCGTAATTACTAAACGCACGTTTAGAATTGTCTATTTAATAAAAAGTTATAACAAACTTATTGCAAAATAGTAGTGAATTGTTACCTTTCGTCACAGCCAAATATAAGGTGTTTACTTGCTCTTAACAAAAAAATTTGATTTTACTTCTTAATAAACAAGTTTTTAATTTTTTTTTAATATTTTTTCAATGGCAACACTTGCCTGAAGGTTTCTTATGATTTTAATCATAATTTTTTATTCTTCAATAATGTCAACTGTTTTACATGTTTAATTCGTATTCGCTTTCTATCAGTTTATTTAATTTAACTTCGTTTCAAGTGTTATTTTTCTGTTTACTATCATTTATCTTTTTTTCCAATTCTGGGCATGCTAGTGAAATCGTATCAATAATGCAAATGTTTGTCTTAATACCTCTTAACCACACAGGGAATTTATTATTGTACATAAACTTAAAATATTATTTAATGATGCTAAAAGCACAAGCCTTAACAGTAAGCTAAAGGAAATACCATTTAATGCAATTAACGTATAAAGGAACAAAATCGCAACCATGTGACACAGGAATTTTTATGGCGACAAAAATAAAATTGTTGGATTCAAAATGAATCACAAGTTTTTATCGCAAATCTTACAGAAGTAGTAGGACATTTATATTATGAATTTTTGATCAAAGTACACATAAAAAATTATTCTCAAATTTTTTTAATTAACTAATTAATCGAAAAATTTTTAATTTTTATTTAAAAATTTAATTGTCTCAATTAAAAGTTAATTGATTTTCAAAAGGAAATGCCAACCATGAAGCTTGTTTACAAATTCCTTAAAAAAAGCTGCATTTTTTTTTGTTTCGTTTATATAATAATTGAAATAATATTTTAGTTCAGTTGTTTTAATTTTAAATTTGTTTGTTTTTTATTTAAATCGATAAATTACCTTTTTAAATGAACATTAAAAAAATTTTAATTAAATCATTTAATTAAATATGCGAATTTCTTGATAAGTTGTTATCTTAACATTTTTGAATAAAATCAACAAATTTTTTAATTAAAAATTATTTTTATTTTTACTATTTAGACTTTTTAATTAAAAATTTAAATTTTTTTGATTAATGAGTTAATTGAAAAAAATATTGCAATAATTTTTTCTGTGCAGGTGTTTCTCAGTCTCCGTTTGTTAAGAATAAGGGACTTAACGGCTGTAGGGTTTAAATGTTTAGAAGGATTTACTTAGCAAGAGTCAATCCACTTGTTCTGTAAACCGAGTCTATTTTATATTTAATGGTTGTCTATAAATCGATAGGTTTCAAACAGGCGCCGTTCATGATCAAGTAAAATCGATATTGAGGAAGAGCTATAGTAATTTCTTATAATAGCATTCGATTACGAGTGCATTATCGAAATTTAGAGAAGCATAAGAAAAAAATAAAAGAAAAATGAATCAGATTTAACAGGGTCTCTGGTAAGAGTCGAACCCACAAACCCCCAAACTGGTAGACTAGTGCACCTACAAACAAAGGAAATTAAATAAATTGTTTTTTTTTAAGATCACTTGTAAAAAATTAAGAATTTAGGGGTGTTAAAAATGTATACTTCGAGCAACTGTTATGCAAAAGAAAATTATAAGCATTATAAGCTGGCATCGATTTATTGAGGCCCTTATAAATTCAAAGACTGCGCTGACTTGGAAATGTTTTGTGATTTGATGAAAACGCTTCAGCGAAAAAAGCGTTCATATATGATCCCGTGAAAGACGCAAAAAGGACGACTGAAACTCCATTATAAAGACTAGTATAACATTTTTAAAATCAACTTTAAAAATTAAATAAAAAAAGGAGGGCAGAAGACTGGAGTGTAGAGTTGGGTTTATCAGTTCTTTAAGGTGAGCGCTCCTTCTAGTTCAGTTCACTTTACTGAACTTGGTCGCTCTTTTAGTTCAATAGTTCAGTCGCTCTGCAGCTCAATACGGTTTGTGTAAAATAAATCTGTCAGAGCGAGGGATGTTATATGGTATTCTAAAATATATCTCAGCTTTTTGAATGTTTTTTTTTTTCTTTTGCTTAATTTCCACCTAACTATGTTAAGATATATAATTTACGCTTAAAAATATAAAGAATTTTAGAGTTTGGTCTTTCAGACGAACTGATAATATAGTTTTCAAAAAAATGTTTCTAGAATAGCTAAAACATCATCACTGGTAATGTGCACCAAACACAAACGAGATATTAATATTATACGCAACAGTATACATATCAGCCATCCCTAAACAAAAGCGGAAAGCGTTTTTTAGCTGTCAAAAGTTCTCATGCCCATACATTTTGTATGGAGCATACCGAAATAACGCGGCGGCAACGCAACGTGTTGCGGGGTAAATCTGGACACCAGGCACTTGACTGACTGCGGCAGGGCAAACGGAACAATGGCCGAGCCAGCAGTATATTGTTTGGGCGAGCCCCATGTTATTTAATGCCACACATTGAGGCAATGGTGTGTCAGGCCGTGATAATAAGACACAGGGAGTGTTTTGTCTTCTGTGGAAGAAGTGAGCCACAACCATCAAGAAAATTTCTACCAGGGTACCTGTAAAGAGAATAATAGTAAAGTAAAATGGATGGGGAGCATACTTACCAACCTAATTCGATGGAATGTTTCCTGAAAAAGAAATAAAAAAATTATATATAGATAAAATAGAATTTATAAATTTTTTTAATTATAGTACCTACTTACCATGAAGCGTGGGCGAAAAGTATAAATTTTGTGTATGCACTAGTTTGACAGATCAAGATAAAGAGAAAAAAGAGTTGCCGGACAGGATTTCTGAAATGTAGATAATACGGTGGGTAAATTGATAGTAAAATCAATCAATGAAAGTTTAAAATAGTTGTTAGTGTAAACGTTAAATTTAAATATCAACATCTACACCCCTATTATGAACAGCAACGAGCGGTTGATAAGAGAAATTTTTACAACAAAGTTGATAAATCAGTATTACGAAATGCCAGCGGTTGAAAACAGGTAGCAACCCTATTTTTTCAACTAGCAACTATAAAATCACTATTGTGAATAGCTATTAACGAAAATTCAGTTCTCTTTTTTGCAACTTCAAAATAGTAGAAGAAAAATATTTACTGCAAATGTAAGTAGAAATAAATATAAATATATAAATAAATAACGTAAAAAATAAACAAAATAATTGATTTCATGCACAGGGCGCGTATTATGAGCAACAAAAAGCAAATTGCCAGGCTTGTAAGCTTGATGGAAGCAAACCCGGATATCGCAAAGGGACTCTGCTCAAAAGCAGTTAGTGAAAAAAAATGGGATGAGTATACGGCAGAGTTAAATAGTTTAGGTCCACCTGCGAGAGATACCAAAGCGTGGCAGCGTGTTTGGAAGGATCTGAAATGTAAAACAAAGAAAAAAAACTCAGAAAACAGAAGAGAAATATGTGCAACAGGCGGTGGCCCCTGCAACTTAAATACTTTAAACGAAACGGAGGAAGCAGTGACAGCATTGCTAAATATGACCGCTTGTACTGATGCGCCAGGTAACGAATTTGGCACGCCGGGTGGCAATCAGCTTCTTTCTGAACGAGATAATGTTCCTGAAACAAGCCATCAGCTGCACATTCCGTCCACCGCAAAACGCCAGCAAAGAGTGTCATTAAATGAGCGCTTAGATTTACTAAAGAAGCAAACGGAGGGCCAACAACAGTATTATGAGAGTGTAACGAAACAACTAAAAAATATAGAATATTATGCAAGAAAGAAATATGAAGTTCAAAAGGAAATGCTTAAAGTAAAAAAAGAAAAAGTAAAATTGTTTAAAAAAGAAATGACCGCCAAAGCGGAAGCAAGACATGCCAAATTAGAAATAAAAAAACAATTGTTGGAGTTGAAGAGGGAAATGTATAACCAAATGTAATAATTAATACTTTTATGACATCGTTAACTTTGATTTATTTAGTAAGTAAGACATGCTGCCTTAATTTACTAAAATATTCTTATAAAAAAACGACTGCTGTGAGTTCCTATACATAAAAAATTTGTGATATCTTGTAATGATACATGCATATATAGTTCGTAACTTTTTAGATATTTTCCTAATATTTTTTTATTTTTTCAGTAGCTTATAAGAAACTGTGAAATATTTTGTTTGTTTTAGTTTTTTATTTTATTTTTTTTTTATTACAAATGAAGTACAAATAAAGAAAAATTTTATAACTATTCAAAAACGTATATACATATGTATGTTTATTTATAGACTACTAGCGATTGAATCTCTCAGAAGACGACCCGTTTCTGAATGCTCTAGTACGGGTGTAGAATCTACATATCCCCTTAAGTCTTCTTCCATATCGGCGTTTACCTCCAGATTGCACACCCTGTAGTTAATGCAAATATTGTGGAGTGCCGCACAAACATTCACAATTCGTGTAGCAGTTTCTGGCGCATAGTGCAATTCTCTTGCACCAAGTGTACAACGAAAGCGGCTCTTTAAAAGACCAATTGTTCGCTCCACAATGTTACGGGCTTGGGCATGTTTGGTATTAAACCGACTTCTTACTGATCCTTCTTCGGCATCCCTATATGGAGTAAGAAGCAAAGAAGACAAAGCATATCCACCGTCGCCTGTTAAATAAAAAAAGTCAAAATTTTTACAATTAGCAACACAGAGATTATCTTACCTAAAATAAGGTAATCCTTTCTCCGCTGTATTTTATCACTCTCCAAAAATGATTTTAAAGATGAAGTGTTCCAGATGTGCGAGTCGTGGGAAGATCCTGGATTTTTCGCATTAATATAGCGGATTCGCATTTGATGGTCACAAAACTGCAATAAATTTAGAAGGATCTTAAATAAAATTGCAAAGAACGGAATTTGTTTTAATTACCACTAGAGCATTGAGACTATAAAAGCCTTTTCTGTTATAAAACCAATGCCTAACTTCTTTGTTTGGCTTGATGATTTTGATGTGTGTTCCATCTATGCAGCCAATGACATTGGGAATGCCACTTTTCCGATAAAAGTATAAGCGGCTTTGATTCTCTTCTTCCTCAGTGTAGGCGCAATTTATATATTTTGGGCATAAAGAGCTTTCCATTATTGGTAACAGCTCTTGAAAAATGCGGGAGACAGTCGGTTGTGCCACGCCTAAGTGGAAGTCGTTTCCTACTCCAGATTGGTAGCTTCCTTGCGCTAGAAAGCGCAGCACAACTGCCAACTTTATCATTGTGCTAACTCCTCTCACGTTTTTCATTACCGTAACTTTTTCGTCCACCTTTTCATAAACGCTTAAAAACGCTTCTTTCGAAAGCCGAAATATTTTTGTAAATCTGCAAAATTTCAAGCTGAAGTATTTGATTTTGTTCTGAAACCTACTCTTACATACGTATCATTATCCAATTCTAGAGGATTGGAAGCATCCCTTATACGTCGTCTTATTCTTCCTAATTCACACCGAAGCTCATATTGGTCATCGTCTGAATCAAAAAATAATTCTATTGAACTCATTTTGGAAATTAAATTTTATACTAATATTTAAAAGAATTTACTGCATCTTATTTTTGACAGCTGTTATTTTTTTCCTTGAAATACATATTCACAATTAAAAATACCTACTTAATCATTCACAAATTTATCAACTGCTTTTTGTAATAACTATTTCAACCTTAGTTGACAAATTTTTACACTTTTCAACTAATTGAAGGTTGCTGTTCATAATAGGGGTGCTAATGTTTAGATTCATATTAAGGAAATTTAGAGTAAGATAGTTATAATAACAGCACTAAAAGAGGACAAATAAATAGTTAGAAAGACTTAGCTATATATTCTAGAAGTTTCGTTGAGTGAAAATGGGGGTATAAAAGGCAAAGCACTACAGCCATTTTAAGAAAAATTTTGTTAATTATATTGAGAAAGATCGCACGCAGTGGCTATAGTGGATGAAAATAGTATTATAAAAGGAAATAGTTTGACCAGATTGTGTGAAAGTGGAATATTGTGTTATTTATATACATATAAAAGGCAAAAAGAAAAAAAAATCTGTAAAGGTAAAATATTCATTAAGTAATTTAAAATTAAAGGTTTAGTGAGAGTCCTGTTTGTAGTAAAGGAAGTCCTACCGAAGAGTTTTTTTCGAGTGGAAGAAGAAAAATCCTGGGAAGTTTCCTAAATACGGCACTGGTCTCTGGATAGAGCAAGGTTGGTCTGGAGTGTCGGAGAGATCAGTGGGAGAGAATCATCCAGACCATTCCAGCTATTGGTTAAAAGCATAAGAAGATAATTTGCAGTAGGCCAGGTAATAATAGTTTTAAAATATTATTGGCCTGTGAGAAGTCTTTACTTATTCAAATAAAAGAGGGAAGACAGGCTTTAAAGCCAGAAGTAGCGCTATTTAATTGCGACTGCCATTTTAAGTCAAAGGGCGCGCATTTTTATTTTTGATATACACACGTATGGATTTGTCTCTTGTTGCAGAGTGAAGGTGAATCATTTTAATTGTGCGTGATAAATTGTTATATTTAATTTATTTTACATTTGATTATTTATTTTAATATTTTACTGCTTAGGTTATTATTTTTTTTTATTACGTTAAGTTTTGTTTTTATAAGCGTTAAGTTATTGTGATTGGGGTTATTTCAATGTACCTTTTTTTTTTTGGATGTAGAGTATTGCATGCATTAGAAAGGAAGCTGCAAACAAGTCGATTTTAAGAGAGCTCTTTTAGGCGGCGTTTAAAATTGTCAATAACCGGAAGTGAGGTTAGAAAAAAAAGGGAAGAGGAAATAGTCTCAAAAGTTTTAAATTGTTGTATTTTAAAGTGTTGAGAAGTTGTGTATATTTTTGTTAAATTTTGTAAAATATGTCTGTTAGGTATAGATAGAGTATAAGAAGTATATAGATAAGGTAAAGAGTTAGTAAATAAGTAAATTTAACAATATACATACCTATGAGTTGAACTGATTTTTTTTTAATATGCTTGGATAATTTGATTAAGTGGGTGGTCGGGTAAGTAAAACGGTGTGATGCGGAAAAAGGGGTCATCAGGAAATTTGCTTAGTGAGGATGACATGATGACCAAGGAAGGGAAAGGGCGACTGGTGGTTTGACATCTAAGCACCTTGTTCAGATGTGATATGTGTGTTTGTTTTAGTTTTGTTTTTTTTTATTGTAACTGCCTGGGGTTAAACTATGGGATGTACTTCTACCCTACACCATGAGATGACGAGAGCTAGTCGGGGAAAGTAGCTCGGTCCAAACCCGGAACAGGTCATGTAACAAACGGTAACGCTTTGCAATTGGAAAATCCGATTTTGACAGAGCGTTTTGTAGTGAAGTTAGTTGAAGAAGAAAACAATTGTAAGCATGGTGAAATTATGTGTCAATTATGGATAAATGATTGCGCCATGATTGTAAACAAAATAAAAAACAAAAAAAAAAACAAGAAAAAAATATATTTGAAATTAGAAAATGGAGGTAAGTAAATATTTTCAATAAAATATAGATAATATATTTTTTATTTTATTTTTCCTTGTTAATTTAGAATATAAACGAACAAATTATAGAGCTAGTTCATCAGAATCCATGCTTGCACGACAAAATCAGGGTCGCTATATTTATTTGTTTGATAACCCTGTTTTTATCGTTTTGACATAACGTTGCCGCTTTTGTTTAGGTATGGCATTTCAGCGGTAAAGCTCAGCGGTAAAAAACGTTCCGCTTTCCGCTCTTATTTAGGGATGGCTGTATGTCTTTGAAAACTAATTTAAAAGAATGAAACAAACAACGTGATATTGAACGATAAACAAATTTTGTATGGCATGCTAATGAGCGTGAACGAAAATGAAATAATCAAAATTAAACTTGAATAATTAACTGCGAAGCCAAAAGTACTCAGTATAGTGAATCGTTCACTTAGCTCAGTTAGGTGAATAGTTCAATTGAACTAATTCGTTCAAGAACTACACAACTCTGGAGTGCTTGGAAATTCGTTCTTATGTGCTGTTTTTCGAAGCCAATTGAGTGATTGTCTCGGACGATTTATGTGTATTTTGTTATTGTACACAAAAACATTAGTTCGACCAATGACACATGGATTGCTATAAATTGTCAACCAAGGTGTGTCTATAAAAGGTGGCAGCGTCAGTACTACAAATATAACACCAACAACCATATGCCATTTTTACCTTGTAAGTCCGGGGGCAAACATATGGACATCTAGACAAACACACAACCAAACAAACGCAAAGTATGCAGCCTCTGACACTTAGGTGTTGCATCAAAGCAAAGTAAGCAATAATCAGCTGTTGCTATAATACCACCTTGTATACATATGTATAACTTCTGGCCAACTAAGTAAGTATTGAACTATATCCATCAAATTGTCTAATTAAATTTTAAACTTCTGTTGGTACAATGACTATACATCCTTTAATTCCAGCCCTTCTTTTCGAACGTTTTCATACACCATCAGGAGGTTAACCATTTAACTTGATTTTCCATGTTTAAAATTTACAAATTCGAACAAATTTGTTGCCGAAGAGAGCTGCGCGGTAACCCTTAGGTGTGTGCAGATTTCTTATGCTCTTTCTTCTGAGATGTTGAAAAAAAATATGCTGCAAAAAAAAGCTTTCGAAATGCTTGCCAATTTGGCATAAGATCTAACTACAGTCCCAATAATGCCTGCGAAAACTTAATTCTACGTTTCCAAGCTCTTTCAGAATCGTGTCTTTTTTACAATACGCAGCGCCAAATTTCTCGCCACAATGCCGGCCGAAAGTAAGTTTGTGGTCGCCAAGTTGTGCCTCGTCATTTAATAAGCTAAAGGTTAACGATAAAGTACATAGCCTGCCTACCATTACAATACCGTAAGTAAAAGAGAGTCATAAAATCAACTGATAACTAAAAAGCAATTGTGCAAATTAAAGCCAACACTTGAAGCGTAATATTTGGCATTATGCCCTATGAAGAGTAGAAACAAAAAATACATTTTTTTGTATAATTTTTTATTTTTATATGATTTTAGTTTTCTTTTATATACATATATATATTTTTAACACAATTTAATAATATTCCATAATTTGATAATGCTATAATAAATAAAGTTTTTTAATTTAATTTGTGTATTTTAATTTAATTGTTATTAGATCTTTTTAGTAACTAATTAATAGCATATTAATAATTAATAATTAATAATTATAGTTTCATTGTGACCAACTCATATAATTTCTAAACAATTTTGTTTATGCAAATTTTCTTACATCCTATTTTTGACAATTTTTTTTAAAACAATTCATTTTTAAATAAATTTATTTTAATTTTTAATTACAATTTTTTAAATAAATTTTTATTCATTGTGCTCATGTAAGTAGTTTCATTATTAATTTTTATTTAATTTATTTTTTTTTTTTTGTTTTTTTATAATTCAAAGCAATTTGTTAAGATTCTATATTTTTTTTATAATTTAATTTTTGATATAATTTTTTTTTTTTCAATTTTCTTTTATTTTTCTTCTTCAATATTTGTTTTATTTGTGTTAATAAATCTATTTTGTAATTGAGTTGCTGGTTTTGAATTCTGTTTCTTTTTTGTTAATTTTTAAAATTCTAATTAATTTTTTATTGTATCTATTTGTTATTCTATTGTTGTATTTCTTTTTTAGCTAAACCTCTTTAATTTAAATGTTTTAAAGGTCTAGTCTAATCTATTTTGGATTTTTTTGAATTTTTTTTTTTTTATTTTAACCTTTTGTTTTAAATTTAAATTTTTATCTTTTTTTACTAATTTTATATTCCAAAGTATTTAAATTTGTTTGTTAATTTTAATTTAATAGAGAAAATGAAACACACATTTTTTTATGTTGTTATTTTGCTTTTTAAACATTTGTTTTGTTTAACTTCACAATTGTCATTTGTTGTTTTTTAAACAATTTATAAAAAATATAAATATAAAATAGATCGGTAGTATAGTTGTAAATAGTTTTTAAGTTTTTTTTTTATTTAATTTTCAATTAAATTATAATTGTATTTGTATTTGTATTATAAATTTGTTACTTTGTTCCTTTAGTTTTTATAATTTTTTTTTTTTTTGTTATCTTGTGGTCTCTAAAAGTCAATTTATTTTGTTTAAAGTTGCGAGCGTGTTCTATGGGCCTTTTTTCTCTGAAATTCGATTTATGTATTTTGCTTGAAACAAATTAAAATCTCTTTTATTTATTTTTTTTCTGTTTTGTTTCTGTTAGTTTGTTTTTGTTAAATTTGTAAATGCTACCATATTTATATCAAAAAGTTTAATGATGCCGGTTTTTTTGTTTTATAAAAAATGCGTTAATGGCATCTCTTTAACTTTAATTGCAAAAGAGCATGTTGGATTAAAGGAAGTTTTATTTTGTAGTTAAATTAAACTACACGCAAACAAAGTTTAAACCACCATCCAAAAAATGGCTCTCAGCTTTCAAGGTTGGCAACACCTTTTTCTATTAAACTGCTACTAATCTAGTGGTTAAGTTATTTCAATGTGCTTAGTTTAAACTATGTTTTAACCCGAAATTACTGCAACAAGGCCATTGTTTAAACCAAAACTTATTAATTAGCCGTTTAAAGACAATAACTTGCGGCAAGAAAAATACAAATGCTTGTTCACTGACATGAAAATCATTATCTGGTATGATTATATGATTCCCTCTTCTTAAAACTTGCGACAGTCAGACATTAAACTCAATGTGAAAAGTTATTTTAAAATCTTACCAAAAAAATAAAAAAGTTAAGTAAGTACTTAATTTAAAATTCTATTAAAACAGGTCGTATTTAACAGAAAAATCATGTATAACACAGAAAACAGCATATTTGTTTTATAATGAGTTAAAAAGGAGTTTAAACAATTAAGTTTTCTTGTTTTTAATACTTTTTATACATTTGCTTTTTCAGTTTATCTAAACATCTAACAAATTTGGCAATCTAAAATTTTTATTATTTGTTTTGCACTATTTTTTTTTTTTATCATGTTAATAAATATTTGCTAGGAAACTTGCTATTAGTGTTTTTATTGTTATAATTTTATCTAAAAAAATGTGATTTTTTTGTATTAAACTTTTTATATATGCTTTATAGACTGTTAACTATTTGTATTTGGTAAAATTTTAGATCAAATTACGCAAATCATAATATTAAAAAATAGAGTTCTTTCTTTAAAATGCAAATAAAAATTGTTAACAAATTGTGTTTTAGGGATTCAATTACCATTTATCAGAAACCTCAATAGAACTAAAGAAAAAGAATTATGTTTTACATCAATTAATTTTACATTGTTTTAATTAAATATTTTAATATTTTAAAAAAAAGAAGAGTTAACCGTTCGTTTAATTGAGTTTTCACTTACATATATTTTATATGTTGGCTTTTGTATAAATAAATTAACATTCATATAGTATTTGCAGTTTTCTTAGATTTTAGTTTCTAATTTCATTTTTTTAGAAAAATATTTTTTAAAAGTCCAAAAATTATGTTATATAATTAGGGTATTCACAAGGTAATCATAAAGTCATATGTCTTAAAAAAATAAAACGAAAAAATACTACTGTTGTGAGCAACCGCTAATAATTAAGTGTGCTATTTTTAATTTGAATCAGCTGATGGAGAAAACAGAAAAATAAGTAATTTCAAAAATATTTCAAAGTTAATGACTGCGACTTGTTAATTATATCAACGGCTTCACTAAAGAGTTTCGGCCGCCCGGCTAAGATTTCTACTGTTTATGACAAAACAATAAACACAGTTCAAAGTCTTATTATTATAGAACTTTTTTCTTTTAAGCACAACAACTATTTTTTTAAACTACTGTAAAATATTAAAACTTTAAGACAATATGACTTGATAGCATACCCTTTGAATACCCCAAATATTAAAAGGACTATGAAATGGAGCTGCAAAACTGACTTAAAAAAATATAAAAGAAAGAAAACAATTGGGGGATTCACAAGGTGTCCTATTATGTCCTATTGTCATATTGTTATAAAATTTCACAATGGTTTTGTTATCTTTCATACAAAAATAGTTCTTTAAAAGTACCACGTCGTTTAATATGCTAATTAAATTATCACAACAACTCTACTTACACCTGCGCCGAATGTCTAATAGTTGGTCACATTGTCAAAATTTTATGACAATAGGAAAAATAGAGCACCTTGTGAATCCCCTAAATATTTCATATTTTTTAATACATATGTTTCGTTTTGTTTGGTTTTTTAATTATTTTTTAGGTGCAATTTTTCGTAAATGTTTTTTGTATTGTTTTGTGGATTTAGTTAAACTTTTCTCTTTTTTATAACTTTAACGGTTTTATTTTTTTGATCACATTTTTGTAAATATTTTTTTTTTCGTTTTGTTTAAATGTTAATCACATATCAAATCACTCTTTTTACAGTAACGTATACAAAAATATAAAATATCTTATTTGTGTGTGTTTGTGTATTGGTAGGGAGGGAGGTGGTTTTCGTTATATAATTGTTCTTTTTATTATTTTTTGTTTACGAAAATATTAAAGAAAACTAATTTTTTTCCTGAAGCTAAACTAGAAGCTTCAAATTATTTCTTTGAAGCTTTTAAACAATTAAAAAAAAAATTAGTAAGGAAGTTCGTATGTATGTATATGAATACAACAAACTTTAAAAATTGTAGTTCATAGTTTTGTATTTAAGAATACTAATGATTTAAATATGATCGTGTGGTCGAATTTGACTACCACTGACACTTATGACGAGGAAAATATTATGCTAATGACAAAAAAACAAATATAATGCTATAAACACTTAGACGACAGCAGGCTACCGACTACATTCTCTTAAAATAAAAATACATGCATTTATATAAACAAAGTTCATTTGACGACAACATGACTACCGCTGTAGCTGTGGCCATCGCCCATGTTCTGACTCTCACGCGATTGTCAAATCACATGCGATTTGTAAATCGCAAAAAATTTTTTTGCATGTTCTGTAGTTCACGCGTTTTTTTTTGCGTTTTTTTTTTTTTTGATGATGTATTCGAAAATAAAAACATGTTTCTTTTAAAAATACAAAACAAAAAACCAAGGAATATATAACAAATTGTACCTATTTCTGCAACAACATTTTTTCTTTCTTGTTTTCCAATAAAGTTCATACCTACATAAAAAAAGTAAGCAACTGAAAAATGAAGATGTACATAACTAACAGTTTTTTAAAATTTAATTTTATTGAGACTGTTTACAAAAAATAAAACAAATTGTGAAAATTATAACAAAAACCCCATATATTATAATTATGCATAGTTTGATTGGCTGTTTTTAACCTAGTTTGGGCAAAAAACATCGGTTCACCTCATCTACCTCTTGCGATTTAAAGTCGCAAACTTTCTTGCGATTGTGAACTTCAGAACACCTGTTATGCGATTTCAAATCGCATCGCCAATATTTTGCGAAATGCGATTGTCAGAACATGGGCGCATATTAAACTTATTACTATTTAAGTAGGCGGCAAATAAAGAAAACTGAGAGAAAATATATAAGAGTGTTAAACAGTGCTGCCAACCGAGTTTCTATTTTTACTTCGCAATAGTGTCAAAATACATAATTAAAAAATGCAAAAACAAAACAAATTTAAAATTATACATTTACTTGTACTGAAATCTTTTTGCTTTCTGTTTAAAGTTTGGATTTGCTTTAAAATACTGAATATATTTTATACGCCAGCATTCTAAAATGACAAAACAAAAATTTATCACCATACCAGCAAAGATTTTATTCTCAGAAACTTTTGACTTATTACACTCTCTAAAATGTGTCCAAACTAGTATTGATAAACCTTAAAAATCAAGACAATTACACACTTCAAAGATAAATGGTCATATATTTTTCAATGGTAAAATGGCGAAAAAACGCCTAATTACTTTACACTCTCAAAAATATCAAACGAATTTAAAGTTCTAACATTATGAAAACTATCAACAATGGTGTATATGTATATGCTGCCGCCGTCTTCAATATAAAAAAGTGGCTACGATTGCAGCCAGCTGCATTTGTTGTCGTGTAGCTGTGTTTCCTGCTGTCGTCTATGGGTTTGTACCATATTGTAGCTCTATTACTTTAACTTAAGTAATTTCTTGTCCCTATGATAGATTCCTGTTTGATAAGCGCCGAAATTGCTTATCACTGATCATAAACGCATGCATGTTCATTCATGATTTAAAGTAAGAAATACTGTATTTGGTCAAAAATATGTAGAAATGTATATGCATGTAGTTGGTCTTAAAACATTCGAGCGAGTTCTGTTATTCGTTTAATTTTTAAAAGAATGACTACAAAGTACAAAATCTTATTGATTTGTTATTGGTTTCAAATAAATATTTTTTAATACAGTTTTAGAAGCAGAAAAATTATTATGTAAGAAATTATTTTAAAAATTTTAAACTTTTTTGTGGTGACTTTTTATTTCCTATATTGTGTTTACACTAAGCAATTTTTGTTGCTGCAATTTAGAGCTTTCTTAAAAATATTTTAAAAAAGTTGCTTAATATAAACTTAATCTCAGAAACAAGAAAAAAACTAAATTTTTTAACATATTCTACTTTGACAACAATTAGAAGATGTTGCTTTTGTCTACTAAAAATTTCAGCTCCAATTTTTTTTGCTACAAAAATGGAATTAAAAACTGTTAAAGTTAAATTTCAGGTTTTTTTATTTTATTATTTTATATAAATATTTAATACTTGATTTGTTTTTATTTTATAATTCGCTGTTTCTAGATATATAAATACTATTGTTAACAAACAGGGTCTATTGAATTCGATATTATGTTTGTCGAATTTCTAAAATATTTAATTTGTTTAGGAAACCCTGCCAATATAACAATTATAATTATTTATTTGCTTTTTTATTTTTAAAAATAACAATTTTTGTTTATTGTGTACTATCATCACATACATATAGAATATTTTTGTTAATTATTTATTGATATTATTACTTGTTTTCTTTTTTTTTGTTTTAACCAAACATCAATATCTACAAAATTTAAACACATTTAATTCAAAATATTTTTTTTTTAATTATTTTAATAATTCAAAAAACTACATACATAAATTTTGATATATTTTTGTTTCTTAAAATCTTTTGTATTTTAATAATTTTTTAATTAGTTTTTAACTTTAAGTATTAAGTTTTGCTTTTTTCAATTAATTTGGTGTTTTTACTTTTTTATTGCATTTTAAGTTAATTATACATTTTTATCGAATTTCAATAACTCTCTAGATTGTTGTACTCTATAAAGCTTTTTAAAAAATTGGAGAGACATCAAATTGATTTGTCGTATCAATGTACAATCTTGGTTAATAACTGTTTCGAATTATTTCAATTTTTTTATGTAGTTGTTTTTAGTTAAAATTCTAATTTTAATAAACTACTTGCACTGAAGTTGTAAGCAGTTATAAAATAAGTGAAAACCTTAACATTTGTTTTTGAATTTTTATAGGGCCCTGAAATCTAGTACTTAACGTATTAAGAGGCAAATGTAGTTGATTTTAAATAGATTCCCCATACAAAACAAAATCTACTTCGGCACTAGATGTTGTAGAAATCTACTTAAATTCTAGTACACTGAAAAAAAAACACATGCAACAATATACGATTCATAATATTCAAAATTTTCGTAAATATCACCAAAAAAAGTTTGGGTATACATAATTCTACAATTGTATTGAAGTTTGCTTTTGAAATAAAACTAAAAACTATTAACAGAATGGTAACTTTTTTTTGAATTTACACCTGCAAGTGATAGTTTAAAAAACATTATTTACTTAGCTCTTTTACTAACATATTTTGATGCTTATCTGTTTTCTTATGGTATTTTTGTTTACTTTTTAATAAAAGAAGAAAACTGATTCACAAAGAGTATTATTAAAATAAATATATTTTATTATTCACACCCAATTGTTGTAGGATTAAACAGAGTATCATAAATTTGTCAATTTAGGCGTAACAGCATGTTTTCATCAAGTTTTCGCCTTAAAGACATTTAGGCAATATAAAACACTTAAGAAACTTGTTGAAATTTGGCTATTTTTTTCTTCGATTTTATAAAATACTTTCGAACAATGCATACTTGCACGTGTAAATGCAGGGAAAACTTTCTTGCAAAGTTTTGCATACGCCATGCGTTAACATAAATTTTTTAACAAAAACAACAGGTAGTTAAAGTTATAAAGGTGGATGAAAAAAGTCCATGCAACATATCAACGAATTCGTTCGTACATCGTACGAAATCTTTCGTTATTTCGCTACACGAAATTCTTGCGTAGAATATACGAAATTTAATTCATTTGTGTATTTTACGAAATAAATTTAATATTTTACGTAATAATTTCATAAATATAAACAGAGTAGGACAAATTTTCTATTTTTTTGTAAAACTATAAAACTGGATTTTTTTTTTGTAATTGAATGAAATTTCGTAAATATTACAAAAAAAGTATTTGCAAGAAAAAACGACAAGTTTTTTTCGTATATTGTTGCATCGATTTTCTTCAGTGTACTTTTAAATAAATACAGGAAAAGTTTCTATTGCATAATTTTGCATAAGGCAGGCGTTGAAAATATTTTTTTTTAACATAAACAGACAGTTGTAGTTATAATATGTAAATAGACTTAATTAAATTTAAATGCAGAAGATTGGGGACTTAGTTTTATTTTAAAATTATAAAAAATGAAGTACAAAAAAATCAGTATAAAAAACGTTAAAATGCAAACCTCTGATATTCCTGCTTTAAATTTTCTTTTTAAATGTTTAAAGTCGAAAAGTTTTAAGGAAAAAAAAACAAAAACTTATGGCAAGTAGTTTATTTATTGCAATTTAAAAAAAAGTAGTAGACATATATTAATGTAAATTATTTTTTTTAATTGTAAGTAATAATTTTTAAAATTAATGTGTGTGAACATTTAAGAAAAATAATAATGTTAAAGTTTTGTATAAAAATTTTTTAAGTTTTTTTAATAAATTCTACTGCTCTCTGTATCGGTGTAGTTGTAAATATGTCAGTCAATATGTTTTTTGGTTTTATTTGATTTTTATCAAATATTTCACAGTTTGGAGAATATTACAATACTTTTGCAAAAAAATGTGTGTGTTTTGTATTGTTTGTGTAAGAAAATTTGTTTAGTCCTAGAATATTTTGTTTGTAAACATAATTTGGGTTTTCTTTTGTTAGTTTTTATACATTAATTGATGAATATTTATCGCTGTTTTAATAATTTTTTTTGTTACTATTTTATGGTGGTTATTGTTACACAGTTTACATTTTTTTTTAGAATTTTCATTAACATTTTGTATTTAAATACCTAGAAAAATCTTATTTTTTACAGAAAATAATGTTTTTATAAAAGTTTATTTTTTATTTTTTTATATTTAATTTGTGTCTCCAAATAATAGAGAAAGGAACTAAAAATATTTGCATAAAAAATTAAATTAAATAAAAATTAAAAAAAATACTAAATTATTTATTTGCAATTTTTTTAAATTGTTTTCTTAAGAAAAAAATTAAGTTTTGAAAGCTAACTAGTGTAAAAAAATACATTCGAAATTAGTTATTCTATATCATGGTGGTTTTCCTGAATTTTTTATTTAAATTCTGCAAATCTTTTTTTAGTCTACTTTAAGTAATAAAATGCATTTTATGGAAATATAAAAATATATGTTTTGAAAAATAAATTCTATTATTTAATTCTACAAAGTATTTGGAATATATTGATTTTTTCTTTGTTAATATGTATGTTTGGGGTGTTTTTTAAATATTTTTTTTTAGCATTACAAAAAGAAAATAGTTTTGATGATTTTTAGATCTAACTTTTGTTTCTAACTGTGTGAAAAAATGAGGGGCAATTTTTACATTTCAATTTAATAAAATAAAAATTTTTCAAATCAGTTGCATGAAGTTTCGAACTGTTAACAAGTGGTTTAAATTTTAGGCGTTTTTCTACAACTCTGGTTAAGAAACAAACGTTTCTCAGAACGTTTTTCGCTCCCTTGCTACAATGATTTTTTTTAATTTAAAACGTACCTAGAATTTGGAGAAACTATAATACCTATTAAATTTGAAAAACAAAACCCTAAGCAATGTAAAAATGTGTAAAATCAAAATTGTATTGCTTGCATGTTTGTACGAGATTGATTCGAGGGGTGGTTGAGTGATATGTTTTAAAAGATTTTTAACTACGAAACAGAACTTTTTAAATTTATTAGAAATAATGACTAGAGTGGAAAATGAAAACAGTGCTAATTAGAGATCATAGCCTATCGATTTTAAGGAGGCAAACAAATGCACTTCAATTTTTTTAATTATAAATAAGACGAAACGAATGCAATTTGGAGGCTGATAATCCAATGGCTTTAAAACATGATTTGGTAAATTGACCATATTGCACTTCACATAATACCTTCACAAGTTTTGGTAGAAAATGTTCAAAAATTTATGAAATTTTAAAGAAGCTGACGTAAAGATATGCATTTACAATAAAAAATATCTTATTCAAAGGAACACAATTTTTTTAACTTTTAGGTAAACTATGCGTTTTTTTAGAGATTTGTTTGTTTGTTTTGCATTATATTTTGGTACATAAAAACCCCTTTTAATATATCAATGCAAACCAAAAACTTTATATGATATTTAAGTTTTTAAAGCCATTTAAATTTGAAAGACAAATTTAAAGAAAATGCAAATTTAATTACCATTCAAAATATCATTATAATATATTAAATTGTGATAAACTTGTTTTATTGCTGAATACTTGTAATATAAATATTAAATTCGAAATTATAAAAAAAATATATCAAACATTATTAAAGATACCTAGAATTTCGAAGTACTGCCTGTTTTTTGTAAAAAATAAACGAATTTGTGAATAAGTATTTATATTCAAAGCAAAAACCAAAAACAAAAATTTGTTTTTGTTTTAAATATAAATACTCACTACAAATTCGTTTATTTTTTTACAATATCAGACAGTAAATCCCTGTAAAAATTTTTTAAACTAAAACACAGTATGTAAGTATATAAATGAATCAAAGTTTGCAGAAGGAAAAATACTTTTTTTTTAATTATTTGTATACTAGCTAAATAATATAAAAAAATATTAATGATGTTATACACATATTCAAACGAACAACGACTAATATTTACTACATATTAAATTGTTGGTCATTAATTAAAGAAAAAACTAATTAGTAACTTTTGTAGTTTGCTTCTTTTTCTTAAATTATATATTAATTTGAAATATTTATTTTAATAAAAGGAGATTAAGTAATTTTTGTTATAATTTTTTTTTAATTTAACACATTCAAAAAGATTTATTTAAAGAATACCTGGTACAGGGAAAGCTCGGTATAACAAAAAACGACAAATATCATCAACGTTTTTAAAAATTTTACAATTTTTTTTATTTTGAATTTTTTTTTTATTTACAAGATGAAGCAACTACACCATTTTGAATTGTACTTCAGAACTTTCCAATTGTATTTCAGAGATTTTTAATTCAGTGTCAGAAATTTCTATTTTCTTAGAAATTTTTTTTCAATATCAAACATTTCTAATTCAAGTCTATAATCTTCTTATTCAATTTTAGAATTTTTCAGTTTAACTTCAGAAATTCCTAAATAAGTTTCAGAAATTTCTAAAAAAAATTCAGAAATTTCTAATTCAATTTCAATAATTTTATTTTATTGTATTTCAGAATTTTAACAATTAAAATACTCTAAAAAACAAATTGAAAATTCTAAAATACAAACTAAATAAAAAAAAATTTTTAAAATACAATTAAAAAAATATTAAATTAAATAAGAAATTTCTGAAATTATATAAGAAATTTCTGAAATTCCATTAAAAAATCCACAAACTTAACAAAATCTGAAAAAAAATTTTAAAGAGGTGAATAATGACAGTTGCAGCCATTTTTTTTAAATTTTAGAGGTAAATCAGGGCGTTTAAATATGCCTTTTTACCCTAAACTCATGCAACATGTGAATAAATTCGTTTGTACATTTTACAAAATCTTTCGTTATTTTGCAATACGAAATTCTTGCGAAGAATATACGAAATATACTAAATTCTGTTGAATATACATATTTTATATATATATAAAAAACTACGAAAATTTTTGAATTTTTTTTGTAATATTATAAAACTGCAATTTTTTTTATAACTGAATCAAAGTTTCGTTAATGTATTTAGAAAAATAATCGGTACTTTTGAGAAATTATAAATTTTTTTTTATAAAAACTTTAGTATAATTTACGAAAAAAAAAAATTTACGAAAATTTGTCATTACTTTCGTAAAATTTAAAAATTTTATTACTAAAATTGCAACTAGGAAAGTTTCGTATATATTACAAAAAAAATGGTTTTCATTACCTTCGAAAAATGTTTAAAGCTATAGCCGAACTTTTCTGTAATATTTACGAACATTTCGTATAATCCACGGGAAAAAAATATACGAAAGTTTTTTTTCGTATATTGTTGCATGGATTTTTACAGTGTAGTTTCATATTTTAACAAAAAAATCGAAAACTCTTCGTTCTATTTTTCGTGGTGCGAAATAAGGAAAGATTTAGCTAATGGTAACAATTTACTTCTCAAGTTTATTGCAATTATGTTCTAATCAAAAATTTGTTATACCGAGTTTCTACTGTAAAAAAATTTTATAATTTATAGCACACAAACATCTGAAAAAATAAATTTTATAATTCCTAATATATTAATACATACATATATAGTTCTAGTATATAATATTAATAAAGAAAATAGAAGAAATAAATTATTTGTTGTTTATAATTTAAAATGTTTTAATATTTGTCATATAAAATTTTATTCTTAAATTTGTTAAACTTTAACTTCTATACACATTTTTGTTTACTTTAAATTTTTTTAAGTATGTGTTATCTATATTTTCTTAGTTTCTTTTTTGTCATTTTTGTTTTTAAAAACTTTTCTTTATTCTAGTTTAAACAATTAAATCAAATACAGTTTCTTTTTCTTTTTTACTTAAAAAATAAATTTTTAAACAAATGCCTACCTTAATACAATATTCCCATTTATATTGGGACACAATTGTGCCGCTTGGTTTTAAGTGTGTGTTGTAGCTACTGGCATCTGACAGTAGGGACATTCCGTTACCAAAGTAGCGCAAGAGTCACATAGTATAAAATGATTGCATGGTTCTAGTGTGACTGTGCGATTATTTTCCTCACATTTCATACATTTTTTAGCGTTTTCTAAATATAAAACTTTATCAACATCCTCTAAATCTGTGCGTAATTTTGACTGAAATAGAAAAAAGAACATTAAGAACAGTGTCATATGTAATTGATATACATATGTATGTATGTCTGTTAAGACTTAGTTGATATACCTGAAGTTGTTTCAGCTTTTGTATTGATAAATTTCTTAGTTCAGATGCTAAATTCATTTGTATTTGTGCCGCTTCATAACGATCTTTCCACTCTAATGCCTCCTGTTTCGCAGAATTAAACTAAAAAAGATGTTTAATTAAAAATAATTTTGGTACGAAAAAATTTTTTTAAAGTTTACTTTTTAAATAGCGTTTATTTAACAAATGGACACTAAAAGGACAGGGAGTACTACCAGGAATCAACAACACAGATTATGAGGACAAATTTTTGGAATCGAATGAGCCATTCGTGCCCAAAGAAGTACAAGTCGTTTTTAAAGAAAGTGTCTCTACCCAAAATGACCCAAAGAATCGTTTACTCCTGGTAGTACTCCCTTTCGGCTACACTGAAAAAATTCATAATCGTACAAAATATAAAAAAAAGTTCGGCTATAGTTTTAGAATTTTACGAAAGTAATGAAAACCTTTCGAATTATTTATTTTCGTTAATAAATTTTATAACTTTTCGTACGTTTTTTATTCGTAAATTATACGAAAGTTCCGTTTAAATACGAAGTCGATTGTTATAAAAGGCGAGTTCATAGAGAAGGTGGTCTCGACAGACCAGCTGACTATTTCTTGCTGGTGCAATTTTCCTCACAATATGTCAAAAGTTTGTCTATGTGCTTCTTCTTGATTTAAAAAAAAATTACGCGTCGGTTAGATTTTTAAACTAAAAATTTAAAAAGTGCTTTTAATTAACAAACAGTAAAACCAAATGATGCGTTCTTGTGTTTTGTGCAAAAAAAAAAAAAAAAACAGTGTAAAATTTGTTTTATTCACGTTTTTCTTCTGAAAATAATTTGTGATTTTTTAATGATGCCATATACAAATAATTTGTGTTTTTTTTTTAATGATGCCATATTTGTGTTTGACATTATAGGTACGAGTTTTTCGCCCTGCGTTTACCTTGTATGAATTCGCCTTGATTGTTATACTACAAATATTTTGTAATACATTTTCCATAATATTTACGAAGCTTTTATTCAATTAAAAAAAAATTTCAGTTTTATAATATTTCAAAAAAACCCCAAAAATTGTTCGTACATGACGTATACATTTTAAGCAAGAATTTCGTAGTGCGAAAAAACGAAAGATGTCGTACAATATACGAACGAGTTCGTTCATATGTTGCATGGATTTTTTTTTAGGAAAACGGATAAGTAGTTTATGTTTTGATTATGTGCAGTAACCAAATGTTAGTTGCGTTGCACAACGGCAACCACAACTACTTAGTTGCCACATTGCTAACCGTTTGTTAACTAAAATTTTCAACTGTAAGCCGTCAATTTCGGCAACTAAAAACCGAACTGAAGTTGAGTTGCCATACGTAATCGACCCATTTAAAGTGATTAGTAGTTTCAACTATGTTTAAAGCCGAAACAATGTTTGCAACCTTAACTGATTTATTAGACATTATATTATGATTATGTTAAGCGAATTTTTATACCCTTCACATAGTGATAAGGGTATATGTATATCAGTTTGTCATTCCGTTTGTTGTTTCTTTATTATCAATTTGCAACCCCATAAGTATATATGTATATTCTGGATCCTTATAGATATGGAAGTCGATTTAGCCATGTCTGTCTGTTGAAATCAGGTTTCCGGAATCAAATAAAGTAATACGGCCCATTATTTTTATACGAGTACGATCGGTTTACTACAGAGCTAGATATAGGCAAAATACTGCGATTGCATCAGTTTTTGTAGGACCAAATCCATATACGTGTGTAGGAAATGTAAACAACTGGCAACTCTGTTAAACATACATATGGATGCAGAGACCTGCGCCAAACGGCTATTAGCCGGCTCACCTGAACCGACGATCATATGCATCAAGCCACCGCCGCCGATAATTTTTTCGTCTTAGTGTCGGCTCAACCTTAGCCGACGCTTCTTTTTCATAACAAAACTTTAATATATTTTAATCCTTTATTCTAATTAATAGTTTATTAACTATAAATTAAATTTGTGATTGTAAACTTCAGGCATGTTCTGAGGCCAATGTGAAGGGTATATAAGATTCGGCACAGCCGAATATAGCGCTCTTACTTGTTTTCTTTATCCCGGTTTATCTAACTATTAACTTACCTTGCGCGTAATATCTTCTATACTTCTCGTTAATTTTAAAAGCTGAGCCTTTGTAGTCATCAATTCTAATGTCATGCGATTAACATCGCCATTATTTTGTGTGTGCAGCGATTGTAATGAAAATGCATTTTTATTTGAAGTCAAGCTATTGCCCACCGCACTGCTAATCAGATCATCGGTAAACGTATTCAGTTCAGACATACGTACCGAAGGACTTATGGAGAGACCATCATTAAAACCGGGCGATATAATGTGAGAGGGGAAAAAGAAGTTGTTGCTGCAATCGTTTTGATTTGCAGCCGCCGTTAGGGAATTGCTTAGCTTGTTTGAGTTGGTACCGCCACCATAATTGAATGCATCAACATTAAATAGATTAGAATGATTGGTGGGACTGAAAGGAATGTTGACAGCAAATCCACCACCAGAGTTAAAATCTACAAATAAATTGAATCAACAATAAAATTTTAATATCAAACTGTATTAAATATAAATGAAAAAAAACATACCACCTATAGAGTTATTGAGTGCCGAATTCGGAATGTTAATGGGAGCTGAGGAACGTGTCATAAGACTGCTATTAGCAAGACTGGCTGACAATGCGTTATCGCGTTGATCATCTATGGAACAGGCTTTTGAAGTAAATAAATTTTACAATATTTAGTACATGTTTTAACATAAAACTTTTTTAAAATTATATACATTTGCATATAGACATAACAGGCAAATTTTAAACCAATATAAACATATCATGCCATATTTTCTAATTTTTGCTGTTTTTTTTTACAAATATTCTTGCAATTTATCCACAACCACAAAAAGATAAAAATAAATAGAAATTTGAGCGCTATAAACACATTTATATGTTTGTGTTTGGTTTTAAATATACTCACAAATTCTGTCCATTGGCAAGGAAAAGTTTAAATATTTGCTCTGATTAGCGGATTTCTCCAATGCATTAACCAACATATTATTGGTGGAATCATTACCATCAATATTCAATAACTATAAAAAAACAACATGGTAAAATATTGATAAATTTCGAAAAAAAAATTTATAGAAGGAAAGCAGCAAAATCAAATACCAAAAAGATTGAGTCGTGTATATTTTTTTTTCTTCGCAATAAGTATGGAATAAGCGATGTTTTTAAGTATTATTAATATGAATTTTTTTGGAAAATGATTAACTTAACGGGTGTTATTATGGGTAGTGCTAAAAGCACAATGAATATAGGTCGCCAAAAATAAAATTGGGCATTTAAAAAAACATTAACAATTATTACGCTTCAAAATTCGTTGCGTGTAAAGAACTTATACATACAAATATAAGTTTTCTTGCTGTTTTTTAACGCCAACGAACGATAATTTGGTGAAAAGTGGATTGTTTTTTGTTGGCATTTTTGCCGGAAACGTCGCGAAGTGAATTCAGAGGGTATGCTATCATGTCTTATAACTTACATATGGGCATTTCCATGTCATCGTACATGACATTCGTACGCCATAGATTTTGCAAAAATAGTTTCACTGAAAAATATTTTCATCATTTTATTACAATCTGAGGATTCTATAATTGAAAAAAAAATCATCACATTTAGAACCTTGTCGATCAAAATATCAGGCGAAATTAATGCATATCGTACGTGACATAAAACGGAAGGGATGTTAAGGTGCATGTAAAAATATGCCAGATGTGTTCTTTTTCTGTTTTCTTTAAATTCTTACACTAAGCCTAATATTTTCCCTTTATAATCTTTAGTTTTTTTTTTTTTAAGTTTTGGTTGATTTTGTAATGAAAAAAATAATATCGCTCGTGACATACTGCACGTGACAGATTTTTCTTTTGTAGTATTTTTAAGTAATAATATATATGTTTGGGTAATATATCCATAAATACACCTAAATACAAATGAAAATGTTTTTATTCGATGATAATAACAATTAAACCTATAATAAGTAAAGTTCATTAGAAGAAAAATTTTGGCAATAAGTCAGTAAACATCTTATTTTGTTATAGCTAATAACAGCAAACGATTCACTTTTTCCAAAAAACCACGCAGCTCACGTTAAATTAGGGATCTGTTGATAGCCCAATAAGAGCCGGGGATAAAGTTACTTTTATATATTCATTCCCTCCGGCTTTTGCTGTCGGGAGCAATCATTAATTCGTTCTTTGATAAATACGCTGTCTTTTAGCCGATTTTTTTCGGTACTTCTTTGTTTTTTCTTGGGTTGTTTTCAACTTCTTTGTAATCTTATAACTACTTTTGCCCATCCTATAATATACATATTTTTTAATATCGACTGAGTTCTGAAGCATTCAATATCACGTACGTGACAAACTTTTAGAGATAATAAAATTGTTACTAAACCAAATTTTAAAAAAAATTCGTTCACTATATGTTTTTGAAAAATTTTTTTGCTTTAAACTTTTATTTTAAAATACTTGCGACCGCTCAAATTCAAATTACGTAGAAAAATAATGCTTTTGCATCACGTATGTGACATTATAATAGCATCCAATTCGCTACTCTTTCATCATGGATATTGTTGTTGTATCATTAATTTTAAAGTATAATTTTAAAAACGTATTAATACCTCTACATGATAACATTTAAGTGCATGTTTCGGGGGTTAAAATTTTTTTCAGTCGTGCTTGGCTTTTTCATGGAAATACCCATATGCTTTCCTTTCTAAAAAAAACATCTTGTTTTTTTTTTTTTAATAATATTTTTATATTAATAAGGTATTGCAAAATATGATATGCCATGATAACATACCTGACTTTCGAATTCACCATTTATTTAATTAAAAATCCTTTCCGCTTTAATAATTATTTGTTTTTTTTTTTATAAAAATTTTTACTTTATAGATTCGCAATAGAGCTGTCCACAAATAAAAACTTTTAATTTGGCACAAAATATCGACTCAGTAATCCTAAAACCCTATTTTAAGTACATTATTTTCGCATAATAAACTTATGTTCCAGCTGATATAAATTTGTATTACAATGGGTCAAAGTTTAAATAAAAAAAAATGCTCTAATAAAATCACTCCTATTCTGCATTTCGATTCGAATCTTAATATTCCTCGTCGGCCTGCGACGATTACTGCGTAATAGTTTGAAATTTTGGATTTATTGTCTTTTTGCACAAAAACCTTGTGCTTCTTAATATTAAAAATGGAAAAATATATTTTTCAGTTCTGTTTTAATATATATGAGTATTTTCATGCGGAATCGTAATCGGAATGCAGAATAAGGTCGAATGTCTGGGAGAATTCTTATTGTCAAAGTTAAAGAGCGGAATTTCAAAGTAATCATTTTTTTAGAAGGTCTTTATTCTTCAACTTCTCTCTTTATGGATCGGTTTTACCGTTCAAGGATTACAATATTCTAAACAAAAATTACCAGAAAATTTCAGTGCGGGTCACCTAAGTTGTAAATAAAGTTCTTTACGTTATATTTCAAAAAAATAAATAAATTCTTCAAGCTGAGTCGAACAAAGTTAAGTTTATTTCACTACATCACTACACCAATGTCGGCATATAGCTCATGCAGCCCCTAAACTGAACGGTTTCGAAATTAAAGAACTTAAAAACTCGAAAATTTTTTTTATGCGATTTTAACTTAAAAAGCGGATTTTATTCTCAAACTATAGAACTCCTCGTATATTTTTACATGTTACTTGCACTCAGATTCTCTACATCTTTTATATGAGATATGTGTGATCTTTTAAAATTGCATATTCAATTGTAATGTTTAGGTCGGACTCCACTAAAACCTTAATGAATATGAAACTTTCCATCACATTTTTTTAACAAAAAATATTGTAGAACTACATATCCAATTTTGGATAAGCCTTTTTATATTTTTTATTAGCTTTTAGGGTTACAATTTACTATATTCTATTATTTATTTTTTTTACAAATATGTCTAATCCTAAAAATAACTAAATATCCGCTAAACTTTTTTATGTATAAAAAAAGGAATGTAAAGTTTTCTTTGTGCTTTTTTAGAAATGTTAAAAAAATTGTAGTTGTGATAAAGGGTTTTTGGGGAAATAAATCAGTTAAGAGGACAGTAGGAATTTTCTGTTAATACAAATACATTTTTGGTATTTTGCTCAAATTGAAAAAAATACATACATTTTCGCCAATTGTCATTAATCCTGTTTTGTTGTTTGTTGCATCCTTAGTTTTGATATCAGGCAAAGCATTTGATATTAAATCGCTTAGAGCTAAATTTGTGGCAATCGCATCAAGATCACGCGTCTTCTCCTCATTGACAATATAAGCTAGTTATTTGTTCGTTTTTGTAAATTTTTATATATTTTTTTAATGTATTATTTTGGCCAGGCAAAGGTTGAATTTAAAGAAACCAATCAAGTTTTTTGTGAGAAAATGATGATTTCGTTTTTATATTGTTGCAGAATTGTTTAGTTTACATTGGATTTGCCACGAATGTGTGACAATTATGATGCAGGATAAAATAATAAAAAAAGAAATGAAAAACGGCAAAGCACAAATCAATTTACATTGTTTTGTTTTAAGTTTTTTTTTTGTCTATTTTATTACCACCAATTGGTTAATTAGATAATACAGATTTTTGTGGCAAGAAAAATAAAAATTTATTGATAAAAGGAAAGTAAAAATAAGTAAGAGTTATAGAGTATTTGGCTGTGCCGGATATTATTATACCCTTTACCATTGCGTAGGCAAGCAATAAAAATCCTGTTTACATAAAATATTAATTGTAAATGAACCCCCTAAAAGTATGCTATATTTTTTGTTTGTTTTTATAATTGTTATCTACTATTTTGCCTACGGAGATAGGAAACAAGAAATAACGCTCATAATTCATTTTTTTGAGTTATGACGTTGTTTAAGCAAATAAGCGATATGATTTATATACATTGCATATACATAATTTAGGTTCATAGGGCGGTTTTCAATTGATTTTCTCTTAATAATCTGAAAAATATGTCTACACATCGTCGTGTGAGTTCCTTTTTGCTGCACGGCACATTTTGAAAGAAGATGAATTAGGAAATGTTTATATTAATCTGTCCTTTTTTTCAAATGCGCAAAACTTACACTTGTGTTAAGTAAAATAATAAAAAAATAAATCCCCAGGTATCACAAAGGGGCCGAGAAAACTGGCCCAAGGGGCCTGCACAACTATCACTTCATCACTTCCGCAGCCGCCTGTTCTACCTACTTTTTTTGAAAAGTCTGCCAGTACATAAGTTTCATCATGCTGAATGCTGAACCTTCTACCTCTGGCACTTTTTGTGAAGCGGTTTGCGGTTAAGGGAGCCTTGAGACTTCGAGAATCAGGAACTTGGCGCGACTCTCAATCGGGACATGCCAGCATTTTGATCGAAATGGGGAGGCTGGAGCAGCTAGGAGACCTAGTCGGGAAGACGGATTACTTATCATCTTACCTGGACTTCGACTCCGCCGCTGTGATAACCATTCCTGAAAGGTCGGTATGGGATGATGGCCACGTTCCGTACGGAGGAGTAGTCGTTTATACTGATGGATCGAAGACTGATCGTGGTACTGGAGCTGGTATTTTCAGCGAAGCACTTGACATTGCGGAGTCTTTCAGGCTAAGCGATCACTGCAGTGTCTTCCAAACGGAAATATTTGCAGTACAAGAGGCCGCAAGATTGATCGGACGCACAAATCAAGGCCATGATGAGTGGGTCACCATTTACGTGGATAGTCAAGCCGCCCTAAGGGCTTTGGGTTCAGACTCTGTAAGGTCGAAGGCGGTTAGAGACTGTAGGACGGCGCTTCGGGAGCTTGGTAGGGCCGTAAGGCTGTGCTGGGTGCCCGGTCACTCCGAGATACCCGGTAATGAATATGCCGACGAATTGGCACGGAAGGGAACCGAACTACCTACCACTGGGGCGGTCACATCGATCCTTCCCCCTTTGTGCGAACTCTACGGGATAATCGATGGGTACTTTAGAGTCCTGGCGAACCGGAAATGGGCGAATACTGCTGGATGTAGGGTCTCCAAATCCCTATGGAAAGCAGTTTCGGAAAACCGGACGAAGACCCTTCTATCTTTGGGTAAGAGCGACCTTAAGCTGATCACCGGCCTTTTGACCGGTCACTGCAGTATAAGATCATTGGAGGCAAACTGGAGGCCAAACTCGGTCGACTTCTGTCGACTATGCGAAGACGAAGAGGAGATCGAGACTGTGGAGCACCTGTTGTGTCGATGCCCGGCGCTCGCTGGGAGGAGGAACCGGTACTTTGGTGTACCCTACTATGACCACCTCTCTGCGCTCGCCGACTGTGACCAAAGGGTCTTACTAGGATTTGCGAGAGGGATGACATGGCTGGCGAGAGGTTGCAACTGATATCCGAAGCAGGACACGTGCCAAATGGACAATCGGCAACGACTCGTGATGGACATTGCCACACTCTCACTTACTTACTTCGACTCTACTACTACTACTCTAACCTTTGTCATTTCTACTTTATTCTTTCATCTGAACATACCTTTCTATTTACTCTTTATTTTATTACTTCTTCTTATAGGACAGTCACAATGGGCAAACTGCCTCTGGGTGATGCGGTGAGTGTATCTCACTGCATGTCCTTTAACCTAACCTAACCTAACCTAAGTTTCATCATTCATCAGGCAACAGGTGGATTTTTTATAAAAATTTAACTTAATTTTTTTGGTTGTTCTTTTGTCTCTTAGTTCTTTACCAAACCGCGATCTGGAATTTTCTTAACATTATACGACTTAAACTTAGCATTAGCGTTGGCTCTGGGCACAAATATTCACAGCATTTGACTTTACGGGCTGCTTTTCTAAAAGTGTTTGGTACTCTTCGAAAGACTGGATTGACCTTCTTTGTATTAAAAATATCTCTTATACTTTTTTTTTTCATCCTGATCCAAGTTTTCTTTCTAGCTCAATTTTTTCTTATACTTTTTAATGTTTTTTAGTGTGGCCACAAATAATGATTTTTTTTTTGAAAAGTTGTAGTTATTTTTTTGCCCGCTTTTTTCCGCTTTCCATTTTGACCCAAATACAAGTTGAAAATGAAGGGTTTGGAAACTATGGTATATGAAATATCTTTAAAGCTAACGTGATTAGAAAAAGTATTATTTGTTGGACCGATGATAAGTTTTTGCTGAAATAGTGTGCCAAGTTTTTTCGGCTCACTGCCTTTATTTGTCAAGTAAATTAAACGTACTATATAGTTTCTTAAATGATGTGTGTTTTATACACACATTCGCCCTGTTCTTTTTCAATATATTTATTTACTTATAACTTCCACAATTACAAAAAAGAAATTTTTTCAAAATAAAATAAACCAATCATTCTATACCGCGTTCCTTGAAATCAATTTTGTGTGCGTGCAAATAATAAGAACTCACACAGCGATATGAGTTTTGTAGAAAAATTTAATTTATGCAAAATTTAAGTATTACATAGCATAATAATTTATATATTCATGTAAGTACATAACCGCCACCTAAATATCCTTACACCCATTAAGCTAGCTTATACATATGTCGTTTGTGCCTTAGCAATTCTAGTAAGACCTTGTAACTGCACCATGGTCAGAAAGTAAAATATATTTGTACATGTTATCCTTTTTTTAGTTGATTATTTCTTTGTTATATTTTTATAAACTAGAACTTAACGTACCTCAAAAAATTTATAATTTAAATAAAAGAAAACAAGACACCATAAAAGAAATATAAATTTAAACACACAATAAAAACATAACATTTATAACATATACCTTAAAGAGGAATATCTTATGACGATTTAAGACTAGAATTTTTATTTAAAATACTGAGAAATTTTAATAATACAAACTACAAACAAGCTCGCACTTAATATGCAATTTATAGCTTTTAGGTATTTCTAAAAAGAATGGTTGTGGAAAAAAGCTCACTAATTGAAAAAAGTATAAGTATTCATAATACTTATAGTGGGTTTTTGAAGGGCTTATTTGGCAATTATTTCATAGATATCTGTCAAATAAGCCCTTAAAAACCTACTATACGTATTATGAGTATAAGCATAAATATATATAGTACGTAAATATTGGTAGAATATGAAAACAAATATATGCATATGTATGTAAAGCGGAAAAAAAGCAAAACCACGCCACATTTATACCTTAGATACAAACAAATCACTGGTGGCTAAAGTCCTGCAATATTAGTTAAAAATAAAAAGTTTTAAAACAACACATCAAGGTACATTAGTACAAGTAGTAAAGGTAATATCAAGAGCCCAGCCGATTACGAATATTTGACGAAGTAAGTCAGATTTATGAATTTTGTATGAAGTTTAAAATTTTTTTTTTATTCACTTTCTCAAACACAAAAAGAAAATGCATAGAGCGATTTTTTTTAGTTCACCTTGATACTACATGTGTTAGTGTACCCTAAGGTAGTATCAAGGCCAGGGTACACATTAAAAAATTTTTCGTAATTGGTTTTCGAAATCGATTTACCAGTTCCGATACTCTTTAGCTTTCCACTTTACATACATATGTATACAAAAATAACATAGTATATTTTAAAAGAAATAAAAAACCACAAGAATTGTTTTAAAAAAATGAAAACAGTATTAACTTACGTTCAACATGAGCAAATGCACAAAACACACTGCGTGGACAGTAACCAGCTTGTTGAACGTCATTGCATTTGGTAGACTTGTAGATTTCTGGGTGAAACTGTTGTTCCGTACGAGTATGGCAATATTGACAATTGTCACCGGCCTCGCAATTGCTGGGTTCGCCCCATTCTTCGCCATGCTTAACATTTGGACAAGGCGTTGATCTGTGTACATCAAAAAATTATTTTAAAAATAAATGTTATCACTTTCTGAATCATGTATGAATGTATATGTTATTTTTACCTATATTTGACTTTACGGGGACTACGTCTCTTATCTTTGCTATTATGGTATTGCGGACAGGCATATCCTTGTCTGCACAATCTTGGTGGTCTCTTGCATGGCTCCGTTTTGTAATTTGCTAATACATAGTTGGTATCTTGCCATTTAGGATCTTCATTCATTAGATTTCTTTCTTTATCTAATGCGTTCTGCGCGTTTGCTCCATCTAGTGATAGTTCAGCATTTTGTAATGCCTCTAACTCTTTAATATCATACACAGGTGGTCTTTGATCCTGGGCACCATGGGCAAATGCACAATGTTGCCCATTTTTAACACAATAACCTCGATTATCAGTATCATGCACGCACATGCATGTTTTGTAGTAACGAAGATGATAGCGCCTCTCTGTATCTCCAGCAGTACGATGCAAAAATGGACAACTGAAATTAAAATAAAAGAAAACTCATTAAAGTGAAAAAAACCCCATCTGAGAATTTTAAATTGTTTGTTTATTCTTGTGGGCAGTTTGAAATTGATTAAAATATTTGGTAGTTCAATACTTGGTGCAACTACACAAAAAGAGTTGAAAAATAAAATTATTCTATATAGAAATATAATTATTCTAACAATTTTTTTATAACTGATTTGTGTTTTTTAACAGACAATAAAAATTAATACAATTATGTTAACAAAGCTCTTCTATATTGAATATGTACCTATATACCTATAATAATAAAAAAAAACCAATTGAATTCAATAGGAAACCAATTGAAATTTTCAATATTCATCGTAACGTTTATGTCACGTATAATTTGAGCTTGTGTTTCTTCTTTTAGTTTAAAGTATTTACAAATGTAATTTCAACATGAAGAAAATCTTTAAAATTATTAATTTATATTTCTTATATTGCAAAACAATAACAATAAAATTTACATCATGCGGCTAAATAAAATATCAGCTTTATGGTATGGCAGCACTTTGTTTTGTTAGTTTTGTTGTGATACAAAAGAAAACGAATAGCTTATCAAAAGAAAATATACAAAAAGAAGCCAATTGGAAAGAGATAGCAAATCAATTTATAAGTAATTGGAGTAAATAGGATGCGGCTAACAAGAATAAAAATAAAAACACAACATATTTAACAAAATAAAAATGAAAATTAAAGAATTAAACAAATTATTAATACGTAGAAACACGAAATACATGATTGTTTTAAAATGCAAAGATATTAGTTAAAATATTGCAACACAAATATTGAACTAAACTAATTTTATAAGTACTTTTTTTAACACTCTACTGAACTTTTGGAATTTTGTTAGAACAAAAAATTTCCAACCATGAACGCAGGCACTCATACATGCACACTTTTTCCGACCAGGCTCCTTTTTTCGTTTTAATAATACGCAATTTCCTGCCGCTCAAAATTTTCATTTTTTAACTTGTACTTACTCGTCTCCATCTGAACATATTCCTGTAGTTTCATCATATTTTGTACAATAATTATCAGCGCTATAGTTAAACGTACCATCCCGCTTTCGTATTGGTCTGCGGCGTCTTTGATTTTGAAAATGCCAATTGAAACATACAAAAGGACGGTGCTGATTGCATTTGTGTTGTAGAAAGGATTGACACTGTTCCACGCGGAATTCCTTCAAATATCTGATAGAATGGGACAAAATTTAACAAATATAATTAGCTTAACACACAAGATATTATTTAATTACGTGTAATGATTTGGTTTTTCCTGCTGTGTGGACAGCAAAAGTTTATTCGTCTCAATCGCCATCTTGTCACCTAATGAATGATGCACAAAACGTATTTGAGAAAAAGATGTATCCAAAACAGAATAATAATGCTGCCACACTATCTCTATTCAGAGAAGTATCGTATATATGTTTTACGATATATAAGTTTAGGAGGATATTGTAGTTGTACAACTATCTATGCAGCAATTTTATTAAACTTTTGTAATCGTATTATAATTTGTTCTAATGCTAGGAACACAATTTTTAATATGTTTAAATAACCTGGCCTCTTTGCTGGTTGCATAGACTGAATTCCTGTTTTTGGTTTCATTTCATGTTGCAACCAAGGTTTCAAGTATATCAAAGGGATTTGATGTTTTCTGGATGCATAAACATGTTGCAAAGTATGTACCTACCTTAAATGTTTAAGTCCATTTGTAGAGAACCAAAGAAAACCTATGATGGGGTTTTTGCACTGCTACTGTCATGCTTTAGCCCCAGTAAGACAAGGTATAGGGCGGAACATATTTAGGTTGCATATGAAATGTTAGAACACTAGGCAACGCGTTTGTGGAACCTGAAAATATCAAATCTTTTGATATATTTTAAGCATTGAATGCAACATGAAATGCAGCCATAAACTCACACTATGCAAACATTAATAAAACATGCCTGGCTGCATAGTGTGTACCTTACATAAGGTAAAATTAATAGATTTGATTTTATTACTATCATTATATGTAATATGAATAAACAAAACAAGAACGCATTCTTCTTTTCTCTATACCAAAGAACAGGAAAAAATGTTTAAAGTTTTTCAGCCGACGTCATATATATATATATACATATATACATAAATTGCTATTTTTATATAAAAAATTGCTATATATAAATTGGTATTTTTAATAAAAAAAAAAAAAAAAAACAAGAAACTAGTTGAAAAAACTAGTGTTTATATATCGCATTCTAATTTCATAATCTTAAAAGGTGTGTACAGTCTTAAAAGCTCTGTTATACTAAAGTGATTTCACCAAGAACCACACAATATTTTTTGATCAATCATATATGTATATACCAGACTCATATTGATTTTACTTCATCAGCCAGCTCAATCACACAAAAAACCCCACACATTGTCAATAGTACTGTTCAATCACATAATTGGTAGTACTGCTTGCTTAGTGTATGGGCCCCTCCAGCTGAATTCATGTGCATGTTTATGTTCAAACAAAGTTACGCTGGGGCTAGACGTGCATTTTTTATTTCTGAACATAAGCAATAACGTCGGCAGAATGACGTCACAAAAATTTTTTGTGTTCAAGCTTGTGTTCAGAGTGGGGTAAACGTAAATGAGAAACAACACAAACTAAAAATTTTTGTTGAGAGAGGTTGCTGTAATGATCAATAGAAAATGCATGATACTTACTCTTATTAACCTTTTTTTCATTTATTTTTCACTTATTATTTTTTTAAAAATCTTTCTTTATTAATTTATTTTCTTTTTATATCATTTTTGTTTAAATTTTAATTATTTTTCTCAACTTTTTCTTATTTACTAAAATTTGTAAAACAACAACAACGTAATTTGACAATTTGTGTCCTAACATAATTGCTCAGCTCTGTGTTAGAAAACTTATTTTCAAACTTATTTTCTAACACTAAAATTTGCGGTCCACACTGTCATTTTTTGTGTTAGCAACAGATTTTGACAATTGCGAACATAAAAATTTCCAAACTTCTGTCTCGTGTAGACTATAAGTTAATGACTATTGTTGGTCACATTCATAAGCTTTTAAATTAACATAACCTTGTAAGCTGGTTGAAACATGAACTAGATCGTTCCTTTTGCTCAGTTGTTCACCGACAGTTTTTAGTTACGGAACATATTTTAGAATCTTTATTATTCCACATCATTTTGTTTGATAACTAAGTAAACAGTATGGAGAGGTACAGTCTTTACTGCAGCTTCTTAGATTGTTTTAAAATTGAACAAGTTCGTTTATGAACGACCCAGCACTAGTAGCAAGTACACATGTTCGTACAGACAACAAGAAAGTTGCCTAATGTAAATCAGGGCTTTGTTATTAAACTATCAAATCCTAAAAAAGAAGAAGCAGCAGCAAAGGAAAAAAACCAAAAGCTAGAAAATACTTTTAATTCGCTTTTTGATTTTTTGAAAATTTTGCATTATATTTTTCTTTTATTTTGTTATTAAAGCCCTACAAAATACAAGGTGTAGAAAAAAACATTACAGCTAATAAAAATACAGACCTACCTGAAAAAAATATTTCAAAAATATAAATTTCATGTAAATACTATTACAACATCAACGTAAGTGTTGCATATTGTTTATGAAATTATTTATTACCAAAAAAAAAAAATAATAAATAAAAACTACTTGCGTTAATCAAAGTTAAAATTATATTGTTAATTAAATCAAAAAAGATGTTTAACATTTATAAGTATTCCTGTGACGTGGACAATAAATTTTGTGTTGTGAATAATAAAGGTGACAAACGAATAGCAAAGTACATACATACGTATAAGAATTTTTGTATTGTTATCCAATTAGGTCAAACAGAAAGAAGAATCAGATGCCGTTGGTTATTATAAATACATATTACTAAAATTATTTAAATATATACCTTTTCACCTGGAACTAAAAAGTATTTGTTGATCGAACTTATATTAGCTCTGTCTACTTAAAACTAACCTTTGCTACTATGACTAGTTGAATTATTATCAAATGTAGGAAATAGTAAATTGGTTTTCTCTGTGTAAAAAAAATATGTTGACTCTAAATCATTTAAGCTTTTAGAGTGGCCTTGAAAACGTATCATACGGCCCATTTTGGATTTGTTTAAAGACACGCTTTAAAGCTCCGGTACCTTGTTTAAAGGTACCCCAGTAAAAAATTTGGCAAAAATAAACAATATTACAACTACCCAATGTCGTGTGCTTCAATTTTTAGCGAAAATATAATTAATTTTACATACATAAGCGTGTCATTGGCAAAATCTATTTTATTTGAACAATTTTGAAATAAATTGAAAAAAAAAAAAAATTGAAATTGAAATATATAATCCTAGGTTAAGCACCTGCTGCCAGTTCTTTTAAAGGTAGTTTACTAATACCAACATGCTCTTTTACAACAGTCAGAACGCAAACCTCGACTACAATATGCATTTTTGTTTTACCTAATGTTTGCTTCATATGCCATAGGAATATAGGTAGGTAGGTAGGGCCAGTGATACCAGCGTACCAGTGGTAATGCATCTCGACGTACATGGCTGTTCCCTCGAGCGGTAAGTAGCCACGCTCTGTGTGAAAGATATGTGACAAGTAGGCAGACTCACTGGCTATAATACGCACCTGTTTGACCCTTCTCAACTCAGTCAGTATGCTGGCATATGCCCTAAGCCCTAATTTACCTTTGTGCTAATTAAATGCATTTTGAAAATAAATTTCTTAAGTTTACCTTTATCAGCTGTAGTTTTACTCGTTATAAGTTTCACCTAGAACAATATAGAAACACTCCTATCATCATAATTTCGCAAAATTTTGCAATTAAGATGTTAGGAGTAGTTGTGTAGAAAGGTGGAACCTTAAAAAATTAAACTTATCCAAAAATTATTACGCTGAAAATACCCACCGTAAAAAGTTTCGTATATATGTACGTTGCATTGAGTGTTTATTATTTATGAAATTACTTCGTAAAACATATAATTTATTTCGTAAAACATATAAAAGAAATCATTGTATTTCGTATGATTTACGCGAGAACTTCGTAGTGCGAAATAACGAAAGATTTCGTACAATGTACGCACGAATTTGTTTATGTACCCGTTCGTATATGGGTAATTCCAGGGAAAAAGTAACGTAACGCCAGATTTTATATATCTTATGTGTTTTTGCAATTGCAGTTTAAATGAAAGAAGAGACTTTTTTTTAATAACTTGTAGGTATACATATTAATATAAAAATTAAAGTATTTCCCTAACAAACAAGAATAGTCCGTTCTGGCGTTACGTTACTTTTTTGCTGGAATTGTCCATATCTTTATTTTTTTACTGGTTTTAGCCTTATAGTTGCTGATCTTTACTAAATACTCAGTTTTTAAATTAATGTTATATTTTAAAGGGCTTTTTGTTATATTTTGTTCAATACCTTTAAAACCCAAATTGAAAAGTATTTTAAGTTTCAAGTAAAGAAGTATATTTTAATTAACATATTAATTTTTAGCAAAAAAAAAAAACGTTTAAAGAAACATCAAATTTTTCTAAATCAATAAACAACAACTTATCCTCCGAGAAATTTTAATAAAAACGAATTTGTTCTTGAAACCAACTCTTCCAAATATGGACTTGTCTACATCGAGTTCTTCGACTTCCACCAAAACATATATAACAGCAGCAGATCTTTCACAGACAACAAAAACGTCAAGTCAAATTGATAATGTTGAAACAAATAAAAGTACAGGAACAATTAATAATGATGATACCGCCGGCAGTAACAATTTATATGACAGTGCTGTGGATAATAGTCTAACAAATTTTCTTTCTTTTAATGGTAAGTAATAAACTATATCATTTGTTTATACATTTACACAACGACTTTACTTTGTTTGGGTTTTCTCTCTTATTTTAACTGCAGAAAGTTCCAACAATAACAGTGTTTTAAATTCCACTACCAACAGCAGTACATCGAAGACAACAACATCATCCAGTGACAATTTTTCACATTTGAATTTATCGAAATCATCGTCAATAACTGATTTCGACACAACAATAAATGGCAGCGAGCTAGAAGAGGATGAATACATAAAAACTACTTCGACTACAACTATAACAAGTGATGCAGCTGTAGATACTAATAATACCATATTTAATGTGTCACGCAGCTTTCCTTCAAAGTTACCTGATCAGCATTCAAACAATGCAAACTCCAGCATGTTATTCATTCAGTCGGAGAGCACAGAGACTAATAATACTTCTCAAAAGGAAGTCGATCCTAAATCTCAATTAGCTAATAAGACAATATTTAAAACGGATAATCCAAACTTGTCAATTATAGAAATAAATGAGAATACTATTAGAAAGCAGGATATTGAAAATTCTGTTGTGATTATTGAAGTATCATCTGATGATGAGGACACTGGAATTTCCGAAAAGAGGCATGGCGCTAATGTTAGGTTAAGTCCAAATAAATTACTAACTGAAAATGCGGCTGACAAAAGGCGTAGAAAAGCTGAATCACTAATACATTCGAGCAAACAAAAACTTAACATTGCAATCGCTGAAAAATCAGCTGCAGAATCATCATCAGTGGATGCGGTTTTAGGTGATTCGCCTGTTGGTGTTGGTGCTGACAATTTTTTGCAGCCAGTGACTAAGCGCGAAATAAATATTTATGACAGTCTTGAGGAATTTGAAAAGAATTTGCCCTCAACTGTTACTGTGCTGGACACACCGTTCGGCAGTAAAGTCTATTTGGTGGGCACAGCTCACTTCAGTGAAGACTCGCAAGATGATGTTTCATTTGTAAGTAAAGTTATTTAAATCAAATAAGTATAAAATTAATCATATTATATAGAAAAGCAGCAAATTTTGAAAAAGCAAAAAAGCTTTTTACATTTTAAAATATTGATTATTTTTTGAGAAAAAATTTAAAAAGGACTTGATTCTCAAAAATTTTAGTCAACAGTTAGAAGCCACATAAGGTGTGAAGGATCTCCAGTTTGTTGTATCCCCTGGTCACTAGCCTCTTACAATCTACCTCTCCCAGCCTAGAATTTATAACTCTGCTTATAAGCATTAATATGACCCTTACATCCCTAAAAGCCTCAGCTATCGCCTCTATTATCAAATTATTTAAAGCTTTTTCGATTAATTACGAATAAATACGTTTCTGGCACCCTTTTAAGTACTAAAGTTTAAATGGAAAGAAAATGTATTATGATGTCCACAGTTTCCTGTTATAAACTACCCCTGATACCTGTAATGTCATATCATGTTGTTTTTCCTCAAAGCTTCAAATTCTAAATATGTAAGAATCGGTCTCACAACAAAAGTATAAATTAAATTTTTTTTATACCTTCATTTTAAGCCAAATATTATTGAGTTTCATAGCCTTAACTTCTTAAACACGAGTACAATAGTGGGTTTCAAAAAGGCATTCCACTCGGCTAGTGTCGGGAAAAAAACTTTTTCAGCATTATTCTTCAATTAAAATTATCATTATAAAATTGAACTAAAAATTCTGTTTAAGAAAAATTAAAAAATATGAAAAATAAACGAGTTCGTAAAATACGCTACAAAAATTATGAAAGAAAGTAAAATAATAGGTGTGTTCCATATAATTCACAAACTTGCACAAACTTACCCAAAGTTGCACAAAGTTGCCCAAAAAGCATTCCAGACAACAGAAAAATTGTGCATGAGAGCGCACTCATGAGAGACTAATTAGTTCTCTTCATGCATAAACCACTAGAAACGCTCATCTGAGTTAAAAATTTAAAAGTAAGAAACACCAATAATAATATTTCCTTTTTCTGTTCCAGAAGATGTGGGTAACTTGAATAGTTGGAGAGATTAAATTCTGTTTTTATTCTCATATGCACAAACATGCCCAAAGTTACTTGGAACCGAAAACTATTTGAAATCCAAATTTTTTTATGTTACAGGTCATACGTAATGTCCGTCCAGATGTAGTAATGGTCGAACTATGTCCATCCCGCATACCAATTTTAAAGTTAGATGAAAAAACTCTTTTGGAGGAGGCGAAAAATTTCAATATCGCAAAGGTAAACATTTTTTGTTTGATATGAAAAAACTTTAAATTTATTGCAACGTTTTTAAAAAATAAAAACGTTTAATTTACAGATACGAAATATCATGCAATCGCATGGTTATATTAATGGTTTATTTTTCATTCTACTATTGCAAATGAGTGCCCAAATCGCCAAAGATTTGGGCATGGCGCCCGGCGGAGAATTTCGTCGAGCATTTGAAGAGATCCATAAGTTACCAGGTTGCATGTTACATTTAGGTGATCGTCCCATACGTATAACATTACATCGTGCATTAAGAGCCCTATCATTGTGGCAAACTGTAAAACTTGTGTGGCGTCTAACGTCGACCGATACCATTAGCATTGAAGAAGTGGAAAAGTGCAAGCAACGTGATTTGTTGGAAAAACTAATGCAGGAAATGGCAGGAGAATTTCCAGCCTTCTCTGATGTGTTTGTTAAGGAACGTGACTTATTCTTATGCCACTCCTTGCAGTTAGCTGCCTTACCACAGCCGTCAACAGATGGCACTGGAAGACCTAAACCTGTGCGCGTAGTTGGTGTTGTGGGTATTGGACATGCCAATGGTATAGCCAGAATGTGGGGAAGTGTCGATCCTCAAACAATACCAGCTATAATGGAAATCCCACCGGCCAGTTTAAGTACACGCATCTGCAAATATACCTTTCAATATGGGCTAATCGCCTTGACAATTTTCGGTGCCTATAAATTTCTTAGACCGCGTTTATCTCGTTTTTATTGAGTTGAAAAAAAAATTCCCAAATTGTTTTAGAACTTGTAAAAACATTTATTTTTTCATACATACATCATAAATAAACATATTTTTAAGGTGATTTTCTTGTTTGGGCATAGAATGCAATACAAAAAATAATTTAGTTTTCCAATAAGTAAAACAAAAATAGTAAAACATTCGTTATTTTTCTATATGTAAACAATTCTTCTTTTCGAATTTCTTAATCATAAATTAAAACAAAAATATATAAAAAACGAGATACAATAACAGCTTAATATTAAAAAAAAAAAAACAATTCAACAAAAATAGATAAATTTTAGCTTTAAGCGCATAAATTATTGTGATTCTCCTTCCAAACTACTACAAGTGTTTTAAAACTATTTTTGAACTTATTAAAATTACCCCAATTTAAAGAAAGAAAAACAAAAGACTTTTTGTGTAAATAATTATTTAAAAAAAAGGAATAAATAAACTCTAACATTACCCATATTCAATCTGCTGTGTAGTTTTTTTACATCCATATACACATCTACGTATACATATATAAGTTATTTAATTATTTTTTTTTCTTTTTATATATTTATATGTACATTAAAAAATATATGTAACCCACATACATATATAAATACATACATATATTTATACTATATACATATACATCTAACAATTATATTCCAGAGATTTGATCTAAATAAAATAAATTAAATATATTTACACACAAAAACAAAATGGAAAACTTACAAAGAAATTCAAAATAAGAAATAAAAGAAATTCAAAATTACTTACAAACAAATTGTAGTTAATAAGCAGTTGTTTTTATTATAAATAATTGTAAATGTTTAAAACTGTATAAAAAACATTAAAACAAAAAAAATGTAGTCTGTGGTGCATTTATTAATCGTTGCATGTAGATTCTTTGTAAAGGAAAATATATTAAAATAAAACAATAAATTTATTTAAATAATCAATATAAAAACAAAATGTTTGTGTTTCAGTTCTTATTATTTTTGTGTGATTTTTGTAATAGCATTCAATATCGTGTAATAAAAATAAACTAATGGGGGATTTCATGTCAAGTGACCCAACTTTTAAAACCGATGTCTTTCGATTGGAAAGAAATTTGGACCAAAGTAAGTTCTTGCAGAAAGTAGCATAGACACAATTTTTTAACACGATCGGTCAAGAACTCTCTGAGCTAGAGGGGTTCAAAATTTGACGTTTTCGGCAAATAGGTGTTTTTTCTCATACATGTAGTTTGTTACCTTTTGCTTTTAACAAATTCGTCCCAAATACTTTCGATAGCTTTTTCTTCAATCTTCCAGAAAGAAATATTTTTAAAATTAAAAAAAATTTTTTTTTTATTTTTTTTTATAAAATAATTAGAAAAAAAATTTTTTTTTCAAATATGCCCATTTTTTTTTTTTTTTTTTTTTTTTGCTCAAAAGAAAGCTTAGGTCTTTTGCTTGAAGAACTTGGAGGTCGCTTAGTGGGATGCGAGTGGGATATCTATAAAAATAAATGTTTTGTAACTCAAGGCAGAGGTTTTCCAATTTTCGCGTATATTCTACTTTAATTTTTTTTCCTATTTATGTAAAATTATCTCTTAAGCAAAAAAAAAATTATTTTATGCTAAGAAACAAAATAATTTAACCTTTCCGACGGTATTCATTGAAAATATTAACAAAATGTGTTCAGACATTGCCATATAAAAGTGATTTTATTCCAGAGGCCTACAATTTTGTTGGTAATGCAGTGTCGAGTGTATGAGACTTTATTTGGTACTTGCATACCATCGAAAAGGTTAAATTATTTTGTTTCTTAGCATAAAATAATTTTTTTTTAGCTTAAGAGAAAATTTTACATAAATAGCAAAAAAATCAAACAGAATATACGCGAAACTTGGAAAACCTCTGCCTTGAGTTACAAAACATTTATTTTTATAGATATCCCACTCGCATCCCACTAAGCGACCTCCAAGTTCTTCAAGCAAAAGACCTAAGCTTTCTTTTGAGCAAAAAAAAAAAAAAAAAAAAATGGGCACTTTTGGAAAAAAAAAATTTTTTTCTAATTATTTTTTTAAAAAAACTAAAAAAAAAAAAATTTTTTTAATTTTAAAAATATTTTTTTCTGGAAGATTGAAGAAAAAGCTATCGAAAGTATTTGGGACGAATTTGTTAAAAGCAAAAGGTAACAAACTACATGTATGAGAAAAAACACCTATTTGCCGAAAACGTCAAATTTTGAACCCCTCTAGCTCAGAGAGTTCTTATCCGATCGTGTTAAAAAATTGTGTCTATGCTACTCTCTGCAAGAACTTACTTTGGTCCAAATTTCTTTCCAATCGAAAAAAAAAGTTGGGTCACTTGACATGAAATCCCCCTAATATTAACAGTCCAAATGAGTAAAGCTATATTTACACTACCTGAGTTATCATCTGAGTTTCACAACCCAGACTGATTTGTATAGTGTAATAACATGTCTATTTTTATTTGTTAATATTTTTGTCTTAGCTCAGTTGAAAATAGAACGTATTTTATTTTTAAACTATTTAACGTCTGAGTTTTAAATTTAAGTTTTTAAAAGTTACCGGATTAAAAAAAAAAAAAAATAAAAAAAAAATAAATGGTACTTTGTAGCAGTTTAACAACTTTTATAATTAGCGGACTTTAACAAATTTCTTAGATGTAATGTAATACTATAAATAAATATGTTTTTTTGACACTCATTAAAATGTCAATTAACTTTTTTGACACTCAACTCAGATGAGAACTTAGGTAGAGTTATAACTTTTGGCCGATTACAGAAGCATAAAATATAGTAATAATATCAGCTTTTTTTGAGCTTGTTTTATACTGAAACGGTATAAATTAAACAAGTAAGAGGGCTTTATTTGGTTGTGTCGAATCTTATATACCCTTTACAACATGTAGGGGGGTTTACCCTATTTTTTTTAAATTTTGCATGGCAACCCGCTTAGGGAGTGGTGGTAAATATGGTCCTGTTCGGAAATGCATCACTGCGATGCATCATAACTTTTAGGGTTGCAAAAAGCATATTGAAATGCACTGATCTACCTCGAAAATGGGGTTTTAAAAACTAAAACTGTAGAATTTTTAACCTTTTTTAAAACTTTTTTTTCGTTTTAGAAAAGTTTTCACTAGTGATGCATTTCCGAACAGGCCTTATGTTCTTGAAAAATGTTTGCAAAGAAAATGAGTTGGGGTGAGTCCTACATTTGACCTATCCACGGGCACCCTGGAAGCTTAAGGAGGGATTTATTGTATGGGAGCCCCTTAGGCGATGGAGTTAAGGGATAAGTATGTTTTAGGAATATGTTTGGGAGAAAAAACTAATGGGGTTGGTCGTACACTTTATATCTCTAAGGCCGACTCTGGGGAAGTTGTGGGCGTTTTTACATTTTTGTAAATTTTGAATAGCAACCCCTTAGGTGATGGTGATAGGGGATAAGTATGTTCTAGGAATATGTTTGGGAGAGAAAACTAATGGGGGTCTGTGATACATTTAATTCCTCTAAAAGGCGACTCCGGGGAAGTTGTAGCGGTTTTTACCCTATTTTTTTAAAACTTTGTATGGAGACCCTGTTAGGGGCTAGAGATAGAGGATATTTTCCACAAAATTGTTTGGGAGGAAAAAATTAACTAAGGTCTGTCTTACATTTGACCTTTGTAGGAGCACCCTGGAAGTTGTGGGATCCATTTAAAAAAATTAGGCTTTGCATGGCAACCCTCTTAAGGGGCAGAGATAGGGTGTGTAAGTATGGTCCACAAAAATGTGAGGAAAAATTAATGGGAGTCGGTCTTACATTGCACCTGTGTTGAAGCAACTCCGGGGCAGTTGTAGAGGTTTTCATGTACAAATTGTAGAGTAATAAACGGAGGTAGTCGTGATTGCTGGCTAATATCTCTGTCAGTTATCGGGCGATTGTGCTGAATTTTAATAGCAAAATTCTCGCAAGTATACCTGATGTTTTCATACCACAAGCAGGTCCGAGAAATATTAAGGGGCTTTAGAAACTTGAATTAAACATATTAGCGGACTGACGGACGTCGCTACATTAACTTTCCTATCTATAAGGATCAAGAAAATATATGGGGCCGCAAATGGATATTAACGAAACTACAAATGGAATGACAAACTTATTTATGCCCTTATCACTAATGTAAAGGGTATAAAATATATTTTAAAGAAAAATTATTAAATTTTTTTTAAAATTTATTTTAGAAACTACAAAACAACACCACCCTCAAAAAACTCATGCAACATATGAACAAATTCATTCGTACATTATACGAACTTTTTTGTTAGTTCGCACCACAATATCTTGCGTAGAATACACAAAATTTACTAACTCCTTTGGGTTATTTTGAAAAATTATTTTAATGTTTTACGAAAATAAAATAATAAAAAGTCTGCGAAATTTCTCTGCGAAAAGTTCTGTATTGAAATTGTTGGTACTTTTTTCCACTTTTGGGGATTATGAGTTTAAAAATATGAAATAAACTACTTAACCTGGGGCCAAAACGTGGCATTCGATTCGAATCGAAATTCCACTCGATCGATCAAGTTGCCAATGCTTTAAGTATAAAAATTCTAATAAGAATTTTTTAATTTCGATTCGAATCGAATACGACGATTTGGCCCCTGGATTGAATTCAAACGTCAGTAAAGTAGATAAAAAGTACTATTTACATTTTTGGTACTTTTTCGAAGTTTAAGACTCTAGAAATATAACATTTAAGGATATTTATTAAGAGTGAGATCGGAAGTCAGCAATGTGAACAAAAAGTACCTTTTCACATTTTTAGTACTTATGCATTTTTTAATGTTTTGGCTTTTTAATAAATATAAATAAAAGGTCCGTTTAGCTTGATTGAAGCTAGAAGTCAACTAAGTGATCAAAACTACTCTTTCTTATAAAATTAAGGGCTATCGAAGTTGTGATCTTGTAAACTTTACTTTTTGTCACATTTAGTATAAAATTGGTTTCTGTAAATATAAACTTGGCTTGCGAAGTAGCAGGTTAATTGCTAGTGCTTTATAAAAACACTCTTGGGATCTGAGTACATTATCAAAACCTTCAATGTTAATGTAAGAAAGAAGTTAAAATTATTTCCTACTGCATTACAGCTTGCGTTTAGGATTTCAGCCATAGTTTCATTGTATTTTTCTTTTTGTAAATCTTTTTGGGAGTCCTGTCCTGGCAGTACTAAGAACAAAGGTTTTTATCCAATAAAATAAACATTTTATTTTTGTTCTTTTTTTTTAAAGTACTTTATTACTTGTAATTATCATTTATAATCTTAAAAACTACCAGAATCTTAATCTGAAGTTAAAACATTTTAGTTTTAATGTTTATTATAATTTTCTTTTATTTCTTTTTTAAACATAGAGATATATGTGTGTTCAAAAAAAAAAGCTTATAATTTCGACGTGAAATTAAAAAATAATTATAAAACTAAAAATTAATATCCTTAAAACTAACGTACATATATGTAATACATACATATTATGTATGTATAATAATAGATACAATAGATGAATTGGTTGTTTTCTTTTAATACAATTTTTAAAACTTTTAGATGTTTCTTCTTTACTTTAACATTTAATAAGGATTTATTTTTTATTTTATTCTTTACAAAATTTATAAACTTAAAATAGAAATAAAACGAAAATAAAACTAAAAATTATAAAAAATATTAATAAGAAAATTTATAAAAGTGGAAGGAAATGGTTTTGGGAAGTTGATTGATTGGTTTTTGTGGTATTTTTCTTCTTTCTTCTGTCAAGGCTGGTGTTTGGCAAATTACATTCATATATGAAAGGGATTTGTAGTTCAATGTCTAGGTTTCGGGAATAATTAAAGCAACATATAAGCCATATTAAAAAAGTAAAATTGCAGTAAATTTTTTTTTAAATTTTTAATTGATGCGCATTTTTTCTATTATTTTTTTTAGTTCAAAAGCATTTTTTACCTTTATTGGCATATTTAAGTTGTTTTTTATATTTTTCATTTCATTTTTTTTTTAAATAAGGATTTTTCTTAATTGTTACTTTTTGGCTTTTTTTATGTATTTTATATGGATTGATTTTTTTTTGGTGAAGGGATGGATGCGTAGTGAACAATTATGTATGTGTTTTAGAAGTGATGATATAATGAACTACATGTACAAATTTTAATATACAACATACATACATACATACATATTATGTGTACATAAATATTTTTTATATATTTTTCATGTTACTTTATTATATGTATATATAAATTTTGTTTCAAAATATTCTTTCCTGCGCCCAGGACTATTTAAGGTGATAAATAATTAAAATTACAATTTTACGATGAAATTTTATATTTCTAGACGGGAGGTGAAGAAGGTGGTCTATTCAAAACATATTTGTCTGCAGACAAAAAATCCATGGAAATATTTAACTCGAAAATTTTAAAAGTCGTCTTGCTTTAGAGTGGGAAATTAATTATATTTTTAAATATTTATAGCTTAAAGTCCCTTACAAGTAAACGCAACGCTTTCAAAACAAAAACAATTGTTTGGAAAAATTTTGAATAAAAAAAAATATTACAATTCAGCATGTTTTAAAGCTTTGCGTTTTATTTTTTTGTGTTTGAACATTGTCGTGTCGCATGTTGTTGAATTCGAAAAAAGGCGACAAGGGTGCCTTTTATTTAACATTTGAGTATTTGTTACACAATACCAAATAATTAAAAATTACTACACCGACGCCACAATAAGGCAGATTATCTTAAACATACTAATAAAAACCAGGGGACTAATTACGGCATTTGATTCGAATCGAAATTCTACTCGATCGATTAAGTTGTCAATGCTTTTAATATAGGAATTCAATTTAAAATGTTTAAATTTCGATTCGAATCGAATGCCGTAATTTGCCCCCAGATGTTTTTTTATAATTTTACACAGAAATAGAAGCATTGGTTTATTTTTTTTATAAATTTTTATTTTTACTTAGTTTAAAAGACAACTTTTGCATGTCATAATTTAAATTTTTATAAAATTGTTGTTGTCGTTGAGAAGCCATGACACGATACGCACCTCAGGAACATAGAATTACTTCCCCTTACCCGAAATATTTCATAAGTCGTTCTCCAAATCTAAAGATTTTCTGCATTTGACAAGAAGGCATAAATTACGACATTCGATTTAAATTGAAACAGGATACACTAATACAGGGGGGTTATTATGTAGTTCGATTCGAATCGAAAATCTTTCGAATTCGTACAAATTAAATTATGTAGTACCAATTTCGAAAATTTATTTACGAACGTTCGGAAATTAATTAAAATTTTTTAATAAAAATTTACATTTTAAAAATTTTTCGCAAATTTTTAAAAGTTCCACAATGTTTATTACACGTTTAAATTCGGCAGCAACTAATATTTTCCTTAAATTATATTCTGAAAGTATTTATCTTTTAATCGTATTAGATAATACGGATTTCCTTTCGAATCGAAAATTCCTTTCGAAAGCTTTTTCTATTCGAATCGAATTACATAATAACCCCCCAGGTTATGCTAGGAACACAGCTGATTTTGAATTAAAAAAATGTTTAATTTCAAACAAAAAAATAAAAAAATCTAACAATAACTTTCACAAAATATTAAAACGAATTTATAACCAGCTGCTTTTCTAATATTACCGATTCGAATCGAAATTTACTCGATCGATCGAGTTGTCAATGCTTTTAATATAGGATTCCTAATAAGAATTTTTTTAATTTCGATTCGCAACGAATGCAGCGATTTTGCCTCCAGGGGCCAAATCGTCTCATTCAAATCGAGTCGAAACGGAAAAATACTTATTGAAATTCCTTATTCAAAGCATTGAAAACTCGATCGATCGAGTAAAATTTCGATTCGAATCGAATGCGACGATTTGGACCCAGAGGTTTATTGACTCGATTTGAAAACAAGGAAAGTTATGTGGATTCGGGTTTAATTTAAAAAGTTTAGGTTTACAGAACAAAAGGGAAAGACGACGCACAGTTTACGTCAATTGCTGCCGGATTCTCGTCAGACAACCTCAACTTACTGCCGTTTTAGTTAAATTTTGTGCATCAACTTTCTGTTCAAGTAATCTCCCGTTTTTGAGTGTTAAGCGTAATTCAAATTTAAAGAAAAAGATTTCGAATTTCCATGTTAAAAGTATGTATTCAAATTCGAAATATTTTTTATCAAATCTAGTTTTGCTGTAACTCCTTAGTAGTTTATTAATTCGAAAAGCGTGGGATTTCTTAAAATCTCGCATTAACCACAACAAACTACAACATTTGCAAGTCTTGAAAGCTAACTTGATGGTTGTATGACAAAAACCTCAAGAATTTAATATTTTCTTATTTTGACACTATTTTAGCAAATACAATATCTTTGTATTTAATTTGAAAGTTTGAAATTATTTTTAAAAAAATCTACCTTTTCCAAAGACTATTAAAAGCAAAAAATATATTATTCAATTCCTTGAGTTATTTGCCGCTTTTTCAAAACAGTTGTTAATTTAACTTCTTAATTAAAGATTTTAGAAGTTTCTAATAATCTGATCATGTATTGTAATGATGGCCTAAATATTGCAAATAATATGTAAATATAGAGTTGCTTGTATTGGTTTTATATTGTTTCGAATGCTTATTTTAAAATGAAAGAAAAACAGTTAAAAATATTTATGAAAATCTGATGGTGGCGGTGCTTTTGAACTATTGAACCTCCGATGACTCTGGCTTAGATGTAGATGGATGATGATTATTAGGGTCTGGCACCGTCTGGGGCTGCAAAGAAAAAATTAAATATGGAAAATAAATAAGTGTTTTTAAGTATTTTTTTTAATTATTTAGGTACATAATATTAACGTATACATACTATACTTATGCAGATTAAAATGAATACTTCTAAAAAGGTAAAAATATATAATTAAACATGAAAAGTGTTTTTTTTTTAATATTTAGAATGACAAATAGGCTAATTACGTTCTAAAATGACAAGAGAAACCTACATATTCAGGGTTTGTAATGGAATCCAATAGGTGTCGGAATTAGATTTGAAAATAACTAATGGATATTTCAATGTCAAAAATTTAGTTATGTTTTTATTTCTTAGTTGATTTTTATTTGAGTTTTAAATTTATAATTCGAAAATTCGCTACACAAAAGTAGCTATTGGTTGCTTTTAAATCCAATTCAAACAACTATCGGCTTCAATGACAACTCCGATTGTCACTCAACACGCAAAATAACGTTTCATCAAAAAAATTTTTAAATCGACTTTTTTATTAATTACGATTTACTGCATCCATCATACTTATATATAACATATGAAAGTCTACAAAATTAAAATCTTCTATCAAAAATAAAAAAGTCTAGGAGCCAAGTCGTCTAATTCGAATCGAAATTTCACTCGATCGATCGAGTTGTCAACACTTAAAAAAAAGGAATTATTATAAGAATTTTAAATTCCAAAACGAATGCGACGATTTGGTCACAAGAAAAATTTTTTATCATAAAATTTAAAAATAGTTATTATATGAGGTCTTAAGTATAATATTGCTGAATGATGTTAGGCGTAATGTTACCGTTTTTTGAGGATTCCATTAATTTTCAGAAATTTTTAAAGGCCCATAAAAAGAAAATGCTTTCCAATCTCGCTAAGTATAGGGTTTTACTACCCTTTAATAGCAGAATCGAACCTATACTGGTTATATTTTGCAAAAAGTCTTCATTTTTTGCACAGTGTAATTAGCTGGGTTATCAAGATTACCTATATTAATTACCCTTGCGCATAGCCAAGTGTTGTTTGTAATTTTAAATTTTTGGTAACGACCCCAACTTGTTCGTAACAAAGATGGTAATCCGAATCAAATTAGGTAAAAAACTGATGCTTCGCTTTCAAAAATGTATATGGATAATGTCGTAATTACGTTAAATATGAGGAAATAAGTAGGGGTTTCTCCTGGGATTTCAATTAATAATAATTTCCGTTTTCCCAGGATTTTTTAAGGGGATCCCAGGAATTAAAACTGCAAGTGATTCTATTCCTTTGCGTTTTAAAAGCAGCTGATTATGCTTTCTGTATTTTGTTTTTTTAATTTTTATTCAAAACATTATTTATATTTAGTCATCCTTAGAGAAAAAAACTTGCTTTTTCCCAAAAAAAAGTTTTTAGTCATAATTTTACAAAGAAATTTGGGTTTTAGGGTAAAAATTGATCTCGGGGTTTTTTTTTAAATAAATTTACGATGTTGGGTTGCAAATTAATTATTAAATCGTTAAATGGAAAATAATTAAGAAAAAATATAATAAAACTATAATTTAAAAATACATATAATTACAATACGTAGTTTTAAATAAATCACGTATTGTTTAAGACAAGCGCTCAATTGGAGCCGATGTGAAACTGAATTTAGTTTGCTACAGTTCTTAAGTCATCCAAAAGCCAAAAACAGTTTTTCTGAATCTACGATCACTTTTCAAGAATTGATTAAAGACCGGTTGCATAGAAAAAATATTTTTGGCCTGATCATTTTGCGCACAGATAATCAAATGTAAAGACCGGAGCATCGGGTCACAAGTAGTTGAACGAGGAAATCGGGGGAAATTTTTTTCAAACTATTAAAAAAGCTTAGCAGTTCAAAATCATAAAAAAAGTTTAATGCTATACTGTATTAAAATCAGCTGCTTATAAGTTATAATAAATAGTTGATGACATCCGTCAATCTGTTGATTTAAACAACCGCAAATAGTAAAATCACAAATAACAGATGGGCCTAATGTTGCAAAAAGAGAGCAACAAAAATGTGCAATATTTAGAAAATATTTTATACCTTATTTAAAAATATGTTTACAGAAATTTTGCGGAAAACTTATAAACAAAAATTAACAATTTTTATTATTTAAAAAACAATTCCAATTAGTTTTGAGCAAATTTCGTTTTATTTATTATTTCAGAAATTTTTAAAAAACTTTCCGTTTTCCTTTAACACCAAAAAGTGCAAGAAAATAAAAGCCCTAGAATTAAATTACAATTGGCAGAGCGAAACAAGAAAATGGCTTTAGTCTGAACATGCTCAAATACAAATAGCATTAAGTTAAGTTTTATATTAAGAATTTGTTTGGATCAGAAATATTTGGTTCTTCTTTAGGTGAATTAAGATTTAAAAATTGTGTTTCAATATTTCAAAGAACTTAATTCCCGATTAACGAACAATTGATTGTCAGCTCTGTAAGCAAACAAATAATGTTACGTTATTTTGCGTTTTAGATGATGATAATCAAGGTACATTTATTCTTATTCCGCCATGATGATAATATATGCCTAAATAAACTTAAAATTAATGTGCCGATTATGTCCTGTTTGCTATGGGTTGCCAGTTGTCAAATATATTTTAAATATAGCAATTGACGACTTATTGTTACCAATTTTAGTTGCAACTTAAATTAGGTTGCAATACATAATCGACACACAAAGACTTAATAAAATGTCGTAACTTATTTTCAAACCAAAATTTAAAATAGAAAACAAATAAAAGTTTGTAATACAAAAGTTTGAAATAAATTTAGTAAATATGTAAAAGGAAAAACAACTACAACAATAACATGAAAACAAAACAGCTTTTGAAGACAATATTCTTATGAAAATTTCCAATCATTTTCGGTTTAAATACAATAAGCAACCAACAACAACATTACATATAAATTTAGCGATAATAAACAACAACAATAACAACAAATGCAGAAATACAATTTTAGATTTAATAGAAATAACAAGCAAATAAAATGTAAATCCCAAATTTTTAGCCAATTTATTAATATTTCCCTCTATAAATGTTTTCTTCCTTTTGTTAAAAGTCTAATAAGGTAGTTGGGCAAGTAGTTTTCAATGAATATAAAATTAAAGAAAAGAACAAACAACAACAATACCAACAATAATTTAATGATAATGCAAATATACATACATACATACGTACAGACAGATACGAATTAAAAAAATTCTGTCAAATTTCAAAGATGAATATGACAACAAACTTAATTACATACAAACATATGAATGTATGTATGAGCATTAAGTATTTTATTTACATCTATATTTCTAACTTTTAAACATGAGTGTAGTTTGTAATGTTTGTTTGCCTTTTTGTGCAACTTTTTTTAATTAAGGACTGTTTGTTTGTTTTGTTGTAAATACCTACCGATTTACTACTCACGAGTCCTAGCTGCATTCCAACCGGTGGTAAAACATGTACTGATGGTATGGTTGGTACTGGAGATGGATTAATGTTTGTTGGTGCCCCGCCCATCACAGATAACGGTACTCCTCCTACGCTATGTGGAGCTTCATGTGGCGTTGTACTGTGGGCCTGCTGTAGAGCGCCTGTATAATATCCTCCATTTAATCCTGTTTTGTACATATTGAGTTTTTTTTTTTACATGTGAAACAAATTCATTTGAAGAATGTTTTTTTTTAAAGGAATTTGGAAATGAACTCATCATTTTTATTTTTAAAAAAGTCAGGGTAGTTTTTATGCAACATATTGTAAATGTGAAATACTACATACATATGTAGATGCTTAATATACTTTGTTCATACATGTGTATGTATTGTATGTACAATAAAAATCTACGCGAGGCTGGCTATGTGGACCTATTAAATTTAAAAGCGTATTCTGCAAACAATGTGTGTTAACAATTAAGGAAGTCACAGATTTTTGCTTCCATCTTGGTCGTGTTTATAAGTTTATTGCCAAATTTAAATTGAGACTGTTTTAGAAATGTTTTTAATATGTATATTAAAAAACTTTGCAAAGATGGTTCTTAAAAGGGAAAAATGGCTAAACCAAATTTTTGTCCATGTGTAATGATTGGCTTTGTTAAAGGAATTTAAAAAGCATTAAGCAACAACTGATTCTATTTTTCAGAAGTCAAATTAGGGTAACAACATATTAGGCCACACCAGACAAGTAAATTTTACTAAAATTTTAAATTCACACCCGTCTAAAAGGGAGTGATAAGATAAAGTCTTTGAAATTAAATAAATTTATTATGAGAACTTAAATTTTAGTCTGTTACTGGCTGGACTTAAATTAATTATGTACTTAGTTTTAAGATTTGAACACTTATTGTTAGTTCGCATAACCGAAGATTCAACGATAAAAATATACAAAAAAATACTTTCAAATTAAAAAAAAGCAATATATTTTTCACTTTATTTTGACTGAAAAGGTTATGATATTCCCCGTTTGACTTTTATGTTGTCGCTATTTTCTATACATATAAATTAGCGGTGTCATTCAATCAAAAATATTCGAATTATTTTAAAGAAAGAATAAAGTTGATGAAGTTAGAAAAAGCAATAAATAATTCGAATAATTTTTTTAATGACATGTGGGGGTGACGGGTGTGACCATTTTACCCACATTTTTATTATAATTAAAACATTTCAAACCTAACTTAAAAAAAGGATATTTTTGTAGATCCCAAGGATAGCACGTGTTTAACGTTTTATTATAGGTAAATACTGAAAGAATTAATAATTAACACTAAGACTGTGACGGGTGTTCAATGGCGTGAGAGGCCATTCCCCCAGAATTCATTTTGCCCAAAAAAAAATTAAAAAATTGTTTTAGAAACAATTTTTTGTTCATTCACTTACAAGTTTCTGCTCCCCTAGCAAAAAATGTCCATCTACGCTAATGCGGGTAATAATACACATTTAAGTTTTAGGGAGTTTTGACTTGAAAATCGTACTTTTGAAATTTTTAAGAAAACGAAAATTTTTTAAGGTTATTGTATTATTATAATTTATTTATTTATGTGATGGTTTGAAGTTTTTTTGACTGAGTATAAGACTACCCAGTTGACCAGGTAATCATAAATGACATTTTTATCAATCATGTCTTCAGGGCATAATTTGTCGTCCAAAAGTCACAAATGTTTGCCTTCTTGTGAAGCTTGGTAAAGCTGCATATTGTTTGTCATACCAATAATTTTTTGTTTAATTTTGTTGGCTTTTCTTTCGGATATTTTTAAATTCTCTCTATAATTTTCGCTTTAGAAATATTATGTGGACTTTTTTCCCCTCGAAACTGGGGGGTTATTATGTAATAAGATTTGAATCGAAAATCTTTCGAATTCGTACAAATTGAATTCATAGTACGATTTTCGAAAATGTGTTTACGAACTTTCGGAAATTAACTTTTATTTTTTAATGAAAATCGATATTTTTAAAACTCTTTTACAAAAATGAAAGGTACCACTATATTTTTTAACATGTTTAATTTTAGTACCAATTGATATTTACATAAAATTGCTCCATAAAACTATGAACCTTTTAAACGTATTAGATAATACGATTTGCCTTTTGAATCGAAAACTCCTTCCGAAAGCTTTTTCGATTCGAATTACATAATAACCCCCAGGTTTTCTAATTCTTCTGACACTGCCTAATAACATTGGAAACAGTTTAACGGCAGACCTTTGATTATTCGGCAAAATTTTTTACGAACATGTTGTTGTAAAAATTTACAACTATTTATTTTTGATGTTGTGTAAAAATTGCGATTTTTACGTAAGCTTGCATAAACTTGGATGTTCGAGATAAAACCATAATGAAACGTAAAAAGTAGATTGCAGATCATCAAAAATTTAATTTGAAGTGATTTTAAATTTAAATTGGAATGCAGAACATTTCTGATAATTTACAGTCCCTGATTTTGATAATATTAAAAATGAATTCACCTAAAAAATTTCAAAGCATACAGAATTATCCTGGAATCCAATAGCTGTTGGAATCGGATTTTAAAATGGCTCATATATACTCCAGTGTCATAAACTTAAGTGTTGTTTTTATTTATTAGTTTAAATACTGACTTTAATTTGAGCTCCAAACTCATAATTCGAAAATAAGTTACACAGAAGTATTTATTGGTCCCATTACAATCCGATTCCGACACTTTTCGTTTTCAATGACACCCCCGATAATAACATTTTCACAAATCAAACTTAGGAAGCGATAAGCTGCTACATACTATTATATAAAATGGTTTCTAGCACAAAGTCGCCACAATTCATGTGGTGAAATGTTTGGACGGAAAAAAAAAAACAAAAAATACAAGGCATTAAAGGATAATATTAACCGCCACTTTAATGCTGATTGCTTTGCAGTCTGCAAAACAAACTGCATTAGGGGAGATGCCTATCTCTTATATTATCGCTAACATCAGGTACTCTGTTACCAGCTTTAAAAGTTTGCTTTATTAAAAGCTATATTTATTTTTCACTGAGAATATTTGCTAAAGACAATGAAAATAAATTATTTATTTGTTTTTAAACTAAATAATTTTTAGTTACAGTCAATAATTGCTTTAGCTGCTTAGGCTATGTAAAATAACAGACCTTGTCTTGAAGCACAAGGGTTACCTGGACACAAAATTGGAAGGGCGAACAACTTTTAACCGACCTGGACGCTGTTAAGAATCGATAATTAAATCCTTGTGGCTATTAAAATTAGTAGACTGTGTTAAAATCAGTGAACTACAATAAAGTTAATAATTCGAGTTAATAAAACCCACAAATAAGTAGCATTCTGGAAATACAATTTTGTTAACATAAAAATGCTGCAAAGAAAAGTAAAATTAATGAATAACTTTACAATAATAAAACACAATATGGAATGATGGAAACGATTAAAAACGTGCAAAGAAGCGACTTTCGAATTCATGTATGAAAAAGCAGTTATTTTTTGATTTCAAAAAATTTGCAAAACTAAAGACAATAAATTTATGGCAAATTGAATAACAAAAATAACAAATAAGTTACATTGATTAGTTACTGACTTTCTTTGTTGATGATATATTGATTGGAATATTGTATGCATTTGTGTAGTGTTTGTGATGTATTTATGTTTGTATGTATAATTACGTGTATTATTCTATATAACTAAATACTAAATAATATAAGGTTTTTATAGTTTTTAATTTAAAAAATGAAATATATTCAATTTCTAAAAATTTTTTGTTAAACTATTGCTCTTTTTAAATGATTCCATCATCCCATCAGCAGTGATATAAATTTTTAAATTTACATACTAAGCTATTTTGTTTTTGTTTTAATCTTACCACACCAAAAAATATTATCGAAATTTAAAATTTCTTTTTAGAAATAACATTAAGCGCTAATTTTTTTTTGTTTTAAAAATTTTTGTTTTATTTCTTTCCAATTTTTCTTATTTATAATTTTTTTTATTTAAAATTTTATGAGAATTTTTTTTTTTATTTTATTAAGCTTTCACAGTTATTGAAAATATTTAATTTTTTTTATACAATACAAAACAAACATTTTGTTTTGGTTATCCTTTAAATATTTTCATATTTATAATCATCATTCTATCTTTAAAGTAGATTTCAAATGTTTTAAGATTTGAAATGTTAAATCTTAATCTGTTTGTTTGTTTAGAGTTTAATTAAAAATTTTAATTTTCCTTATTTATAATTTGTAAGTATGTTTGAATATTATTTTGTTCATATCATCATTATTATATTTTAAATAAAAAATTAAACTTTTTATTAAAAATAAATAAAAATTGTGCAATCTCTGGTGTATGTATGTGTGTGTAAAAATGCATTTAAATATGGGGGATTTACAAGGTAAGTTATAAAATTATATTGTCATATTTCTATAAAATATTATTTTAATTTAAAACTTTACTTTTTGTTTACAAAAAAACATCTTTTTAAATCATCTAATATTTTTAAAACAAATAAAACATGTGACAATATGACATCATAAAGCACTTTGTGTATCCCCTAATTTTATTAACTGAAACAGGTGGGTGAAAAAAAGAAAGTCGTTTTGGTTACTGGTATGTTTGTCCGTAAGTGTCGGAAAAAAACCTTTTTAATTTAAATTTTTACAAAAAAAAAAAAAAAAAAAAGATCAATAAGACTATGTCCGTTCTGGAAAAAAAACTCAAAATGCCTTGTTTTGTTTTACTGTCATTTATCCTAAACATATTTTCATTTAATTTAATTTTATTTATTTTTTGTTAATTCAATCTCTTCTTGCGCTGTTTTAATATATCTTTTTTTTTATATATGTATATTTAAATATATAAAATGTATATTTCTTTCATTTTTAGACATATATATAAGTATGAAACTATAGATATATTTTTTTTTTATTTTATTTTTTATTTTTATTTAATAATATTTTTTAATATACAGTTTATATACTAAAGTTCCTAATACTAACTTTTTTTCAATATAATTTAAGTTGTTTTTTTTTAAGTATTTATCAGCATTTTGTTTTTATTTTAAAACAAAAAAAAAATACAATTGTGAAGACTATTTCAACGAATGTTCAATATGATGTTTGGTTTATATTTTATTATTGTTTTTTATTTTGAAGGCGAAAATAATCACTGATGATGATGAGACCATTTAATTTACAGAGCAAGTATATATTTTTCATTTACAGATATTTATTTATTAAGAGTAAAACAATTATAAAATTATATAATATTATTGTTTAGTATAAAATATTGGTCAACGTTTTCTAAAGTATTTTGTCTATTTTTGTTTTTTCAGTATGTTTAAAAGAAAGTCAGCAAACATTTGATTAAATTTTTCACAATTTTTGTTATTAAATGTTTCTTTTTATTTAATAGTTTTCTGCATAAATGTAAAATTCAAAAAAATAAAAATCTTTTACATTTTTATAGTTAATTGTTAAGAAAGTAAATATACAAGGGTAACAATAATAATGAAAAGTAAAAAAATAAATTGTTTAAAAACAAAACAGACCACAAAAATAGTAGAATAAAATAATTGTTTAATATACAATGTCTCTGTTAAGTATAATCGACTATTCCAATAGTTGCCTTGTTAATTTGATTCGAATCGAAAAGGCTTTCGAAAGGAGTTTTTGATTCGAAAGGCAAATAAATCGTCTTATCTAATACGTTTAACAGATAGTTTAATGGAATAATTTCAGGTAAATATTCCCCCTTATTGTGAAAGTCGTTGTGAATTTAATTTATTTTCCCATCGTTAACGTAACCCGAAATTAGTATTTATTGGCAGGTATGTATGTGATAATGTCTACATGTTAAAAATATTAGTTGTGTTCAATAACTTTCCAGTAATTACTAGCAACGAGAGAGTAAAAAGAAATATTTTCAAAATTGCTCTCAAAAATATTTAAAAGTAAATGAACACTTTTACAGTCAAAACTTGCAAGCAAATGTATTTTGTTATTGTAAACTTATAAAAATTTAAAACTTGAATTTTTTTCCAAAGCATAATGACAGAAAGACTGTTTGAATAATTTCTGATAGTAAAATTTTTACTAGCAGAAATTATCAGAAACATTTTTGTTTCTAAACATATTACGCTCTTTTTTGGCTCTCTAGCTGCTAATTTTTTGTGTACGTGAACACTTACTAGTAATAATTATCGAAAATTAGTGATAATTTTCTGTAAATGAACGCACCTATTTTTGACGAAATAAATACCCTTACTATGTAATTTGACTGTACAGTGAACTTGCGGAAACGTGAATATCCAGAATCGTGAACAACCCAGAAACGTGAACAATTTATTTAACATTAACTACTTCAAAACGTGAACAAACATTGAAATTTTTAAAACGTGAACACAGTTTTTTCTGAGGTTTTTTTATTATGAATTTTGGGAGTCCACGAATTATGTTTTTTTTGTAAACACACTATTCTGCCTAATTAAAAGTTTTATTTTTTCTGTGTTGGTTGCAATGGCCCTTCACGCACCAGACTAAAATTTAAGCAAACAATTTTTGTTCTTTTCGTAACACTCGGTATGAATAGTTTCTGGCATAAAATGTATGCGTGTATAAAGCTTGTGTGTGCACTAGTGTCTTTTTATTCAATTAACGTTTGGTTTTATATGAGACGTTTATTTTGAAAGTGGCAATAGCAGGTGATAATTGATACTGAAATTAAATATGTTAAAAAAGGTAGTTGTACCATTAAATTTTGAGAGAATCTAAAAATGTCGATTTTTATATAAAAAAAAAATTAACTTCCAAACATTCGTAAATAAATTTTCGAAAATCGTACTATGTAATTCAATTTGGTGGTTTGTTTCTTAAGAAAAAAAAAAAAAAACTTTTTATACGCGAAATTTTGTATGAAATTTTTTAAGTATTAAATTTGACAAAGAATGTATAACTTTTTGACATTTATGGGAGTATCAGCTGACGGTCGAGTGCTTAAGTAAGACCAATTTCATCATGTAACAAACTACAAATTAAGTTTTTATTTTAAATACCTTAATAAAAATTTACAAAAAAAAAAAAAAATTAACAAAAGTACTGGCTGAAAGGAATTCCTTTTTTTTAATATTTACACATCGGTTATTTAACTCATCAAACCTTTTTTTAAACAATGTATTTCAAAACTTAAATAGTTAAAACTATAGATATTTACTTAAAATGGCTATAAAAATTTTTTAGGGTAGTTATTTAGTAATTCATATTAAAGAAGGATTTCTGATCTACATTTTTTAACACGTATGAAATAATTTAAGAGAAATATATGTCAATCAATGCCAAATTCGAACTTTAAAGTAGTATCCTTTTTTATTGTTAATTTGCTTTAAAAAATAAAAGTAAAATTTCCGAATGTTTGTAAAATTTTTTTTTTTTCGAAAATCATCATAATGCAATTTTTACGAATTTGGTTATTTTTGATTCGAATCAATTAGGAGACAAATTTTTTTGGATAATACTTTTTATCAGGTCAGATATTAAAAACATGATTTTTTTATGTTTAAAAAAAAAAAGGGTTTAAATTTTTTACACATACAGGCATGCTCTGCATTCCACTTCGAATATTCGAATATCACTTCATTGTATATGGATGTTTAAAAACAAAATGAAAATGAAACGTAAAAAGTATATTTCAGAACACTGAGAGATCCATTTGAAGTGATTTTAAATTTAAGGTGAAATGTAGAACTGTCTTATATTGTTTTTTTTTTTTTTTTAGTTAAATAAAAGGTTTACAAATTTGTTTTGCTTGAAACTAAGTTAAGTTATGACATTTTTGGAGTAAGCGAGCAACATGTAATTTATTTAGGATAAAATATACAAAACAAATTTTAAATAAATAAACAAACACATTACAATATTCCAAATAAAAAAAGAAAATCAATTTTTCAAATTTCTTGTAATTTATTAACCATCAAAAGTGGTTACTTTCACCTTATTTTTCTTTTCAATGTTGTTGTTGGCGTAGCTGAAATGGTTTTTTTTCTTTACTTTGCATTATGCACAAAAGTATATTAATGCAAAAAATAAACATATACATATATGACTAATTAATTTAGAAACTGTTTTTGCAAAATTATTTTAAAAAAAACGCAAATCGAAGTTTATAAAATATTACTATGCTTGCGAAAATTAAAAAAAATATACGTAAAATGTATTGTTGTTGGTTGTTGTCGCAAATAAAATGAAGCAGAAAAATAAAATAAAAAAGAATAAACGGAAAATGTATGTACACTGAAAATAAACCATGCAAAAATATTTTTTCGTAGAATATACAAAATTTTCGTACATATTACAAGAAAAAGTTAGGCGCTAATAAACAAAATTTTAAGAAAGAAATTGAAACCTTTCACTGTTTATTTTCGTAATTATAACGAAACGTTTGTTTGTCTTGTTTATTATTTCACAGAAGTAACGAAAATTTTCGTAATTTTTTTTATTAGTAATTTAAATGAAAGTTTTGTTTAAATTACGAAGCCAGTTTTTAGATCAGAAATTCGTAGTTTCTTAAAAGTAACGGTTATCTTTTGCAATTAATTTTTTGTAATATTAACGAAACTTTTTCATTCAACTACAAAAAAATTGAGATTTTTTTTTTTAATTTTACAAAAATATCGACAATTCTTTAAATATTTTTAATATTTATGGATTATTTTGTAAAATATTAACGGCCCTATTCTTTAAAAAAAAAACTATTTTAATTTTATTAAGAGCCTATTTGACAAATTTCTAGGGAATAATTGTCAAAAAAAAACGTCACTTATAACCAAAAAATTGTTTTATAAATAATAAGGCCGTTAATTTATATCGCATATATATAGAATTTCCAATGTTTATTCTACGCGAAAGTTTCACGAAGCACGAATTCCTTCATATGTTGCATGGATTTTTTTAAAGTGTATATTAAGTCAAATTCTAACATTTTTCTCATTAATTGGTATGTATTTATTGATAGATAATTATTTATTTATAAAAAATGCATTCAGGGAAAAAACATATCGATGGCTTTAATAAAAAAAAGGCGTAACTTAAATTTTTTTTATTAATTTACAAGGGTAGAGGCAACAAATTTTATTTTTTTAATAAAAAGAAACTGCAAATTTTTGTTGAATTTCATATTTGTTTTGTCAGAACAAGCAAAAAAAACGCTCGTTAAAAAAATCAAATAACGCTTTCTTAATATTAGGCCATCGATACACATATGTATGTCTAAATAAAATCGCTTCCTAAACTAAAAACAACAATATTAACGGATTTGGTTGAATTGTTGCTATATACATATGCACATGTATGAAAGTACATTATGTATACATACATAAATACATATACTTATATAGAAATATATGTTTATTGAAAATATGTAGTTTTAATTCTATGAATATTAAATAAACAGTTGCAAATATGTTTTTGATCCACTTGTACGATATACATACATATATTATTACTAATTTAACGAAAACGAGGATACATTTAATATAAAAGTATACAGTTATAATTAGAAAGAATGAATACAATACAAAAAAATATGTTGCATAAAAATTAACCCTTAAAAGTGTGGATTTATTATTAATTTTTTTTTTATCAGATTTCAAAAAAACTGAAATCAGAGTCTAAATATTTATCTTTTTTTCTTATTCCTTTTTTAAACACAAACATTCTGCATTGATTTTGTATTAAATGTGTGTGTGGTAAGTAAAATGTATGTATGTGTGTGTGCGTATAAAGTTAGGAATATTTTTCAGTCTAAAATTTAATTATATTAAACCTTAAACGATCTTTTTTATGAACTTATTTTTTAATGACGGCTTTCTCTTAACTAAACTTTTTTTTTACTTTCGTATTCATTTCAAACGGTCAAATACAATGGAATATAAATTTTTTGCTTGTAGATTTTGAATTCATAATTTCTTATGTGAAAACAGTTATTTTCTGTTATGGTTATGAAAATTTTTTTTTCTACTATTGCACAGTTTATGTAGCCTATTGTGAATTGTCCAAGTTTTTTATTAAGGGAGAAGTCTATTTTTAACCAAAAATTTTAAATAAATTTTTATAATAGAATTGAAAAATATTGAAGAATTATGTTACTTTACAAATATGAGTTAAAGTTAAAGTTTTCAATTAAACGGCAATTTTAACATTTCACTAAAAAAACAAAACCTAAAAAAAACATTTTATCTAAGCTCACGTCACCTTTGTTAGATAAAAAAAAAAAACTTTACAATTATTTATACATTCTTTAGGGAAGCATTGCCAAGTTCAACTGTTTTTTAAGAAAATAAAAGTTTAATAATGTATTAAATAAAGCTAACAAAACTACATAAAATAAAATCTAAGGTGCTGTGTATGCAGCACGTTTGATGAAACGCTTTAGACGTTTGGTGTGTATTAGAGAACGGAATGAATGATTTCGTTTTTATTTAACAATTACTTGTGCTATTGCTGTGCAGCCATTCATATTTTTTGATGATTGCCCCTTATACACTCTATTTGAGAAATGCCATTACATGTCAAGCAACGAGTTATAAAGATGACGCATTGAATTTATAAAAACCCTTCACTGCTTCTTAAAACGTTCGTTGCCATCGTTAAAAGCTCGTTGCATTACCAAAATATTAAATGTGAAAAAATTAAAAAAAAATTTAATTTTAAATAAAAATTAAGAAAAAATTGAAATTTAAAAATTGAAAATAAATTAAATAAAAAAATTTTTATTTAATTTTATTAAAAAATTTACATATGGGCTGAATTCCAAAACGCAGTTTGCCTTGCATCACAAAATTTCAAGTTTTTCCTGAAAGCAAAGATGAGGTTTTTGACAATATCTTCTACTTTTAAATGAGTGCTTCCAGCTATATTAATGTCCTGGAAGCAAAAAACGTGGTCAAAATTGTAAGGAGTGTATAAGGGAAGAAGTTGAAAATTTGTAATGCAAAGCAAACTGCGTTTTGGAATTCAGCCGTGGCTTTACTTTTTCATTATTAATAAAATAATTTGTTATATTTTTTTTTTGTTTAGTTTAACTTAATCAGCAACGAAACTATTCACACATTCACTGCTTTTGCTTTACATTCGTTGCTTTAGTTTGATATTTATTGCCTTTGACGTATAAGCAGAAGGCAAGCAATAGCACTGCATCGTTTTCGTTGCTTTTAAATTTTGTGATTGTGCAGTGTCTTGCTTTTTTTAAATGTGAATTGACAACAATGCACACATTTTTTGTGAATGCATTCACTAGCCTAAAATATGGCATTCAAACCGTTCTCTGGTGTAGCCTACACATTTTGTCAAAAGTATCCTGTAAACAGCACATTATATTTAATTAGGGGCCCAACATTCTATATATTTTTGGAAAATTTTACTAATTTTTTCTATTTCTATTAATGTAGAAAAATGTATAACTTTGGTACGAAATATTTTTAAAATATTTTTAGAAAATAAATTTATTTTAGTTATGGTCACTTTAAAATGATCTTGCCTTTAATTACTACGATATTCTAACTAACGTTTCTGATGGCCACATTAAAAATTCTCGAAGTTATCATTTATATTTTTGTTGCATATTAGCTACCATTAGGTAAAAATATTAATTTTTAAGTACTATAGCCCCGTTCAGACAGTTGTTAGGTCTTACAAATTTGCTAGATCTATTAATGTGAGGTTGATAAAAAAAATTTCTTCATATGGTAAGTTTTCATTTCACACAGCTAAGCGGTATTTGTTACAAACAATTTTATTGTCTGCACTCAAAAAAAAATTCATGAATTTTAACGAATGCATTTGTTGGTTCTACGAAAACTTTCGTTATTGCAAACCATTACGTTCATGTGTTAAGAAATTGTTTGCTTTTGTTCTTGCTTTATTAGCTGGTTGATGTGTCAAAAAGCTATGTAAACATAAACAACTTTTGTCAATCCAGCCTCCATTTATACGAAGCTTTTTGTTAGGCCAGAAAGTAACGCTATTATTTTTTAATACATTTTTCGTAATATTGATGAAACTTTCGTTCAGGAGTTTTACAATTTTACAAATATATTGAAAATTGTTTGTACTCCTTTTATATTTATGAAATTACTTTTTACTTTCATGTTGAAGTTATTTCGTAAAATATAAAATATACTTTGTATATTCTACGCAAGAATTTTTGTCGTGCGAAATAACGAAAGATTTCGTAAAATATACGAACGAGTTCGTTTATATGTTGCGTGGATTTCTTTTGAGTATGGGTATGTATAACCATTTTATTATCAATTCGTTTTGTATTTAACAATGACTTTTCTGCCGAGGTTACCAGACAAAAGTTGCTAATTTACACAGTTGGAAGTTATATTTATCGAAATTTTTTGACAATATTGTAATAATTGCCAACCGTCTGAGCAGGACGTCGCTGATAACAATTTTTAACTCTTTAACAATTTTTTATTTTCAAGTAAGCCAAATGAGTGTCCAATAGTATAAAAGGGATTTTAGTTTTCGGTTAATAGAAAATAAATATTTTAAAACTTTATTTTCATTTATTATATTTGTCCAATTCACAACCTGTGTTGTATTGTTGAAGCAAGTAAACTGCATATCTGTTTGAAAAGTATTTTTTTTTTTTAAATGTTAAACGATACAATAGTGGATGTGAATTAATTGACCAATAAAGTTTTACAGCCGTTAATCATAAAAATAAATCAAAATTAGCTTATAAGTACATACCATCTTCGTTGGAACTGTAAAAAGTTTTTAGATTTTGTAGTTGTTAGTATACGTAGCATAATTTACAAAACAATTGATCAACAGTTAAGCCTATCGGTGAAAAATTAATTTTGGGATATTTACAACATGTGCCAAGTTTAAAACCCACTGCTTTTTTCCTCTTTGCAAAAAATTTATGTTTTAAGCATAAAAACTAAAGTTTTATTTTTTGGGGTATTTTTTTTTAAGTTTGCTTAACCATTAACTGTACAAGTAAAGTTGTTTGTTAAAATTTTAGGATTTTTTTTTGTCAGGTGTTTTGGTATTCTATGTCTTTGTAAAATTATATATTTGTTATGAAAATGAATTTATATTTAGGAGCGGAAGTTCACTGGGCATCATAAAATGGATGGACATGTTTGAAAATCTTTTTATCCAAAAATTACCTAAAATATTTATTAATTTAATTATAAACAAGATCAAAAACATTTTAACCCTAAGAAAGAAAGAGTAAAGAAATTTTTTAAAAACTTATGTTGAAGAAATAACTATTGGTAGTAGGGACCCTTAATATGTCTTGTCTTGTCTTGAATTTAATTTGAAATTTTTATGTTGGGTTCTTTTTTTATACTAAACGTTTTTATTATTATATCTACCGTCAAATATCGAAATATTTATGTAGATTTAAGTTTTTTTTTTTTTTCTTTTAATAACTCAACTAATTACTATTTTAGCAAAAAATTGTGCTTTTTAATTTTTTAGCATAACACATCATAAGCTATGCCTAATTTATTGTTTTGTTTTCTTTCTTTGCTTAATTTAAGGACAGACAGGGATAAAATAAGATTGAAGTTGTAGTATGTAATAGTTTTAATAGTGTTCTACTGTGTGTCTGTGTTGTAATTTTGTATTTAGAATGTTTTAACTCATGATTTTTTTTTGTTTTGTTTAAAATTTGTATTATTTTCTTCTTGTTATGGTAATAGTTGTAATCGTAATTGTAAACGTAAACGTAATAAATGTATTTGTAATGTTTTTGTTTTTCGGTTTCACTTTTCTTGGTTTGATAATATGGGTGGTATTTTACCTTCTGAATAAACCGACGCTGCGGCGGCGGCCGCTACAGCTGATGCTGGTGTTCGCATAAAATATTCCTTATTAACACAATTCCTTAAAACATCGGGTATGTTGCCTACAATGGCTCGTCGTATTTCGGTAGCAGCCATTTCACGCAATTCTGTAGCGGACGCATCACTAAAGAAGGCGGCGTGCGGTGTACATATTAGGTTAGGAGCGTCTTTTAGAGCGCCCTAAATCACGTTACCAAAAAAGAAACAAAGAGAGAAAAAATACGTTAATAAAAACAATGATGTTTATGTCACAATCTTACTTGGAATACATTAAATGGCTCGTTTTCGTGTACATCCAGTGCTGCAGCTCTTATTCTACCTTGCTTTAAGGCAAGCGCCAACGTCTCATCATCTACCAAACCTCCTCGTGCCGTATTTACCAAAAATGCACCCGGCCTCATCTATTGAGATAGTATTGTGTAAATAATTATGTAATTCTTGTTAATTAACTTTTTTATTTACCTGTTTAATTGTGAATTCATTGATAAGATGGTGATTGTGTTCATTCAGTGTACAATGCAGTGATACACAATCTGATTGGAATAATAAATCTTGGAGAGTGTAGACACGCGTTAGACCCAATGACTTATCGATACCATCTGGCAGATAGGGATCATAAAATATTACATTAAAGCCGAATGCTTTTGCTCTTAAAGCAACTGCACTACCAATACGTCCCAAACCAACTAATCCTAATGTATCGCCCCGAATTCTAGCACAGCCCTGAAAAAAACCAAATTATTTATGACTGCAAAGTTGTATAACTAATATATTTCCCTTTATTGCAAAAGTTATTGTCGTCGTCATCGTCAATTTTCAGTTTCAGTTAATTTAGTTTTTCGTTGTCAACTCGACCCAATATCAGTATTAACTTTGCTTATGTCGTCATGTTATCGATATTTTTGGGAATATAAATACGATTATATTTAATTTGTAAATTGACGTTAATTGTGTGTCGCCGTTAACATTCGCAATAAGGGGTATTAAATGAAATAAAAATAATGGTTAAATTTTTGGTCTGACAATCTAAGAGGGACCTATTTATGATAGTTAGGGGCGCTAATGCAGAAATACATATATAACACAAGTAATAAAACTACTTACATGTGCCGCTTCTCGAACTTGTTCAGGTCCAGTGAATTTTTTGCCTTCACGCACCATGTTCGCAAGCCAATAGGTTCGTCGGTATAAATTCAATATTAAACACATTGTTGTATCGGCTACTTCTTCGACACCATATCCAGGCACATTGCAAACAGCAATGCCAAGTTCACCAGCTGCCTTAACATCTATATTATCGGTACCACTACCAATTCGGACAATAATACGCAAAGCTTTGAATTTTTCCAAATCTTCTTTAGTTAAAATAATTGTATGCCACATTAATGCGCCGACCGCTTCATTTAAAACCTTAAAAGATGTTTTACATTTGTTTTTTTTTAGTTTTCTTATTTGACTAAAATACAAATGAAAGATAAAAGCTTGTTACAAGGATATACCTTTTCATGGATTTCTGATGTACTTTGAGCATCACAAAATGCTACTGTTGCAACATCTTTTAATATAGGCATTTCAATAGAACAATCACGTCCATCTAATAAGGCTACCAAAGGTCTGGCCTGCATGGGGCCATTGGCAAATGGACCTTTAACATCTAAACGTGAACGCTTCGGTAACATCATATTTTTATCCATGATGTTAAATTTTGTAAATTTTCTATCTGTAGCTTTTTCTTAATCAATGATTTGATTATTTGATGTTTTATTTGTTTTCAATTTTAAACTGTTAAGATTTATTTTAAAAATTTCTATAGTTTACATTTATTTTTTGCTTGCATAAGTTTTGTTTTTGTGTGTTATTTTTTTGCGTTTTTATCACTTTGTTGCCCAGTTGTAAAAACCGATTTTTAATATTTTGTTTTGTTATTGTTTTATTTTTTTTATTTAGTTATTATTTTTTGTGTGCTTTTAAGCACTTAATTTAATGTGTTTTAGTAAATATTTTAAAAAAATTAACAAAAAAAATTTAATGAAAATTTTTCACGACAATCTTAAAACAAACAAATGTGATGATTTTGCAGTTTTTTTTTTATTTTTAAGTTGACTTTAACAGTTGTTGTGTTTTGTTATACATATGTATATTTGAAATTCAAGTTCAATAAAAATAAAAGTTTTTTTTATTTCACAATTTTTAATATTTTTCGACGTACTAAAACGTGTGAGTCGGAGTGGTTGTGTAAATAACTGACTTAATAAATTATGTTATTTGTTTATGCCATATATTGCATATGCATGTTTATTTTAACATAATTTGTTGCATTTCCTGCTTTATTCAAAGTATTTCTTTTCTAATAAAGTGGGATTATTTTTGCAAATAATTTTTTTATATTGTTTTTGGCGCTTATTCAACAACTCCCTCTTGTTGTATGCTGCTACTATATCATTTAAACACAACATATCAGCGGAGCATCATAGTCATCAGCACAAAACGGCAAAAAATATTATCTGTTAAATGTATGTAGATCTAAAAAAAACCATAAAAACGAGAAAATTTAAATGTGTATTAGGAGATGCATTGTTTTATTATTTATTTATTAATATATCTATCCTAATATCACTTTGTTTGATTTGTCAAAATTAAAAAAGAAATATTATGTGCATATCTTCCCCTTAATATAGAAAGGCCCTAACTCATATCTTTTTATAAGACGTTTTTTAAGTCGTTTATTTCGATAAATGGTCTTCTATATGTCCATTAATCACAATTAGAAAATAAATCTCGATCTAAAAAAACACGTTAAGACCTTTCTTTATTAAGGCATCGGTGTGGTATTGTATTTAATAAGTACTTTTGAAAAGAATCATGACTTGGCAAGTTTTGAAACGTATAAGCAAAAGAAACTTAGTTAGTTGATTGCCGACAGTCTGAAATTGACGTTGTTAATAGACCCACTAAACCTCCATTTTCTGCCCATTTACCAGCCAGGACCAATCCAGTTATGTAATTTAAATAAAACCCAGACGCATTTTTTAGATGTGATTCATTAAAAACTACATTTAAATTTACTAGTAAATTTTTTTTTTACTTTTAAAAGGTTTTTTTTACTTTTAAGTTTTTATATTGCATACTAGCTATAGCCGGCCCGCTTTGCTAGATTCGACCCCGCTGATTATACAACAAAAGTGTCATATTAAAAATTCTACTAAAACTAAAACCATATCTTAATACATATTTAAAAAAAAGAAGAAGCTGCTCTAAATTTTGTTCCTGTGTTTTTCTCAATTATTACTTAATTTACTTTATCCAAGTCGACCAACTTTAAGGGTTATAGTTTTTCAAACACGTTAAATATATTTTCTTATCTATATTTCTTATTAGAGATTTAAGATCCCATGCTTATTTTTATTGAACTTACTGTTGTAAGAGCAATTTTTAATTCTGGCTTTAGTTCATTATTTAATTTCTTTTAATTAGAAAAAAAAATTAATATTTTCCGTTTATTTTTAATAAAACTTTATTTGAAAATTCAAGTTTTTCTACCGATACATTAAGCACATTAACAAATTTAAACACTCCTCAAGTTTATCCTCAACCCAATTATGCACATTGAAAACATATGCAGATAGTTACACAAAGTTTTAAAAACTTTAGCTGTTGCAACTATTAAGATATGTGTATACAAAAAAACTACTTTCGTTCTATGGGAGGTGCCACGCCTGTTATTCCCTTTCCACCCATATATATAGCCTAATTATTCAAATCAACAATTAAATACTCATCTGTCAAATTTGGAGTAATTGAGGAATTTAAAAAAAAAAAACTGTTTAAAAAATTGCCTATAGCCTCTTCCGAGATATAAGGTATGTCTTTTTTTTTTTTTTTTTGCATATTTCACTAAAATTAGTCCAGTCGGCTTTGAGTTATAAGTGTTGTTACTAACACGACAAATTTCTTTTATATGTATATTAGATTAAAATAACATTAACAACAAATTATAGACTTATTTGTTTTAAGATCAATTATTCGTACATACATTTGTATTTCAATTATTATTTTATTTTTAAAAAAGTTAAACGTACATACTTATTTTGGTTTTATGAAATTTTTATTTTTTATTATTTAAAAATTAATAAATTATGCGATAAATGGGTAAGGTTTTGTATTCAGTTTGCCCGCGGGTTCGGTCTAACAATAAAAGTTTTACTAAAGTTAATTTTGAAAAATTCACTTTAGTTTTTCAAAATAAGATATTTTTTCCATATAAATAGAACATAATGGCTCGAAAACCACAAACCAAAAATTTTATATTTGTTTATTGGGTTATTGTACTTTTGCTTAATCAACAAAAAAAATTAAAGCTAGCAATAATAATTTATATACGTTGCATTTAAAGTAAAGTAAAAAAACCAAAAACAGAAAAACAAATACCTAGCTGGTAAAGAAAAAAAACCAAAGCTAGCTGACCAACTGGCGCTAAAATATTGTACGAAAGTGATAGAATTAAAAAAATATAAATAAAGCAAACATATTTCACATACAAACACACATAAAAGTTTTGAAAAATAAAAATAAATGAAAGGTAAAGACATAAAAGACATATTTTGTATCACAAAAAACAACTAGCCGACTGGGCGGTAAAAAGTGGGGTAAACATGGTAAAACAAAACCAGATTAAAAAAAAAACAACGTTTGGATTGTTTTTTTTTTGTGATAAGAACAAAACTGATATAATAAATCCTGATTATAAAATGTTTTGTACTCTAGAAATAAAATATTAACGCTGTTAAAATTTAAAAATAATATGTTAAGAGTGTCAATAAATTCCAAAACCCAAACCCGATTTTTTTACCCCGTGTTCTGCTCACTTTACCGGCAATGTTTAATGTGTAACCACAAATAATTTTAAAGTGATTAAATCTTTGATATTCACATCTTATTGATAATAAAGATTCGAATTCAACGCCCTAAATAAACTTAGAAACAAGTGTCAGCTGCTCAGATCTAAAAGTTTACCTTTATATGTTAACTTGTTTAGTAGAAGGGTAGAATTGACTGCATTTGATCATTATGCAAATGTTGAGTTCAGCCGACATAGTCAACTGCGCCTCTTTCAAAACAAACAGCTTTCTAAACAACAACAGGATTTTTAATTTACTCAAATTTTACTAGACTTGACTTAAATTAACGTCGAACAAGCCTAATATATTTTTCAGCCAGCCAGACTAATTGACAATTAAAAAAGCATTCGCACAACAAGCAGACTAAACAAACCTATCTACATATGTATATACAAAGAGATAAACGGGCGTTAAAAATATAAAAAAAAATTATCATTAATATTGAAACTCAATAAAAAATGTGTATCTTATTTGTACACATCTGTACATACATGGATACGTTTTAATATTTTTATTTATTCTTGTTGCCTTTTAAATTTTCATTGTGATATTTTATTTGCTTGAGATGATAATAATGTACTTACATTCATATGTATGTATAAGGCATGCGTTAAGTGACTTGGCACTCACAGACAAAATTTTAATAAATGCATAAGTAGATATGTACAAACTGACTGACCAGCATAATTAAAACATAGACTTTCGGCTTAAATTGTTGCAGTAACTTTACTGTTACAAGTTCAAGATTTTAAAGATTACAAAAAATTGGCGACAAAGTATAGTCTAATTGACATTGTGATGTTTTTTTTATTTTAAAGTCTTTCTATATTAAAAAAAAAAACTTTCCTTTGAAATATAAAAAAAAATAAAATTAGTTTCTTAATTTGTATAAACGATTCAATAGATAAAATTTCAATACAATATGGGAATGAAGAACTTAATCATAACCTCATAACAATATATGTACAAACATATGTACCTACATAATACACTTATACCTGTTTAAAGTTATTTATCATTTTTATGGCTGAATAGTAACAAATTTCGCTTGAAATATAAATCTAAAAAAACATATAGAGCAATTCCATATGAAAGCGATCACCTTTTGGACGACCCCTCTCCGATTTTAAAATAAATAGTCTCAATCGATTGCCCAGCAAAAAATAATGTACCTACATATTTTTTTTTTTTTTTATAGTGACTGGTTTAGTGGTGGTGTACACCACTGTCATGTGACAAAATTGAAGAATTCTTCATAAGGGACCTCATTGAAAGTTGTTTTAAAAAAAAACTACTAAAGCGATCGCAACGAGTGATAGCTCGTTGGAAAGGTATTAAATCAGGCTTTAATTGAAAAATAAAATTTTCCTAATTTTTCTTAGAAATTTACTTTTAAATTTTCCCATGAAAATTAAATTTTCCGATTTTCCACAGAAGCTCCTAAATTTTCCGGCTAATTTTTTTTTTTTTGGATTCCTCATAATTTTTGCTTTAAGAATCAGCAATAAAAAAATGGGCCCCGACTCCTTGTTTGGACAGGAGAAGAGCATTTAAGAGACCACCTTAATTGAAAAATAAAATTTTCCTAATTTTTCTTAGAAATTTACCTTTAAATTTTCCCATGCAAAATTAAATTTTCCGATTTTCCACAGAAGCTCCTAAATTTTGACTGCATTCGTTATCAAAGCCTTCATCAAATATTGTCGCGATTGCACTCATCACCTTGCCTTTTTTCTCTTTCCTGTATGTTTCACTTCGCAACTTTCTTTTTCTAATAGGCGTTTCACCTAAAGTGGTAATAGCATCATTCAAAGGACTCAAAGACATATTGACCATCGGAATGTCTGCCTCACTATCAGATGAAATATTTTGTTCACTTGTCATTTCACTCTCGGATTGTGGCTGCATTTGTTTCAATGCATTTGCTTGTTGAGACAAATCGATTTTACACTTGGGGCAAATGAATTCTGCTTCTTCACCGTATTGTATATTTAATTCATTCATGTATCGCTTCGAAACACCAGTTAATTTTAATACTTTTATCTTTTTCGAACGATGTCCACTCTTGTTAAACGGATTGCAGCAAAATTTATTCATTTTACTTTAAATTGTCTTTACAGCTTCACTCTTTACTTTTCAAAAAAAAACACTTTAACACTTTCACGTTTAGTATTAAACTGAAATTTGACTCAGAGTGTGTGAAGTATTTATATTTATTTTTTGGTAAAAAATAGGTAAAAAAAAATAAGCGATATCTGCTTTTCTTTAATAGGAAAATTTGCGTGAACTACTGGTCATAAAATGTTTTTTAAAGAGGGACTTAATTGGTTACTGCCAATAAGCCGACCACAGGTCATAAAATGTTTTGCAAATTTTTTAAATTACTAGGTAATAAATATTTCGCCATATTTATGGAAAATCCGTGTTTTATGACTTGTTTCTGCACGTGTCATTTTAGGCGAAATATTTATTACCTGGTAATTTAAAAAATTTACAAAACATTTTATGACCTGTAGCCTCAGTCGGGTTTGGTGTGCCATTACATGCCACTGCTGCTATTATCCATGGATTTATGGCCCATCTTGTGAAGGCAGGCAGACCATATTCACTACACACTAAACTTGGGGCTCTTGAAAAAAAAATTGATTTTTTCTTCATAAATGTATTTTTAACCCATTTCGATCCGGTATTCGATATTTCGAACAGTAAAAATCATATTTTTTTCAAAAAAATATTTAAGTATTAAAAAGGTAGAACTACAGGTAAATTTTGATACAAATGTTAAGTCTTATTTGTTAGCAAAAAAAAAACTTTATTACACAATGACCACCCCCTCCCCCTCGAGCCCAGGGACAAATTTCTTCAACCCATATTTTTTAGGCACTTTTTGATAAATTTTTTTAAAATATTATAAAAACAAAAAATAAAAAAATAATCATAAGAAATTATTGACAATATATGTAATTATTTTATAAAACTTAAAACACATGTCTAACATACATTTGCCTGGCTCCACATATGTGTAAAGTTGACTGTTCGAAATTTCGAACGCTGGCGCTTATCCTATAGTTAATTTTTTTTATGTGTTATCTTATACTTATTATTATTTCATATGTAATATACAAATTGCTAAGTTAATAAAAACTGCGTTTTCGGTAAATATATTTAAGGTAATAAATCGGTTGTTTACCTGCACACACAAGTCCATGCACATTTTTTTGTTTCTTGTTAGTACGGGAAATACCGTATAAAATAGTGATAAAGTAAAGGGATGATGAAGAGAAATATATTCGTAGAAATAAGAACAATTAGAGATATAAATAATATTAAAGGTAATTAGGAAAATCCTTATTAGGAAAATCCTAATTAGGAAACTCCTAATTACAAAATACTGTTGCCAGTGTAGATGACACCGCTGACCTAGAGTAGTTTCTGATACAAGGTATATAAGATCATAGATTTATAGATAAAGTTAAAGCGCCAATATAATAATATTGTTGGACCGGGAACTGATGTGGTGATGCGCCGGAAAATTTAGGAGCTTCTGTGGAAAATCGGAAAATTTAATTTTGCATGGGAAAATTTAAAGGTAAATTTCTAAGAAAAATTAGGAAAATTTTATTTTTCAATTAAGGTGGTCTCTTAAATGCTCTTCTCCTGTCCAAACAAGGAGTCGGGGCCCATTTTTTTATTGCTGATTCTTAAAGCAAAAATTATGAGGAATCCAAAAAAAAAAAAATTAGCCGGAAAATTTAGGAGCTTCTGTGGAAAATCGGAAAATTTAATTTTCATGGGAAAATTTAAAAGTAAATTTCTAAGAAAAATTAGGAAAATTTTATTTTTCAATTAAAGCCTGATTTAATACCTTTCCAACGAGCTATCACTCGTTGCGATCGCTTTAGTAGTTTTTTTTTAAAACAACTTTCAATGAGGTCCCTTATGAAGAATTCTTCAATTTTGTCACATGACAGTGGTGTACACCACCACTAAACCAGTCACTATAAAAAAAAAAAAAAATATGTAGGTACATTATTTTTTGCTGCGCAATCGATTGAGACTATTTATTTTAAAATCGGAGAGGGGTCGTCCAAAAATTTGCCAATTTTGATCGTTTTCATATGGAATTGCTCTATTATTAAATTTCGATCCCAATTACCCCTGAACTAAGTACAAACATATGTACATCCTTAAGTGTATTTATGTACATATGTATGTACATTCATAGAGATAAATAGGTACCTACATATATACCTATAAAACAAACATTTTCTTAATTTGCAACCATTAAACACATTTTATGCGTAGGTACCTATGTATATTGTGTGTAAACAAAACTGAAGAAAAATCATTCGTCTATTAATGCGACTACCTATGTAAAAAAAAGATTGATTCGACCAAGATTAAGACAAAAATAGTCTTAGAAATTAACATAAACTTTTTAACAATTTAAAATACTTTTTTGTTTGGGATAAGAACAGAGTCAAGGTAGCACAATCAACAAATATTTAATCAAATAATCAATGCAATGAAAACCATGTGCTTATACTACGTAATATGAATATACAACAACGAAAACTTACTGAGCACAAAGCCGATGTAAGCATTCAAAGCCGCCGCCGTTATAAGCGTAAATAACTAAACTGGTAAAAAATTTTAAGTAAAACATTACCTCCATCTGAACGGAGCGCCGCCATCCGAGGACCTAATAGAGAAAATTGGTAAGCTTCTATGACACACGCAAAAAATCAAAATTTAAAGAGCATCGTATTTGTTTAATATATGTATATATGCAGACCCCTCTCGAACGATAATAATTAGAACATGATTTAAAGTTTATTCGATAAGTCGAAAAAGTTTGCAAGGCTGTTTGATGTGTTTGTTTTAAATTTTGACTCTAAGGGGTAAAAAAGGGAAAATATATTTCTGATACCAACTTTTTTTTTTAAATATTCTCATAACCTGAGCCTTCAAAGTGTTTTCACACAATATGTATTTTACACAAGACTTGTTGCTTTGCAATCCACATGAAATTGCGTACGTCTGTCAAAATTGTCATTTTATAGATCGTTTATTATTTTTGCTTCACACGTACATATGTAATTACATCTGACATAACCTGCAAACAAAAATTAACAACTTACTTTTTCTTGTCGTTATTCTTAAAACAGCTGATGATACATGCTTTGTCAGATGAAAAGTAAACACGCTCTAATTATAAATTTGTAATATGACTTTCACGTATGTGTTTCACATATGCAATGTTTTAACACGTTCACATGGCATGTATCAATTCGCACTGCAAAATTTGTCGAGTGATGTGTAAAATACATATCGTGTGAAAGCACTTTTATACATATATGAAATTAACGACTATTAACCCAGATCGAGGTCGAAGTCAATTAGCAAAAAGTACTTATTTGATATTATAAATCGTCTTTACATTTAAGATTTTTAGGCTACAAGTATGAAGTTAAGGTCTATTGACCCCGATTGAAGTCAAAAGTTAACAAAGTGAACAAAATGTACCTCTTACATCTTGCGAATACTTTTACTGTTCATAATAAATATGAAAAAATAAACTGCTTCGCCGATTATATGGCGCCGCCAAAGACTTATAACTAGCCAACGCCAGCGAACTTTTTGGCTTTAGTCGACTTTCAGCCGCCGATAATTTTTATAGTCAGCTGCTGCCGACCGTCTCTATACAACGGCTTCGGGCTCTGATCACTATTCATATGTATGTATAAAAAATTTACAACACAAATGCATTTGAGGAAATTTTTTCTAAAACGACAAATAGACAAAATTGTACATACATATGCATATTGAATGGTGAAATATTGTAACAGAAAATATATGCCGCGCAGTGCATTGTGTCAAACTATGACAATGCATATACAAAACACCAGCTAGTCATTCAGTCACACACACACAAACACTTTGAGAAAATATATTATAGCAATATAGAATGTCAAAAATTAAACACTACACAAAACGAATATGATTAATATTATAAGTACTCGTTATCAATTAAGCCGATTTGTTGTTTTATTGTATCCACGTATGTGTGCGTGTATGCAAATTTTTGTAACGAGTAAAAGCTACAAGGCGAATTAGCTGACAAAAGCAAAAAAAAACTAAAAAGTATGAAAAAGATATGTGGATGCACAAAAAAAATTTCCAAAGTTATGGTATTTTATCATTAGACTGCCAAAATAAATGAATGATTTCCAAAAGTTTAACACTTTTTTAATAATTTTTTACCTTAATATTATTTCTGTAAAGAGCTGTACTTTTTTTTTAGAAAATTTATCTTTATAACACTCACCACACACTCATAAAATAAACTCAACAATTAAAAAAATTTTAAGCTATTTAAATATTAATTTTTAGTTTGCTGTAGTATTCATTTATTTTTTAATTATTTAATATTAACAAAAATGTGTTTTAAAATTCCGGTTAGTCCATTAATGTCGCTCGGCGGCTACTTTGACCAATAAACATTTAATAAAGTAAAGTTTTTCGTTTTGATAAAAAAAAAACTATATTTTATAAAACTTTTAACACAATTTCATAGTTAGTATCTCTAGCACATTTATAAATGGCTTAAATCACTAAAAATTTATAATTTTTCACAAGTTTTTTCTTTTTTAATTTAAGTAACGCGTTCATATAAATTCCAACTTAGCACTCGTACTTTTCAAAATGGCGGAAAATGTAAAAGAAATCAACGAACACGGCCACTTCTTCTGTTTTAGTACATAAATGACGCCGATTGCAACTAATTCGCCACTTTCAATATTTTTCTCTCGTCGCATTGCTCATCCAATTTTTTCATTCGTTTTTCCTATACTAACCAACGATTTTTTTCACATTTTTTCCTTGTACCTAAACTTATTCTTTTTAGCCGCACAAAAACTAGCCATATATTGGTATTTTGTACATTATTTGTATTTATTAAAAAAAAAATTACCATCTATTTGTAAGTGTTCAATAATTTGTTGTTTTAATATACCCGGAAAAATTACAATTTGCCGCTTTAACGTAAAACGAAACTGTCTGATTACTGCAATGTACAATGAATACTAATGAACGAAATGTGAAGACGAGTAAAAATTTAGTACATTTAATATCGGATAAAATTCAGTGTCGTATTTGTAACACGGCCTTATCTACTTTAATCATAATAGAGGGTGGACAAGCTTGGTGCTTTATATAATCTTTATAGGGCGTTACAGGTTTAGAGCACAGAAGAACGTGTGTCCGAGAAAGAGATCTAGAACGTTTTGGTAGAATATATTTCAATAAACCAAAAAATATTTAAGTTGTTTTATGCCTTGTCCAAACTAGCAATAAGGCAATAACGTCGGCAGAATAACGGACATTTCTTGCTTTCTGCCTCGGTTAATCATCTGAGTAACGATGTTTCAGATGTGTGGTTGCCAAAATTTGTTTATGTTTTGTTTTCTTTTTTACTAACAACAACTGACGAATGTAAGAACAGCTGCTCAAAACGTAGAAAAAAGAGTTTGTGATTTTTTGTTATATGTCTGACATTTGTACATCAATTTTAGTTGTTTTTGTAGAACCGCTCCCACCTGTATGCATGCGCCTTGGCAAATATTCTGCCGCAAATAGTTTTCACTAAATTTTCGTGTATATTTCGATTCCATTGATTAGGTGCTGTTACGAGCACAGCTTATCTACTTTTTTCTTGCATAAATCGAGGCTGGATTGTCAAATTTGTTTATGTTTACACATCTTTTTTGACGCAGCAGCTAACGAAAATCACAAGAAAAACCAAAATTTTTTCGCCGATATCAGTTGTAAAATCACCACCACCTTAGACACAACGTCTTTAATTGTACGTCTTCACCAAGGCACATTCAACAAGGCAAGCCCAAGTCGAATTCAAAAATACGCACCCTGCATTTCACTTTTGTGTATACGCGGTTAAATGTCAGAAAAATTAAAAATTTCATATAAAATTAAATTTTTAAAAAGTGAAAATGTCAAATTGTTTTTAATCAGCTGGGCTCTAAATATTACCTGGTTAGGTGTACCCTGGTCTTGGCGAGACAAATTCATAACTAGACAAACGCTAAAGTCGGTATATTAAAACCGAGTATATAAATACCGGACAATTATGTTAGAAAAACATACTGTTTTGACAGTTTTACTGCGTGAGCGAACTCAATCAAAAAACAGTCAGCGACAGCGTTGCCAGGGGAAGCTACGAAAAGTTACATTTTTTCACCCCAGAAGTTACGTTTTTTCTTAAAAAGTTACATTTACGAAAAGACGTTTTTTTTAAGTTAAATTTACAGAAAAAAAAGAAATTGCAAGTCGGCATATAGTTGTAAAATCTTTTTAAAATATACATAAAAATTATAAGGGCCTTATTTCGCTTTTATAAATTACTTTAAATTTAAGTTTAAAAATAATACCCGTACCAGTCGTTAAAAGATTATTTTTAAAATTTTAAAGTTCTACAATCCCTATGAAAATTGCCTTTAAAACGCTATTAAAATGGTCATTCCCGTTACAATGGAGCGTTATCACACAAATTAGTTATACATATTTAATTTTATTTATTTATTTAAATATTTTTAATCTTATGAATGAATCTTCTAAAATTATATGAGTAAGTGAGCACTAGCTGCCTACTTAATTTTAAAAAGGTTGTATTTGATGTGTAATAACTTCCAATTTAGAGGTATTCAATAATATAAGTACATTTTAAGTAGTACAAGGAATCTCCTTTCCCAAGTATTTTGCGTTGTTCTGTGACTAGAACAAAAAGTTACGAAAATAAGGCCTAATACGTTCAAATTTTACATGTTACATAGAAGGTCAAAAAGTTACATAAAATGTAAGAAATGTAACCAACTGGCAACGCTGGTCAGCGATTAAATCGAAACGATCCAACTCTATTTCTCTCCACCCATCACAAAAAACCTGAGTTCTGCCGACGTCATGCTTTTGACTAAACAAATTCTTAGCTCGTCAAGCCCCTACCCAATGCAGACTGTAGATAACGGGTAACTCGTAACTTTACCGTCACTGTTGCAATTTATTCTAAAAGCTGTCATTGGTATACAAAGTGAAAAAAGTTGATGCGAACAAAATTTACCTAGGGTGTTAAAAATAAATATATTAAAACAATGTCAAGTAGAAAAGCATCTCACGCTGGAAGTTGGTACACGGACTCAGGTCAGTCTACATTAAAAACATATTCTTGAAAGATAATTTCACCATAAAAAATAATGAAGGGGATGTTTGTGTTTTGATACAAACTTATACAATTAGATATGCATGTATGCACATATTAACAATTATTTAATAAATAAAAGTTTCGGGAAACAACACTCAAAAGGTTTTAAATGTGCACTTTTTTATATGGATATCTTTCTTTTTGTTAACTTCTATACATTTGCACCTACTGGAAGTTTTGGTTTTATTTCGAGTTGAGCTTGCCCTACGCATAAAAGGATGCCCACCTATAATATATAAGTTTGTCATTGCGTCCGTAATTTATACTAGAGTTGTGCTTAATAGTTCAATTGACTGACCAGTCTTTTTGTTTCAATTTAGTTTAGTGAACTAGGTCGGTCTTTTAGTTCAATAGCTCTTTTAGGTTAGTCGGTCCTTTTTTCAATTAGCCTTTTATTTCAACCGGTATCTTTTATGTTGAACCTAAGGTTTTTTAGAAATATTGAATATTATTTTACGAAATGAAAAATTTAAACACATTTGAACATAAACATACCTTCTTTTAGGTGTTTTTAGTTAAAAAAAATTATTTTAATTGCAGTTTGTTCCATTTTGCAAAAATTATACAGACAGGGAAAAAGTCGTTTTAACAAGAATATAGTACATAAATTTTGCATATTTTTTAAAAATAATCTTAAGAACCTATTTGTTATATACATACATAAAAAATCAGTTTTATTGCAATTATTTATGAATACAAAGCAAATTCAATTTCAACATTTTAACATCAATTTATACAAAATTATTAAAAAAAATATAAGGTTTATTCACATATTGTTGTGTAAGAAAACTATGCTACCCACTTTTTTTGGCTTTAAAAGAGTGCGCCTTTCTGACACAATTTGTCCAGTAGCTGAAAAAATCCGCTTGCATGGCACGGATGTGGCTACTATGCATAAGCGTTTTAAAGCGTACGCGTAAACTCTCGGATACAACTTTTTCCTCTCCTTCCACCATAATAATGGGTCTTTTTTTCATGCCAAATATTCTTCGTTCAGATATATATCAAATTCCTTGATTCCCGCTACCACATCTTTGTCTGGTCTAACGGTAGTGTAGCCGAAAGAAAATAAAGAAGGAAAACAAAAGAAGCAAAGAAATCAAGTGAAACAAAAGAAGCAAACGAATCAAGTGAAAAAAAGATTCATGTGAAACAAAAGAAGCAAATGAAACAAAAGAGCGATAAAAACTGAACTGTTTCAACCGCTCAGTGGAAAGAATCGTTCAATTGAACTAGTTCGTTCATGACCGACACAACTCTAATTTATACAGTGTTTGCAACTATTTAGAACGCACATATGTATATATTTTGGATCCTTATAGGTGGACATAGGTTGATTTACACAATTTTATATGTTTGAAAGTCTCCGGTTGTCAGGAATATACTTAAACACGATAGAAATAAGTGGGACTATAACGTTTGTTTAACCAGGTCTGATCAGTTTTAGAGATTCTATTGTAAATACAAAAATAGGGCCAAAAGTTTAATTCGCAAAAAGAAAATAATGTATTATACTAAATTATGTTGTATTAACACCTAGGGAATGTGGAATGTTTTAAAGAATAGTGGTTTATCGAATATAAATATATGGTGTTGTATGCTATCTAATAATTTGATTTGTCCTGATAAACATATTGGTTTAGATGTTTTACTGAGGATGAGTTTTCTGCGTCATTGTGTAAAGATAAATCTAAATCTTTTCGGGTTGTTGCTTTGGCCATAAAATTCATAAAAATATATTTTTCCTTACATCACCAACATTAATTCTTCTTCATCATGTCTTTTATTTAATTTTTAGTGTTTTCTCCATCGTGGAAAAAGTTAAAGTTGATCCTATTTCTGTCCTCACCCCAGAAAATTTGCGGTCGCTTTCTATTTTCCGCTTTATTTAAAGTAGTAGAACATGTTTTAATGATTGGAATGCTTTCCTTTGTCTGTACCAAAACAAACCCATCTCAATTTGTCCATAGTGTTTATCTTGGCCATAGTTCCACGTCATTACTGCTTTATTAAACTGATAATATTCGCAAGAACTTTAACTTTGAAAAAGTGTGTGTAATATAGTAAACTATTTTCTGCAGATAAACATGTTAAAGTGCTATTTAAATCCGCTTGTAAATTTATTTGTTCTTATGATGGCATTGTTTTTTTATTAAGTTTTCTTACATTGTAGTGTTCCTAAGGGGTCAGTTTTAGATCCCTTTCCTTTCGTATTACGTATATAGTATGTATGTAAATTTTCTGAATCATATTGATACTAATCTCTGCTAATGATATTTTTTGCTGTTTAATTTAAATTGTGATAAAACTGATGTTAGAATCCAAGTTTTTTTAGCCTTTTGTGTGTTAAATGGATAATTAAAAATTCGCTTTTAATTTATTCTTCGAAGACAAAATCTATGGTGTTTGGATATGCTGGATGGGCACCCCTCTACCGGGGCACTCCGGTAGTAGAGTAGTTTAAAAAATTGTTCCTGAGTGCTCCCGTAAGTAAAGTAAAAAAAAATAGCATTTTTTTAATAAAAAATATCTTTATAGTAAATTAAAAAATTTACATTTCTATATAAAAACCTCTATCAGTTGTTTGCGTTTTCTGCTTTAGTTATTCAATGATTTCTAATTATTTATTACTGCCTCTCTGCCACCATTCTTGATATTCTTTTGCTGAATATCATTAACACGTTCATATGAAGCTTCAGTTACCCGTGCCATACGTTTTTCTAAGTATTTGCAATCATTTCTTTGTTTTCGTAATTTCTCCAAGCCCTGCTCTAGCTTGGTGCACGTACGAAAAAACTCACTTATTTCAGGTATATCACCAAATTCGCCTGGATGATTACTAAATTTTGATCCCATCTCCAAAGTCAAGTCGCTGAGGCGATTTTTCATGTACTTTTCATCAAGTGAATGTTTTATTTCTTTTGCAATTTCCTTTACGGAATCGGTGTGACGTTCATTCAAATGCAAATCCTTTATGCGATTCCTTAAACAACCAAAATTTATATTCTCAAAACGCTCTCCTATGTTTTCAAACAGTTTACAACTTTCGTCAAGGCTGCATATCATTTTTTGTATATCATCATCTATGGTAGAAGTATTTGGTATATCCAAAACCGCACTTTTCGCAAAAGTAGAATCCACCTCATTTTGTGGGCTATACGAACGCATGCCACTTATATCAGCATTATTTTCCGTATTGGATTTTACTTCAACCATTTTATTTTTACAAGCATCAAGTGTTGTAGTAATTTCAGAATTATTTTCTAACCTTTTTATGAAATTAAATATATATTCACATACACACATACATATGCACTTAAGATTCCTTTTTACTTACGTATCATCTTCGATAATGGAAATTAGCTCCTTTGTTATCGTTTCTAAAAATTCATTTGTTGTATCTTCTTTATGTTCCATTGTATGTTTTTATTATTAAAACAAAGCAGAGTTATCAAAATAAAATTTTTGTCAAAGTTAACCAAGCAAAATTATTTATTTTTTTTTTGTTAGTAAATAACTAAATGTACATAGAAACATATGCATGTATACTTAAAAACATTGTTGGGTTGATAAATTTTGTAACTATAGCAGCAATATGTTTTAACAAGTAGGAAAGCTAAGGACAGTCAAGCCCCATTAAAATCCAAAGCCGATATACGTAACGTATTTTTATCGTTTAAAATATTAGGAGAGGAGCAGGGGAAGCGGTAGTCCCCATACAAATGAACCATTTTAAAAACATGTTTGATACGCTCAGAAACTATAAAAGCTTTAGACGCTAAAACTGCTACAAAAAGTAATTGTACAACAATGCCTATATGCTGCAAAAAAAATTTGTTGGATAGGAGCAGAGGGAGGGGCAGCCTCAATACAAGAGAAAGATTTTATGAAATGGTTGATACGTCTTACCTATCGACCCTAAAATTTCCACAAGAAAGAATTGTGTAATAATGCCTACATGCTGCAAAAAGATAAATTGGATAGGATCAGGGGTAGCCCTCAAAGGTTAGGTTAGGTTACGAAAAGTAGTGTTGAATGCAATTCGCCACATCCAACCAGAGGCCCTTTGTTAACCCCTTCATAAGAGTCGAAAAGAGAAATAAGAACACACTAGAAATTGTTAATAAAACTATACAAGAATTTGAAAAGAAAACAAGAACGCCGTCAACGAAAAGTCAAAAGAAGTCAGTAATCGTCAATAGCACGTAGGCGCTGAAACCACCTAGCTGCCCAGCCACCTAACTCCTTTGACGAGTCTTATGATGTTCCCCAGCCTACATCCACATAACTTACCAATCCCATCTAAAAAGCGCTTTTTCAGCCACCTCTTTTGGCGGATCTACGGCCTATGGCAGGTTTTCCACAGTCTATCTCCTCCTCATTCCTACATAACCTGCAGAAGTCCGGAGAGCTCCTATCCTATTAACTTGTCATATATCTCGCATCGTAGTACTCTGTGAGAGTCCCAATAATACACATCAGAATCCTCCTGCGCTCTTTGAGCAGCAGCTGAGTGCCCCTCTTGTTCAGCAAGGGCCACAGAAGCCGGGAGATCCCGCAATCAGCTCTGTCCCTCCTGGTTTGGCCCACTTTGTCCATTACCCAAGTCCCTATTAGTTCATAATAAAAACGCATTGATGGCCTTAACGGCTAACAACTCAATATCCCGGGCTGATTCCCTCCTCGGCAATTCATCGGAAGTTTCATTACCGTCAACGTCACAATGACTCGGCGACCAATAGAACCTAACCTGCTTTTCGCCAATATCGCCCTGAGAGCACGTCTACAGTCGTCCACAAGCCTATAGCTGACATAGTGCTTCTTAAGAGACGTGCGTGGCCCTTGACTTGATAGGCTATATCTCGGAAACTAACAACTATCGGCTTCAAATGCCCCACAAAAAGTAATTGTACAACTATGACAACATGTTGAAAAAAGAAATAGTTGGATAAAAGCAAGGGCAGTGGAAGTCCCCATACAAATAAACAACTTTTCTTAATCTCGAAAGCTGTTAGAACTGTCGATCTCAAACCTTCTGCTAAACGTTTTTATTATGATTTTTTTTTATTTGAAAGAAACATTTGTTGGATAGGAGCCTAAAATAAGCATCACACATACAAAGGTTTAAATTTTGTGAAGTCTCTATATCAAAAGCTAGGATAGCTATAGATAAAATAAAAAATTTATAAATAAAAATAAAGTAGATCTGATGGCTGGGTATACAAAAAGAGCAATGTGAAGGGTAACAGAATATAACTTTCTCATTTGTAAAAAGGCGACGGATGACGTAGGACGGACTCTATGTGCCATCCTTTTAGGAATCTTTAATAGTTCCTTAATTATATGTTTATTGTTTTATCCCATAAATGTTATAATTTTTAATATTCCTTTTCTAAATACGGGATATATAAAAATTAATAAATATTTTTGTATGAAATTGCTAAATAATACAACTTTTTTATTTTGTACTTTTAGCTTCAGAGCTTTCACGGGAATTGGACAATTGGCTGAGTGCTGCCACTCTTTCACATGGTCCAGCTAGAGCAATTATTGCTCCGTAAGTTTACATTAAGCGATATTCTTTTTTGCAAGTCTGGATAATAACTGTGATTCATTTTAAAAAAATGGTTAGGTTAGGTAATGAGGCAACAGAAATTTAATGAGTTTATAAACAATAAAGCTGTCTTCGTTTTCATTTACCAAAGTTTTAGCATTGCGGTTTGATTTTCTCAAATATTTGTGATTTAAATATATATTTTTTGTTACTCCTTAAAACTAACTAATAATTACAGTGCTGATGATGAAAATCCGTAGCTGGTTTTAAAAATGCATTACACTCGGATATTAATATATTAAAGTTTTTTAAAATTATTATTATTTTAATAAAAATAAATTTATTTAATGATCTTCAGCTAGAATAAATAAACAGAAAGTTGTTTCAAAATTAATTCGACTAAGAATAAGAGAAATATATTTTATTAATTAAAGTTGTGATATCTAAAAAAGGAAATTTTTATTAAAAAATTAAGTAATTCCGATATTAGCCGAGTGTAATGCATTTTCGAAAACAGCTACGATTTCTCGCCAGCATTCATTTGGTACTCTACTGTTAGTTGAATGTAAATTTTTTCTACTTGAAATAACTTTTTTATCTAAAATTTGAATACTGGAATTATATTTTTATGCTTTAAAAATTTCAATAATGAAACTAAAGCCAAATAAATAGAAATTTTTAAAGAATTAGGCTCAATGTACAAAAATTAATATAGAAAGGGTCGAAAGCAATGTTGCTAATTGAATAACAGGATGATAAATAAAGTATAAAAAAAAATTAAATATTTTAAGTGTCATACGATGGATTACCAAACTAAAATAAATATTAAAGTAAATAATAAAAGTAACTAGTGATAAATGCAAATAGAGAACATAGGGATATATATGTGGATTTAGTTCGGTCTAAGCAATATAGAAAGAATATATATATATATAAATATAATTCCAGTACTCAAACTCTAGATAAAGATTGTTTAAATAGAATAAGTTAACATTCATATTACAGTAGTATCGAATAGAAAGAGTGCTGACGAGAACTTGTGTCTGATTTCGAAAAAGCATTACACTCGGATAATGTCGGAATTACATACTTAATTTTTAATAAAAGTTTCAACTCTTAGCTATCACAATTTTAATAATTAACTTAAAGCCGAATAAATAAAAACTATTATAAGATATAGAAAAGTTAATGTAAATAACTATAACAATGTAATATTTTATTAATTAGAAAATTTCTAAATCAATTAAACTTTTTTAAGGCACACTAAAATAATGTAGCTTAGGTTAAGTAAGGTAAGGTTTAAGGAAATAGAGCAGATAGTTTAGTTCATTATTAAGTTAATTGTAATTATGTACATATATTGTTTCAAGGAATAAAAAAATAATTTTTTTGTACAGATATAAAAAAAAACAGAAAATTGCTTTAAAAATGAAAATTTATTATGTTTTTAGTCATGCGGGATATACATACTGTGGAGCATGTGGAGCTTTTGCCTATCGACAAGTTAGTCCTGCTGTAGTGTAAGTACAATTCAAAATACATACACATTAATGTATGTATTTACGTATGAAACAATTTAATAAAAATTCGAAAATATCCACTTGACTTAAAGAAAACGAATTTTCATTTTGGGGCCATCGCATCATGTACGTCTGCGAGGTTGTGCTCTCTCGATTGCGAAAAAGTATAAAACTCCACTTTATGATCTCAAAATTGACGCTGAAGGTTGGTATACCTGTACAAACAAATGACTAAAAAAAACATTATTTGTAAATTTCTTATATATTTTTGTTTTCAAACGGATATAGTCAATGCTGAACTTGAAAAGACTGGGAACTTTTCGTGGATGGACATGAAAACGGACGAAAATGAGCACAGCATTGAAATGCATTTGCCATATATAGCCAAAGTTATGGAAGAGTATGTTTGTTTAAAGAATTTAAAAAAAATTTGTCATTTATATATTTTAATATTTCTTAGCTTTAAAGATCATTTTACAATTGTTCCAATACTGGTGGGTTCATTAAATCCCGAGCAAGAAGCTCTCTACGGAAGTCTACTAGCGAATTATTTCACAGATCCTCAAAACTTATTTGTGATATCATCGGATTTCTGTCATTGGGGTCATCGATTCAGTTATACTTACTACGATAAATCTTGTGGTCCTATATATAAATCCATTGAAAAGTTAGATAAACAAGTAAGTGGCATAAATTTGAAAAAAACTTGGTACTAAATATAATTTTTATTTCTGCACTTTTTGTTATATTAAAGGGTATGGACATTATAGAAACACTTAACCCTCAAGCTTTTACCGCTTATTTACGTGAGTTCAACAATACTATTTGTGGCCGCCATCCTATTGGTGTTATGCTAAGTACAATTAAAATTCTTCAAGAGCAAGGTTACAATATGAATTTTAAATTTTTAAAGTATGCTCAAAGTAGTCAATGTAAAAATATGAATGATTCAAGTGTTAGTTATGCATCTGGCTCTTTAATATTTGAGTGTTAGAAAATTATTTATTGCAGTTCTTTTATTTCAATTTAACTTTTTATAGCAAAATAAAAAATAACTTTTGTAAAAATGTTTCTAAATAATAAACTAATTTTCATTTGTAACTGCAAATTTGTATAAAAAAAAGTTAACAAAGTTTAACAAATAATAGATATTATAATGTAAAAATACTCTTCAATTATTTAATTAACAAAAGTATAGTATTAAATAATAATTTGTTTTCAAATCCATACAATAAAAGAAAGAAATAAAATATGTAGTTTCAATTAAAAAAAATACATTCTATTTTTTAATGAAGATAAAAAAACAATTGATCTAAAGCAGTGTTTCTGTTTATGGCTAAAAATCATTTGAGAATCATCAAAAAAAGCTTGACGAATGATACATAAAAACTCAAATATGATAATCGTTTAAAATAACGCTTTTTGTTTCATTAGCAATTGGGCAGTCAATCCATTTAACATCCGCATTAAATTTGATTTTGAATAAGAATAACCTACCATCTTTGCCAAATAGGACTTAAATTTTCAATTAATTTGCCTTATATGGAATGGTTTATGGCTTAACTATCACATATAAAAACTACCAGCCTATAACTTTTTCAAATAAGCGTCGCCCTGTTAAAAAATAACTACCGCTAAAAATAACTGAATGACAGTGCTGCCGTTGTGCCAATACATGCTTTTGTTTTAGTTATTATGTGCATGTTAGCGCGAGTTAAATAAGTGCCACGTGTTAAGCCTAGAAACATTTTTAGCTTATTTCAGACTGCCAAAAAAGTATACCAGAAAAGTTGCCTTAATGGTGCTCTACGACTTAAAATAATCAAAGGATTAATCTCTGTCTTATTGAAATAAAAAAAAACTTATTTCTTATCAGATTTTTTGACGTTTAAAAATTATATATTTTATTTTTGTGAAAATCGTTTTAATTTTTTATGCAACAATTTTAAAATAAGAGCAAAAATATAGTCGTAAAATAGCTCTGCTGAGGTAAGGAGCTCGCGCGTCGTTGGTCATTAATTCTTAAGGACAACCAGGCCGTCCCTTTTTATCGTGGGGAATTGTCGTGGCGTCACATAACTGTGCCGTGATACAGTTATCGGAGGCTTCTATGATTGTCTGCATGCAAAAAAGATTTTGTATGATGGAGGAGAACCACTAAACTTATTAAGAAAAAAAATATATATATATAAATTGAATTAACGGTGCTAGTATATTCTAGCCAGAATTGGTGATGGCGTTATGTATTAATTTACCGGCCAAATAAAAGTTAGTTTTTCTCAAAACTAACTAACCTAAAAACTAAACAAACAAACAAGAGCAAAAATAAAATAATTGACTATTTGTTGGACTCCTCGTCTTTATTTATATAATAAAAAGTACTGAAGTAGAATGCTGATTAAACGAAACATTTTGACACAATTGCATGTAGCCCAAATTTTTTAATCTCTTATAGTATCTAAAAATGTAACACTTTATAAGAGTTTATGCATTTTTAAAAAAGTGAAGTAGGATGCACGCTACTTGCTATTCAAATTTATAATTAATTTATTTTCTTAAGATGCCGGAACTAACTTAAAATGCTCACTTTGCGGCAGAATATTTGTTAAACGAAACACAAGAACTGTTTTACATATATTTATAATTTTTTTTATATATTTGCGACTCAATTGTGGTACAACGACACAAAAAATATTTATAATATTTTATTTATATAGGTATGCTAATAGTATACGAAAATTTAGTTAAAATTATTTGCGGTATAATAGTTGTATATCCAAACACGTGACAAAACGAACTTTTATAAAAAAAAACTTTAATCAACTGTGTACTTGACAATCAAGTTGAAATGCGACTTGAATGGAAAAATTAATCATCAAGTTGCTTGAAGTTTGAAAAATATATCAACTTGAAAGGCAAAAATTAAACGCCTGGTTGCTACATTATGATATACATAAAAAAATTATGTCCTGTTTATATGTATGTATATATTTTTTTTGATAAAACCTGAAACCTGAACCTTGAATTTTATCTCTTTTTTGCAATAAATATTCTTATTTTAATTTTTAATTAAAAAATTAATATTGCTACTGTAACTGTTTTTTGTAGTAAATATGGAATATATAAATTATTTCAAAAAATGTCCCCAATATTTTCCCTTTTTCAGGATAAAGAATAATTTGGGTTTTTATTTCTGCTTTTCATACAAGATTTTTTAAACCCTCTCCTTAATATACATACAAACGTTAATGAAAATAGTTTTGTATATAGTTGGCGATATATGCTTAGCCTTGGCAGCCCTGTCGCTTTCGGTAAACATGTTTTGTAGTAGAGAAGCATGCTGAAAATAAAACGTCAAAATTGTGACACTCAATAAAAATATTATTTGTAAAGAAAAACGCAAACTTAATATCAGAACTCGTTAAGGAACCTTATTTTGTCATATTTTACCACTGGAATTTTAACTTTTTATCAAGTTTATCGTTTATTAAGAAGTGTGTTTATAATTGTGTATACTCGCAAGAATCCTAAGAAAGATTTTAATATACAATACGGGAAAGTAATAAAAGTGTTTATTTGTTTGAAAACATCTTTTCTAATACGACTCCCACAACATAAAGCGGTGGATATAAAACCAGTCAGACGGACGAAGAGTCAGAAATATTCATACACAAATTGTGCAAAGCTAGCTAACAACGCTAAGAATTAGGAAGTTAATTTGAAAACTACAGAGAAATCAACTTTTCAACTAGATTTTAATTGAACACAAAACAACCAAAAGATTTTCACAAGCAACCTCTAATCACGTTGAAATAACTTAAAAATTTTTTAATATTTATATTTGAGGCAAAGCAAAAAAAAAAAACTACTTATTAAAAACAATGGAAAAGCTACCAGGAAAACAGTATGAAACGTAAGTTTATCCAGCATGCATATACCTAGAAGTTTTGTATGTCCATTATATTGTTATGGTTGTAATTTTGTATTGCTTTTTTGGCTCTTAAGTTAAGGAAAACCTAGACAGTCGCAACTACAATACAATCAATCTGTTATTAGTTTATGCAAATTATTTTAGCTCTATTTTTACTTTAGTGGTTGCATCTAAAACTAATACTACTAAGTTAGGTTATGTTAATCTCTATGTTTTGATTGTACGCAAATGAATTAATAAGGTCTACGTTGACTGAGGGACATGACACAACATACAAACGTGCATAATTACTCTAATGCAGTAAATTTTTTTCTTTTTTAACATTATTCTGCAGACATAAATAAAAAATGGTGTGTAGTTTCGCTTGCAAAAAATTACTGAAGTGGTTAAAAAATATGCATTATAAAATTTTAAAAATATTTGGGTTAAAGAGAATTGTTTATATGTAAATATGTAGCTTAATATGTATGTATACATTTTTGTATGTAGGTTCACACATAAAAAAACTATTTATACCTATAAAATTTTCAAAATCGTCCAAAGATCTTTAATATTTAAAATAACAAAAATATAAAATACACCAACAATTTACCACATGGGTATACCTAAATACCCGTCAAAAACCATATTAATCATCATTAAATAATGTGGTAGTAATAATGTAACTGAACCAAAGTAATGTAGTTTTATAAGCAGTTTTATTTAGCTACTGGATAGTATACATATATGTACGCGTTGAAAAGTCTCTGTTAAAATAGGCTATAATTTCATTTCTTCCAGTTTGAATTCATCATCTAAATCAATGCACCAATCACATAAACCCATGTTCGCAAAAAGAATTGGGCAATCACCCCAAACTGAAACGCCACCGAGAAATGAAATGATGTACGATCCACCAAGCATGGAAGCAAAGACGCCCAGGCCAAGGTATGTTATTAATTTTATTTTTAACGAAAGTATATATTGCGTTAATATTCGAGTAAACTGCATTTGTGCATAGATAAGGAGGGAGAACGCGTTAACTTTAAAATACATGTGCTAGATAATATAAAAATATTATAAATAACCTTTTTCAAAAATAAAAAATTAATGTTGACTTTAAAAAAACAGCAACAAATCTAGAGGTTTACCATCACACTTTTTCGTAAGACTTCCTTATTAAATAAAAACCTAGCAATAAGATCTAACAAATATATCTAAGGCAAAGAAGTCAAGCAACGCTTTCGAAGAGCACTTAACATTTCTCTTAGAGAAGCAGCTCGTAAAGTCAAATGATCTGATTCTTTTGTGCGCAGAGCCAAAAGTAATGCTGGGTATAAGTTGTAAAAAGTCCAAAAATTCCAGATTAAAATACTGTAACAAAAGGCAAAAAAACTGTGAAAAATTTTTGTGTGATAATGGTGAAACTTTTATACTGAATGGATGGCTTTCAAAACTATCCTTTTTATGCCAAACAAAAAAAAAAAAAACAAAATTCCCCAAGAACACAAACATTTATATTACGGATTTAAAAAAAAACGGCATTTACCTTTCTCAAAAAAAGCACAGAGTGTTTATATATCTGACCTGATTTGGCATAATGCCGCTATGGAAAAACCGCCCTTGGGTGGTATTCAAGCAGTAATAAAAATTTTGTACCACGGGCGCTAATCCACCCAAATGTACAAAAATTCGGTCTGAGGAAAGGTATTGGGCTCCTGCGATAAAGAATAGAAGAACACAGGAAAGTTATCCCAGATCATGTCTAATTTTGAGTGTAATTAAATTACCCCATTCAAAAAGTTACCAAAATCAACTATGAAATCTCTAATCGGGAGATTTCCAGAAAAAGTGAATAATTTTATAAATAACAAGTAATATAAAAATCACCCCTTTTCCCAAAAAAAAATATTTTTTTCTATTAAGAATATTTTCTTTAAGTTATTCTGATTAGATATTTTTGTAATGCGACTATTTCTTTGAAAACATGTCATGCTGCAACAGAGAAATTCCAGATGGTTGGATGTTATTTTTTTTTCTGTGAGCATTAGAAAAACGTATTTCTGTACGAAATAAACGAATAAAATTTGCTTTTTGTTAATGTTACAACACAAAAAATTCTTATTACTTCAGAATATTTTGTTCTAAATTAAAATTGGAAACAGGGGTGAATATTTTATTATGTATTGAATTTGTACATTATTTCAATAAGGTTGCATATTTTTATAAATTTTTATATTTAACGGTTTAAGTTTTATTAAATTTTATACAAGAAAAGTTTAAAACCTCCAAGTAGTTTTGTCATAATTTACAATGCTTTACATAAGTCGATAATTTTAACTTCGGGAAAAAATTTAGTAATGAGATCCGAATCATTTTCAGAAAAATGTGGCAATACTCTGAAGAAATTAACAAAAAATAATATGAGAGAATAGTGAAGACCGATGAGAAAAAAATAAATTTTATGCCAGAGGTGTTGACGTCGACCGGCAAGTCATGTAAAATTTGTATGAAAGTGCCGCTGACGTTGGTTGTTGGGCTATATTTGAAATTATATAAAAATGTATACTTCCTTGCTATAAGGAAGATTAACTGCCGCTTAATAACAATTGGTTTAAATATAGGTATTACAAAAATAAACACAAATTATAAAAAATTAATAATAAAACTGCCTTTACTCGTTCAAGCGTTAACTCCAAAAATGTGGGCGATGGGATATCGTACTGTAACTTTAATTGCTTCTATTTTCGTTTATAGAAGACACTCTAACATGGGCCATAAAACGGCCCATAATATTTGAAGGCTTTTTTATATTTTAATTAATTTTTTCGGAGTTTTAAATCAAATTTCAAAACATATTTTAATCGTTGGTATTTTTTAAACTTACAGCTACTACAATTCATCGAAGCCGTCGTGGCAGGAAGCGGAGAGCGATGATAGCGACATTGAAACTGAAATTGATGTTGAAAAATTACCACCCCTTGAGGTTGGCCCCCATGAGAATCGCCTACAGCATACATATTGTTTGTGGTTCTCACGCAAAGGCGCACATCGCGCGACGGATTATAGCAAATCGTTGCGTGTGGTGGGACGTTGCGCTAGCGTACAACAGTGGTGGTCGCTATATTCGCACCTCAAACGTCCCACAGCCTTATCAGTGTTCCTGGAATTAAGTTTATTCAAACAGGGCATTAAGCCAATGTGGGAGGATCCAGCCAATTCAAAGGGTGGTCAATGGGTAATACGTTTACGTAAAAATCAAATTGATCGTGCGTGGGAAAATGTTTGTATGGCCATGTTGGGTGAACAATTTTTGGTTGGCGATGAGATATGTGGTATAGTGTTAACAACAAAAATTCAGGTAAGTTCATTTTTTTCTATTAATTCCGAAAGTGTTTTATAAAAATTATTAAAAAGAAAGTGATAAAAGATTAATTAAACAAAAAATCTAAGGAGATGAAATGAAAGTGTTTTCAATTAATTAATTAAATAGAAAGATAAGTGCGAAAAATTTAAAAACTAAATGTTTTTAACATTGCGATAAAACTAAAATATAAAGGGTGGGTCATTAAAAAGTTTTAATTTGAACATGCAATACCTACAACAAAAACGGTTTGAAATTTTATTAAATTCATTTTTTTGTTGTTGAAGTACATTCAATTGTTTCGAAAAGAAATATTATTATTTTATACATATGACTGCCGCGGCTAGCCTCACCGTACCTCTTTTGATCGGACCAATTTTCGAGCTTATGGGGTTGTATCTCGGCAATGGCCATCAAATTCTCAATTGTCTTCGGATTTGCCCGGAAATAGTCCAACGGGGCCAAATCACAGCTTGGCGGCCAATTGACGTCACCATTAAGGCTAAATAAACCGCCATCAAACATTTTACGCAATAAATCGTTGGTAGCGAAGCGAAAACGAAGCGGATGGTCATGCGGCGTCATACCGAGATCTATTCGAAAATTTCGGCGTAAGCTAGTGCGTGAAATGTTCAATTCTTGACAACGACGACGAGTTGATGTTGATTGACTCTCTCGCACACTCTCAGCCACAGCTGTGTGTAGGTGTTGCCACTTTACGAGCACGCTCACGTGTTGGCGCATCAACAATTAAACCAGTTTTATGAACTTCAGCAACAACATTTTCGTGCAATTGTTTGTGTTAAAATTTTTTTTTAAAATAAATCCTAACGTTGCTCAAGCTTAAATAAATTTATTTCGTTTAACGGAGATAATATACTGAATAATAATATATATACATAATATACTGTGAGTAGGATGACGTAAGTCTTGCCAGATTCGAAGTAACCGCTAGTTCAAATTTTAACCGATAGATGGCTCACCCGGTATAAAAAAAGAAATATTGAAAAAATTGTCAATAATAAAATAACAAATAGCAAAAAAAAAAAATAATCCATGAATTATCAATTTATTTAAAAATCTTATTTGTCCAAATATATTTCATATACATACATATATACACATGATTTTATTTATTATATATTTATTATTTTTTACATTTACATTTAAGGTTTAACTTCTATAAAAATTCAAAAGAAATATGAGTGATTTTTTTTTCATTAAATTTAATTTTGCATTGTTATTCTACAATCTAATTTTTATTTAATACAGCAATACGAGTAAAAGTTTTGTGTAGTTTTTTTTTTATTTTAGCAAAAACTAAACATACACAAAACGTCCACTTCAATTGCTTGCTTGTATTATTAAAAAGATACCAAAATTTAGGTAAATTGAGTAAATAAGAACGTTCATAAGAGTTATTTGTGCTTATCTTTTTACCAGACCTTACCCATATTTTTTTGCGTGTAGATTGGGTAAAGCTGTCAAACCACTAACAAATGTAGAGCACATACCTACATGTTTTTCATACGTATTATCTTGTATTCTAAAATTTTGAATAAGTTAGTAAAAAAATGGGATAAAATGTGACTATGTTGAATGTTTTGCACTGTTACTTGCAAGTGTAAACCCCTAGTAAATCAGATATTTTGAATTTGTAAAAACTAATTTTTTTTAAATAACTTTCATTATAAAATGAAAGTCAGGGGCCAAATCGTCTTATTCGATTCGAATCGAAATTTCACTCGATCGATCGAGTTGCCAATGCTTTTAGTATAGGAATTCTAATAGGAATTTTTTAATTTCGATTCGAATCGAATTCGACGATTTAGCCACAGATTTATTTAATGGTGAAAGTATTTGTTTGCATATTTTATACAATAACAGAGATCCGAGTTGTTGGAAAATAATCGAACAACCCATTTAAAAAGGGGTTAATTCACGTTCGCTGAAAACGCCAAACGAAAATATTTTGCATGCATTACATATATGGTGCTATTATACCATCTAATCAAGGTATATTAAACAAGGTAGGAACAACTGATCAGCTGACGTTTATTTCCGCCATATGTTTTTCAACTAAAGGTACCTTTACACGGTAATACAAAGTAATTAGATTTTGTAGAATCAAAATATTATGAAATTCTCTCCGTGTTTGAAAAAAGAGAATAAAAATCTGTTCTAACTATTTTTCATGTTTACACGGATGAGGTTGGTAAAATCAAAATCGGTTGTTTCTTGCCACTTTCCTTTTGGGGTAACGCCATATGGTTAAGGTTCAACAATATTAACAAAAACAACATGAAAAAAATCTGCTTTTATTTTGATTGTTTGTGTATTGTTTCATTAAGTGTAGCCACCTTCATTAGATGCTGTAAGTGCTGCCAATCTTTCACACCTCTGATGTGATGAGAATACACAAGCTTCTAAAATGGTTTAGAAAATAAACATTTACCGAACACTTGTCAAATTTTGCATCCGTAATCTCCTACCTAATACATTATGCTTTTACATGATGAGATTTTGTATTATCCCAAAACATTTTTTGACATATCGTAATATATGTATTACAGTGTAAAGGTACCTTAAGCTTGGCAAATTTTTAAAATTCTATAATGGTTGTGTATACTGTGTGTATGTGTGTTCGCAACATTTTTGACAACTAAGCTGGAATTGAGCAACAACGAAACACATGCTTAATTTTTACAGGAAGCTGTTGTTTTAGCGACGAGGTCACCTTCTTATTCCACCATGCATCTGATGTACAAAGCATTGTACAACGAATAAGGTATAGTCAAAAACACAGCTGATAATTTTTGCTCCTGAGTTTTATGATGGATAGCTGCCAAACTACACATATAAAAAAGTAAACAATATTTTTTCCATATAGAGTCACGAAACTTTGTTGTTGCAGAATTTTAATAGAACGGGATTTGATGCATAGTAAATACATAATTAGTAAAAAAATATAAATACCCATTTTAAACCTAATAAAGGTTAAACTCTTAACATCAAATTAATACACCTGAATTAAGTTGACTGCATTTTATTACTTATGCAAGCTGGCAAGAAGCCAACTTGAACCTCTAAACAAAAGCTTTTTTTGTTTTGTAAAATTTTGACATTAATTTTCGGGCAGTTAAGTGCAAATATACACTGGTCTGCAAAAAACAAATCTTCTCGCCTTTAAATATAAATATTTGAATTTAAGATTTGATTATAGAGATTTTAACGCGCTACATTCATATCGCTTTCAGTTTTTTTTCTATCGGGATCAGATTTTTTTTGAGCCCTTCTAATATTTTTCCGGAAATAAGACTTGGTAATAATTTGACCAAATTTGGTCAAAATACCATTAGGAATAAAATTTCCTTAAAGGGAACTAAATAATATTTTTTTATGTTTTCAAGTGTTTAGGAGTTATTCAGAAATAAGTCCACAAACTAATATTAAAAAGTTATTTTACCTGCAGACCAGTGTATTTGGTTTTTGGCAGGATTTTTACATTAATTTTGCAGAACTTGACCCGGTTTTACATCGCACAAACCTAATATATTCACAATTGTATGTTATTATACATCAATATGAAGGGAAAAATACACACTGCAATTATTAGAAAACACCATATACCAATAATTTTTGTATTTCATCTTAATCCTTTATTTGAAAAAAAATTTTTTAGTTTGATTTTTTCTATAAACTTGTTTTGACTCAAAATATGAATAACGCTCTTAAAATGCTATTTATAACCGCAAAGTTTTGTATCTTATTTTAATCTTAAAATTCTCTGAACTAAAAAACACATAACTAGAAAAAAAGCTTAATTTTCTTTCAAGAAAGTAATGTGCTGCTTATAGAAAACGAAAGGCGCAACGTCTTTGGACGTTTTGTATGTTTTCGCCTTTCGTCTTCTTTAAACAGCACATAAAACAGTTGAAAGAATTTTGTAACAAAGGATCTGATCAAGGTACATTGAACAAGGTAGGAGCAACTGATCAGCTGACTAATTTCCGCCATATATTTCTAGCTTAGCTTGACAAATTTTTTATGTTATATTATGGTTGTGTATCCTGTGTGTATGTGTGAAAGCTTATCTAGAATTTAGCAACAACAAAGTACATGCTAAATTTTTACCGTAAGTTGTTGTTGTAGGGACGAGGTCACCTTATTATTCCACCATTGATCCCATATAACAGTTTAATTCAATTTATCATTGAGACTAATGTGCTGTTTATAGAACACGTAAGCGAAACATCTTGAACGTTTTGCATGTGTATTGTTTTTGTTACATTAACCATATACACACAAAATGTCCAAGACGTTTCGTCAAACGTGTACTGTAAACAGCACAAAAGCAACGTCTTAATTTACAAAAAATGCATTATTGGATTTAACAATTCATAGTTGTTAGTTATGCCAGCTTAATTAATACTGGATATAAATATAATTTTTAAATTTATTCCTCTTTTAACGCTTCAGAGAAAATCCCATTATTTATTTAGATAATGCCGCGTTTTCCTTCAAACGGCTTGTTTTGAGTTATGACATTGTTTGAGTAAAGGTTGTTTTATACAAGGTGTATTTAACACATGACTTGTCACTTTTGCAATCCAAATGTAAGTGCGTATGTCTGTCAAAATTGTCAATTTACAGACGGTTTGTAATTTTTGCTTTCACACGTACGTATGTAATTACATCTGACATAATCTTCAAACCCAAATAAACAACTTACTTGTTATTGTTTTAAAAACAGCTGATAACACATGCTTTTCCAAATGAAAAAGAACGCGCTCTAATTGCAAATTTGTCATATGACTTTTACATACATATGTGTTTCACACAAGCAATGTTTCCGCGCTTTTACACGACATGTATCAATTTTGCAGTGAAAAATTTTGACAGGTCGTATGTAAAATTCATCTCGTATTAAACCACTTTAAACGAGTAATATGTTTTTATATTGCAGTGTATAGAGTTGGAATCATGGTACTATTACCTAACTAACATTAGTTGTGTGTAATAACTTTCCAGTAAATACTAGCAACAAGAGAGTAAAAAAGAAATATTTCGAAATTGCTCTCAAAAATATTTAAAAGTAAATGAACACTTTTACAGCCAAAACTTGCCAGCAAATGTATTTGGTTACTGTAAACTAATTCTATAATTTTTTTTGAAAACATAATGACATAGACTGTTTGAATAATTTCTGATAGTAAAAATTTTTACTGATAGAAGATATCAGAAGCATTTTTGTTTCTAAACATATTACGCACTTTTTTGGATCTCTAGTTGCTAATTTTTTGTGTACGTGGACTCTTACTAGCAATAATTATCGAAAATTATTAATGATTTTCTGTAAACGAACACACCTTTTGTGTTATTTCCTTTCAAGGTATAGTCGATTCAACACCCGAATATTTTTTGCTTTAGTGTTATTACGCTTTGAAACTGTCGAAACAGTATGTTTTCCTACATTATCGAAGGTATTTTTAAACTTAATAAATTTGGTATCGTGTTGTAGGTAATTGTACCATGGTTGGAATGTCAATAAGAAATGTGATAAATGTAAAAAGAAAACACAAAAGAGAACGCGTTAAAATATTTTTGCGTTTTACAGCACTGTTTTTACTATGCTAAATGCAGCGTTGCTTCTGCAAAACAAATGTCAAAGACAACGAAGAAAGTACTCCAAGAAATGCTTTTGACGTAATGATTAGCAAGTGTTGGATTAATATACATTTTTAAAACAAGCATATAATTAAATAAAGAGTGATTTACAATTAAAATAACAATAAATACATGTTTAACATAAAGGTTGATCCGTAATATAAAGTTTTAAATATACACTAAGTGCTTACAAGCGACCCAAAATATATTTTTCTTTATAAAAACGGTTTACAAAAGACAAGAGATATAAAAATCAGTCAATCTGAAAAAAATTGCAAAAACGCTATCAGATATAAAATAAATACTCCTTCACTTGAAAAAGCAAGTGCCGAAAGATAGGATTTAATTGTAAAAACTCGGTACTGTAAAATAAAAAAGTGTATTGTGTTTATCTTATATAGAAAAGCATTGTCTAAATGTTGTGACATTGTTAATAAGTTTATATTATGTTATTTTTTAAATTTAGAAATGCAGGCTTCCTACGAAAAGTTTATGAATTTTTAATTACGGTACCAATGATTATCCCTTAAACTTTTTAACATCTTAAGAGAATTTTGAAGGTTTTGTCCTTTAACGAAAATAAAGAGAAATTTGATTAATTTGTATTTTTTAGTAACAAAAAACATAAAATCTTGTATTACTTATTTTAACACAATTAAAAAAAATTAATATCTAGTCAAGGACTTAAATTTGCAAATTTACCTATTTTTAGATAAGAAACAAAACAACCCCTTGCCTTTCATAAATTTTTTTTTTTTACTTTATTTTAATTTCTGTTTCTTACATTTACTCAATTTAGTAAAAAAATACTTTTAACAGGTAATACCTAATCATACAACTGTGGTTTGTGATGAGTGCATTGGTTAATAAATAAGTACCAGAGTTCATATTGAAGTACATTTTGCATATTGTTACCTTAAAATAGAAAAGCCTTAACTCGTATTTTTTTTTATAAGCCAAGGTTTTCCTGTACTTCGATTAATGGTCTGCTCATATGTACATACATATATAATAATTATCAAAAAAAGTGGACTTAAAAAATACGAGTTAGGGTAACAATATACAAACGACATTAGCATGCACTTCAATGTAGGTACTTAAATTTGTAGAAATATTAAACCAAAAAGTTGGCTAAGTTTGCAATACTAAAAACAAACCTACGTAATGATTTCTTGATTTTTACTTTTGGTCCGGCCCAAACGATTTTTCTTTTTATATAACAGGCCGCCGGATGACTTGATTTGCTGCATGGCTAGGGGCACCATTTATTTCTGGGTCAAAATCAGTACGCCTTTTATTTTTAATGTCTAAGAAGCACCTTCAATTATAGCCATCGAATTAAAATTACTTCTTGATTTGATTAAATCATGTCTGTCCGTCCGGATGGGTGTCGCAGGTCGATACTTGCTTCAGAAAATACATTTTCAAACAAATTTATAATAATTTTTGGACAGCTGCCAATCGACAAAAATAATTTTAATACACTTTCTGTTGCTAAAAAAAACATTATTTTGTAATTTAACAAATTTTTAGAGGAAAATTATTTAAAATATAATATCATTTTGAAAAATCAGTGCAGTACCTTTTCCTAAAAATGAGTACATTTCAGTTGAATTTTTAATCAGTACACCAAATGAAAAATGCAAAAAGTCATAAAAAAACATAAATTTTATGGTTGACGATTTCAAAAAGTTGTTTTGACCATTTTGACGATTTGTTTCTTAAAATTTGACGATATTGAACTTAACTTATCTAACAGATATGCACCAAGGTCATTTCGCGAAAAATGATAGCATTGGGCTTAGTTGTTTGACCAATAAAAACGCTAGATTTCTTTTAAAACATGCATCGACATTTGTTGCGAATAAAAACTAAAGTTACCGTGTCTTCGTAACTCTATATTTTAAATCTTTCAAAGTATGTACATATGTGATAATAATAATATTGTCCTTTTATTTTATTGCTAAAAATTCGTTTGACGCCTACAAAAATATTACTTTTCTTTCTATCAAGTTAATATTATTAGTGCACTGCTAATATGTATGCACTTTATATTTACGTGAGTTAGTACAATTTTCTAGGCTTTTTTATACCTGTGATGATACATAGTTTTTGAATTGCTCCACATTTGTTATACTGGGGACAGAGAAAAAGAGAGAGTCCAATTGTGTATTTTTCTGTATCGAAACATATCTCTTCTAGTTAGTTTTTCTGTTACCAGAGCTCCCCAATTTAGTCGAGATTAAGCCTTTACAACGAAAGCAACGTTGCTAAAAAAATAAAAAAAGAGCTATGAGTAAAATTCTTATAACCAATATTCTAAATACAAACGGGTGTAGTTAAAAATATTAAAAAATTAATAAGCAAAAAATAAAACAAAATTATTTTAAGGCAAGGAATTGTTTTGCTGCTCATTTTTTTGGAAGTAACAGAGATTGTGCAAATGTGACTAATAAAATTGTGATCACTTTTTTTGATTTAAAGTAATAAATAATATTATTAAAATTAAAGCACCCACCGTTGTATTAAATTAATTAAAAAAATTAAACGGAACGTACACGCCTGCATTAAAAAAAATATTGTACGGCGCCCCCCTTTTACAAGTATCGTGTTTTTTTTATTTGTTTAACTGAGGAACAAAACCTCCTTTGCGCAGAAAATCGATTTTTACATTGATTAAAAAGGCCCAACAGCACACATACCACCATATTATATATAAATGTATATATATGTAACTCTGGGTCACAAATATACATGTTGGCAAAATCGCCTAAAACTTACCTTTTACAATTTATTAAAAATTAATTTTTAAACTGTAAAAGCTTAATAAAATTAAACAAAGTTAAAAAAGTTAATTGAACAAATATTTCAGTGAAAACTTAAATGCTAACACAATACAACTCTGGGTGTTTATTAAATATCTTAAAGAAGCATAAAAATAAAGAAAAGATAGAAATCTTATTAAAACATACAAACAAGAAAAATAATTTAAACATAAAACAAATATAGAGTTTGTAAACGGATATTTTGAAAACGATATACATATGCAGTTTCTAATTTGTTTAGCTAATAAATTGAATAATTAAATCTATAAATTCGTGAAAAATAATTAAAAACAAAGCAGAATTAGATTAAAAATAATTTATCCAGTAAAATACATACAAACATACATAGTGCATTGGAAAAAAAAACATACTTTTCTCTTAGCTCATTTGTCATATAATTGAGCGAAAAATATCGAAGTTTAACATTAAGAGAGTGTAAAATTTAAAGAACTTTTAAAAGAGAGTCTGTTAAATTAAATCTATTAAGAGTGTTTTTTTAGTAAATATTTAAGAATAATAAGCAAAGCATAGTAATACAAAATATATTCCAAAAATAAGTTTAAAACATGCATAGCAAATTCTATTTTAAATAAAAATATTTGTAAAAAAAGCCTAAGTAACGCATAAAAATAAATTTTAACCCAAAAAGCTTTAGTGAAATTAAAGAAAGCAACAAACAAAAATTATCCAACAATTAAAGCAAAAAGGAAATAAAGTGAGTCACGTTTTTAAAGATTATTTCCCTGTTTGTATGTGTGGTTTTTTAAATATTTAAAAACTGGTACTTAATACACACATACACATAAATTTATTTTTGTTTGTCGGGCAGGGTCCCAAACTTAAATAATAATAACAAAAAATACCACCTTCAAAATCCCCTTCCTTCACAATATATAAAACTCCATTGAACCAGCAGCAAAGTTAAATAAAAATGAAATTTAATATCTACCAAATAAACTAAATTTATTAAGTGTTAATAGCATTTTCAATTAAACAATTTAAAAGATTGAATGAAAAATCAAAAAGCATTTTTCTAAAATACAACTTTGCCTACAGACGTTAAAGGCTGACAAAGCGAACGCCAATTCAAGTTCGTCAACCAAAACGAATTGTCATTAACAGTATCCAAGTTAAAAGCTATTGAACTTTAAGTAGCAAAATGACAAAAGACAGATTAGCCGCCTTGCATGCCGCCCAATCGGATGATGAAGAGGCTGAAGAGGTGGCCGTCAATGTTGACACCACTCATGACTCATATATGGATGATTTCTTTGCCCAGGTTGAAGAAATACGCGGAATGATCGATAAGGTGCAGGAAAATGTCGAAGAAGTAAAGAAAAAACATTCGGCAATCTTGTCGGCGCCCCAGTCAGATGAAAAAACTAAACAAGAGCTAGAAGATTTGATGGCCGACATTAAAAAGAATGCCAATCGTGTGAGAGGCAAACTAAAAGGTATCGAACAAAATATTGAGCAGGAAGAACAACAAAATAAATCATCGGCCGATTTGCGTATACGCAAAACCCAACACTCGACTCTGTCACGCAAATTTGTTGAGGTCATGACCGAATACAATCGTACACAGACCGATTATCGTGAGCGCTGCAAGGGCAGAATACAACGTCAATTGGAAATTACCGGCCGGGCCACAACAAACGAAGAACTCGAAGATATGTTAGAGCAAGGAAATCCAGCCGTGTTTACGCAAGGCATTATAATGGAAACGCAACAGGCCAAACAAACGTTGGCCGACATAGAGGCTCGTCACGCTGACATTATGAAACTAGAGACATCGATTAAGGAATTGCACGACATGTTCATGGACATGGCTATGTTGGTGGAGTCGCAGGGTGAAATGATTGATCGCATTGAGTATCATGTGGAGCACGCTATGGACTATGTGCAGACTGCAACTCAGGACACAAAGAAAGCTTTAAAATATCAGAGTAAAGCCCGGCGAAAGAAGATTATGATTTTGATATGCTTGACTGTGTTGGGTATCATAGCTGCTTCATATGTTAGCAGTTATTTCATGTAAATGACATTTTTTTAATTTCTTTTTTTTATTTACATATTTTATTAATTCATTCTTTTTTTTTTCTCTTTTTTAGTTAATCATTTATTATTTTATCATTATCATTATCAGTTACTTATTTATAAGTTTAGTTTAGTTTAGTCTAGTTAATATTATAATTATTTAAATGTACATGCATCTAAATGTAGGTATATTTTTACAATTAACTTAAACTTAAATAGTTGCTCCCTAAAAGAAAGTTGTAAGAACAATTTGATAAAACTGAAAAAAAAAACATTGATAAATTATTAAATGAAATTAAGAAATTGTTTAAACAAAAGCAAATAAATTATTCTTATATAACTTAATACAAATAAAAAATATTTAACAAAAATAATTATTAATCATTCTACTTAAAAAAAAATAATAGAAATATATAAATGTAGAAACATTTCTTAAACAACAAACAAAAAAATCTCTTTATTATATATTTAAAATAATAAAAAAAAATTTACTCTTTGCCACAAAAAATTTAAAGAAAAACTCAACAAAAACTTAAAATGTTATATAAAATATTAAAAAAAAAACAAGTTTTTTCAAACTTATGCTTAGTTTGTTTGTTACAAACACAAAAAAAGTATTTCGTATAAAAAGGTTAATTAATAATTAAAATAAACAGCAAAAAAAAGTAACCTGCCATAAAAGGCCTTAAATAAACCTTTAACAATTTGTATTAAATCCTGTTTTTTTTTAGTTTTCTTTTGAAAATTTCCTTATCTTTAAGGCCTTTTTTTAATTGTATAAAGCCCAAGAATTTCAATTGTTTTAACAAAAATTGAAAATAGCTTTTCCCTAACCGATTGATTTCAATTGTATTTTATATGTAAATGTATCTTCTCCTATATATATTTTCCTTTTAATTATAAATACGTAAACTTTGTATAAAAATTGTTGTTTCTTGTGTGTTTTTTCATATTCTCAAATGATAAATGTTGTCTTTTTTTATAAAAAACATTAACATTTGTCTATTTATTGTTATAAAATAAAGTAGAGTCTTTTGAATATTAAAATAAAATGCTTATTTTTAAACTCCCTCTCCCTTTTACCCTCACCCTGTCTCTGTATGTAATAAAAAAGGTATTTTATTTTTGAAGTTTAAAATCTCACTGTTTTGTTCAACATTTTTTTGTTTTTAAAAAAAATCTTAATATTAAAGTTTTGCCATTAAATGTAGCCGAATTAAACAAAAAAATGTCTTATTCCAGGTATTTCTTTTAAAGTTCTAAATATTAGATGTCTTATTAAGAAAAAAAAAAGAAATACATATTTTTTTTTGCATAGAGTTTGACAAAGTAATGAAATTAAACAAATTTTAAATTCCATAAATTTCCTAACAATCTCATAAAGTTTACAAATTTTAAATTACAGCTTTTCCGTTAAATTATAAAAATTACTCAATAAGTTTTTTTAAAACGGTTTTTAAAGTACATCTTATTTAAGAGCTTATTAAAGATGTTTTACTTATTTGAATTATTAAGGTGCTACGGACAGGTAGTTTTCCCAAAAACTAACAATTTTAAATTTAGTATAATCTAGTATGTTCTCCTTTGCTGGGTAACGAAGTCAGTAGTAGTTCATTACCAGGGACTGAAAATAACAATTATATTCAAATTTAAATGCAAAAAGCATTTACGAAGTAACATCGATCGAAAAGTCAAATGAATTATTTTGTATTTTGTTTTTGCAAAAATAATAATTTTATTTTGAATTAGTATAAAAATATTTTTACTATAATTGATATAAGAATAATTATTCTTTAACAAAAATAAAAATCCAAAAATAATAAGTTTTTGATATAAATTATAAAAATCAAGAAACTATTATATTTTAATTTATTTTTGCATAATTATTACGGTCCCTGTTAATTGAATATAATCGTAAAAGTCAAAATTCTCTAAAGCTCAAATTTATAAGGTCATATCCGCCACAGGCCGCTAGTAGCTGAAAGAAATTTATTCTCAAATTAAAAAATATGAATCTTTGTTTGTACAGTTTTTTTTAAACATTACTTAAAATTAGATCATCTAAAATTACATACTGTTTAAAATCCCGCAATTCAAACCACTTTTCAAATCAACTAAAAAAAAATATCAATTTTAAAAATTAATTATGCAGATATTAAAACTAAATTAATTCTTTAAATAAAAAATGTTTAAAGTTTTTTTTTCTTATATGTTCTAAAGCAGGTTTTTTTTTTAAATTTGTAAACCCTTTTCTCTCCATCTTACCTTTCCTTTTTGTCACAAATCCTAAAACATTTTAATTCTTTCTTTAAAAAGCGCATTTACTTTTGTATTATAGTCAATTAATTAATAAAAATAGGAAAAAAATTATTAAAAAAAAATAATAATTTTCTTAAAAATTTTTCTCTTGAAATCTACATTTAATATAAATAATTATTATAAATAAAACACACTTTGCAATTTAGAAAACTAAATATTTGATATTTATTAAAAAAAGTAAGCAAAATTAAATCACAAAAATAAATTATTTAGTATGTATATTTATAAATTGAGAAAAAAAAAAACAAAAAAAAAAATAAAAAAATTAACAAAATAAAGGCAAATTTACGCAAAATACAACAACAACAGCTAAAAATAATATTAAAATTTGGAAAAAAAACCTACATAAATCTGCAAACATACTTACATACATGCTACTCCCACAAAACATGCAAACAATAAAATATTTTTTTTTTTTTTGTAAAATGATGTATTTTTTTAATATTTTTATTGTGGAAAATATATTTATTTATTTCTTTTCATAGGGTGAAATTTTTTAAGAGCTTTTAATAACATTATAATATTTGTTTGCTTTATTTTATTTTATTTTATTTTATTTTATTTTATTTTTGTTCAGTTTACAATCCTTATGTCCATACTTAAAAACAATTTATTAATTTAAAATGCTTTTGAAAAAGTGATTTTGTAAAATTTTTTTTAAAGCTCCTTTTTAAATTTAAATATTTATTACGAATATGGTGCTTTACCTTGTGTGACTTAATATATGTATTTACTTAACAATTAATAAAAGGCCTTTTTACATTCGTGTGCATTTATAAAGTTAATGTCAACTTACCTACTTACTTAGATGTCTGTTACAGAACGTTTGTTCCATTAGCCGAACATAGAATCGATTTCCAGGCGCTTTTTCGCCAATTTCTGACCCCAGGTTTCGAGACGCCTTACTCGACTTGATCCTTTCAAAGGCTGTAAAAAGTAGCGTATTCAAAAAAAAATATTATTTTATGTAAAAATTCGATTAAAAATTTTAAATTTTTAGAAATTTCTGAAATATAATAATTAGAAAGTTCTGAAATTAAATTAGAAATTTCTGGAATTGAATTAGAAAGTTCTGAAATACAATTGGAAATATTGTAGTGACCGTTTATAACAGAAATAATTATCTTATTAAAGTCAAACCATCTTTGGGAATTGTTGCCTTTTTTTTATAATAACAAATTCAAAATGTTTTAATTGCTATCACAATGAAGTAAATCCAGGGCAAACCTCATCAAAATAGGTCAAGAACATTTTTTATGTTTAAGGACAAAATTGCAAAAAAAAAAATTATTCTAAAGAAAAAAAAAGAATGCCACGATTTTTGGGGTAATTTATTTGACTAATGTGACCAAAACTTTGATTTTCAAATTGCTTTGCAAACTGGGTTTTTATTTAAAGTCAAAGCCAAGTTCGTTTTTCATAAATTAAAATTTGTAAAAATATAGTTTAAATTTTTAAATCGTAGATAACTTCGTTTTTATTAAAAAATATTTTTTTAGCTTTTTTGCCACCAAAAGTTTTTGCGAAACTGAAGATTTTTTGCAAGTCTAATCTATTTTTTTTAAACTTTAACTAAACTAGTTTCCTTTTCAACACTATTTTTATTTTTTACTTCCAATAGTTTAAAATGTAAACAAATGATATTTTTTAAATCTTTTACAAAAATTAAGGCCATAATATATTTTTTGCTAGCACTCTTTACTTATTATATTAATAGCGATTCTAAATGCTTGCTCTATACAAATGTCACAACCTGTTCAGTCGAGGCCAGTTTTTATATTAAAAAATATAAAATTTTTTCCCTTAAATCACAAAGTTCATTAAAAATTTTGTATAAATCATTTTCTCAAAACAAATTAAATTTTTAAAAGTCATGCTAAAGTTTTCTTTCTTTTACTTGTTTTAGTTCAACTCCTTTATTATGAAGATATTTTATTTGTTTGTTATACACATAAGTACATTTATACATTTATATACATTTTTCTGTTTATATTTTTTTTATTAAAATCTTAAGTTAATTGTATGTGATTAGATTGTATGTTAAATTGTAGTTATCGCATTATTTTTATACAACATATTTATAAATACACACATACAGACACACACACACACACGCAATATATGTTTATTAAATACAAGAAATAAATTGAAAAGAAAAAATCCACTCTAATGCTTCCTTTTGACAAGCATTAATTAATTTTTGCTAATATAAAACCAAAAAACAAAATTTACGAATAATAATATAATTAATAAATAAGTCTATTTTTTTAAGCTTTAGGTCTATTTTTATATTTATTTTTTTGTACAAATTTTTCAATATTTCGCCACTCCGTTGTGTGGCATCATCAGGAGGTTATTTTAGTTAATTATTATATTTGTTATATTGGTTTTTAAATTCGCTTTTGGCTTTTTGAATAACGATTCTAAAATTAACAAATTTTTTATATAAACTTCAAAATATTCAAATATTCAAATATTTTGAAGTTTATATAAAAAATTTGTTAATTTTAGAATCGTTATTCAAAAAGCCAAAAGCGAATTTAAAAACCAATATAACAAATATAATAATTAACTAAAATAACCTCCTGATGATGCCACACAACGGAGTGGCGAAATATTGAAAAATTTGTACAAAAAAATAAATATAAAAATAGACCTAAAGCTTAAAAAAATAGACTTATTTATTAATATTAAAAAAGGTCAAAAAACTAGAAAAAATAGATAATATAATTAATATTATTAAAAACTAGTTTTTAGTAGATAATTTAAAATTCATAGAATTTTTGAGTTGTTCATACATATTTTTTGTTTGTTTTTGTATTTGTGAAGAAAAAACAAAAAATATACTCAAAATTTAATAGCAAACAATAACAACAACAAAAGAACATTTAAATAAATTTAATAAAAAAAAAAAAAATAAAAATATAAAATTAATTCTTGATATTTCAATAAAGTTTTAAAACTGATGGTTTTTTTATTGTTAAAATAAAAACATAAGAATTGGTTTCTTTTTTTTAACTTTTTTTTTTTTTTAATTTCAAATTCAAGGCATAAATGCTTATTTAAGTTACTTTTACATGACATGTTTGGTGGAAAATTTTACTTTATTTTGGAATTTAACAATTTTTTATGTTAAACTTTAATAATTCTAAAAATTTATATGGGCCACAAAATTAATGTTTTAGTTAAATAAATGTCCTCGAAGAGTGTTTTAAAACAGCGAGGGTAAAAATTTTGATTGAAATGCATATACACGTGGCGTGTAATAATGTACTTTTAAAATCATTTGAATTTCAAAAATAACTCATCATCACATTATCAGGTAAAAATACAAAAATTTAAAGGTACTATGAAATAACTCCCAAATGAAATAACTTCCAACAAAATAATAACAAAAAAATGAAATAACCTCCAATTGGAAAAAAGTCCAATAATTCTTAACCGTCAAAACGAAATAACTCTCAATCAAGGCATATCTATACAAGGTGGTCGCAATAAAAAATTAGAGAGTCGTCCTCTTATTCTTTACTTTTTTTTTTATATGAAGTTTGACACTAAAATGAAAAATTTTCCAAGTTTAGTGTCAAATTCCATGTAAAAAAATTAAGAGTAAGAGAACGACTCTCTTAATTTTTTTACTGCGACCACCTTGTATGGATATGCCTTGCTCTCAATGATTGGGAGTTATTTATTATAAATTAGAAAAAAGTGAAATAACTCTTAATGAAATAAGTCCCAACAGAAATTAAATAACTCCCAACAATAATAAAATATTTCCCAACAATTCAAATATGTAGAATGCGAAAGGAAGTAAGGTATCCATAAATAATGTTTCACTAATGCGAAATTGTTCTCCAAACAAACAGGGTTGCAGAAAGCCGGCTTCTGGCCGGACGCAGAAAAAACAAACTAGTAAATTCAAACCGCTGACTTTTCTATATCCTTCGGTGAGGTGCGTGGACTGTAAGCTTTTTTGTAGATTATTATTTGATTTTGGGTTTTAAAAAAGTGACGGCCGGGAGTTGGGAGTTATTTCATTATAAAATAAGGGCCTGTTCGAAAATGCATCACTGCATCAAATGCTGCATTACGAATTTTAGGGTAGCGAAAGGCATATTTAAATGCACTAATTTGCCTCAAAAAAATTAAAAAAAAAATGGCTGCCACTGTAGCATTATTTATTCACTTTTTTTGAAAGCTTTTTTCCGTTTTTTTTTAAAGCTTTTTTCCGTTTTTTTTTGTAAAAGTTTGAACTCGTGATGCAGGGCAGTGATGCATTTCCGAACAAGCCCTAACTTTCAATTGGTACGAAAAAAATTGAAAGTTATTTGATTTTTTGTTGGGAGCTATTTCATTTGAGAGCTATTTTATAGTATCAAATTTAAATTAATAATATTAATAGCAGTTTCCGTTTTTTCTAGTCTTTTTTTTTGTTTGTTTTTGTTAGTTTTAAAAATCAAAAAAAAATGGCAACATATTACTGTGGCGATTATGTACAGCAACCCAACATTCAGTTGCGTTGGCCAACAGCAACCACATCTACTCAGTTGTCATTTTGTTACCCATTTGTTAGGTAATTTTGGCAACTGTTAGCCGTCAGTCCCTGGTCGGTGGAAGAAACCTTATCATGACCAAGTTGCCATATTGTGTAAATTTAAAACGGTCTCTTCTTTTAGCATCAAACATTTCTTATATGCCATTGGCTGTTAGCAGCCATAGTAGAGGTAAAATAACCTCTCCTTGTGGTGTTCCCCTGGCCATTACCCTACTCCCAAGCATTTACGTTGTTCATCAAACTAGTAACTTTTTTACTTTTAAAGCTTAAATTATACGTGCCATAATATAATGCCGTAACCATAACCGTTGCCATAAAAACCAAAATTCAATTGGTTTCTATGGTTATGGCGTAATGGTAAGTCACCTGTAATCATATACAGTGTTGCCCATAAGTTTAGTTCGAACAGCTGTTTTCTGTGGTTATGATTATGTCACATATAATTGAACCTTAAATCCATGAGACCTTACAAATAGCCAATATTTTTACAGTGTTTAGAAATCTTAAGAAAGTTGTGGAGGTTTTTTTTACCAATAAAAAATTTTTAATGAACTTATTCTTCTTCTTCATAATGCTTAATTAAGGTTAGGTTGAACTAGCTGGTCGGTCTCGAGCCACAGATTTTCTTTAGAAATTAACTGCATTTGAAATTTATTTACAAAATAATATTTTGTATTTAAAAAAAAAACCGCTTCACAACTTAAGCACTTGAAGCGCTACTTCTTTGAAAATATTTGTGTATTTGAATATGATCCATTTGTTTAGTTAACATTAAACAACTTTTTATTTTACCCTCACACATATGCTTCTTTTGTTTCGTAATTTCTTCTAATCTAAAGAACATTTTAATTTTCAAACCCTATTTTATATTAACAATAACCATTACCAAAACAATCAATGTGTCAATTACGTATGGCAACTCTATTTTAGTTGTGTTGTAAAATTTCAACCAAAACTATAAGGTTGCCATTAGATTTGTTAACGAAATTGGCAACTGGCAATCCAACTAAAAGTTACATATGTAATCGGCACATAAAAATATTGTTTTAAACTTTTTATTAATTTATAAACAAAACTTTTTAAAACTAACTACAAATTAACATGCAATTTATCTTTGTACTCTTAACACTACTAATGATATTGAAAAATAAAACTACTTTAGAGCAATTATGTTACTTTAAGTCTATTTAACGTAATTAAGAATATTATTTTTTAATTTTAAGTTTTTTTATTCATACATTAATACTCTTTTTTTATTAACATTTATACAAGTTTTAATTCTTACACACACACAAACACACATAAATTTAAGTTTAATTAATTTTCATTTTCCTTTTGAATTTCATTTTGTTTTATACTTTTCATTTCGAATCACTTTAACATAATTTTAATTAACATTCATTACGTCTAGACAACAAAATGTTCACTTTTTCTTTAAGAGCAAAAACAAAAACAAAAAACAGTTAATTGCTATTAAATTGAAACTTGCTATAATAGAGTTGCCTTTGTGACTAAAGTCCACACTATGCAAATATTAAATGAAATCGACATATTTAATCACTAGAATTTATTAATTTATCATTTATTATCCAAATGATTATGTTAAATCTAATACTGATATTAAAGATTAAAATAAATTTATTTCAAGAAAAGTCATCACTTTTATTTAGTCAAATATTTGCATAGTGCGTCCAGCCTTTAACCTTTAATTTACACTTAACAACCTCTGTAGAGCTGCCAAGTTTTTTTTTGTAAAAATATAAAAAAACGTATTGGCGAAACGTTTTATAGAATTTTTGTATTGAAAACTTCTTTAACACTGAGTCAATTCCTGTAAAAAAAAACAAAGTTCAAAACTTGTCGAAAAATATTCTTAAGTTTGACTTGAATGAATAGGATAAAGCTAAAGCTGGAAAATGAGTCCAAATATTTTGGCGTGGTTCTGGATAGTAAGCTATAATGGGAAAGAAATACATAGAAAAGAGTAAAGAAAGGCCTTAACACCTGCTATAAGTAAAGGCAAGAGCTGGGGCTTGAAGCCAACGGTGGTAACCCTGATTTACCAATCAAACCTATAGATGCAAAGTGTGCACATGGCATTTCTGTTGCCATGAGAAGTACACCTCAAGAGGCACTTTACGTCCTTCCTTACTTATCTTACTTATATTAAGCAGTGGTTAATGGGAATGGCGGCGTAAAGCTTAGACTAGGGATCAGGATTAGAAAAGTTGGCCATACTAGGATATTATGAAAAATTGGTCTTAAATATTTTAGAATCGGTAGGAGATTAAAGAAAAACGCTGTAAGAGTTTAGTTTTGAGCAAAAACTGCTTCCTAAAAAGGTTTGTTGGTTAAGACTCGATAGTCTGTATGAGGAATGTGCAGTTTTCACTTAAAGATTTTAGATAAATGTCGACACTAGAGCTGGCTCCTTTATCATGGAAACGGACATCAGATCCTATAGACTATCTTATGATTGTAGTGGGTTCCAGGCTGAGACATTGGCCATTTTAAGGGTAACAGAACTAATAATGGAAAATGTTTTAAGGGATAGTAAGCTCAGCTTTTATGTGTACAATCAAGCGGTCTAAATTCTCAAGGGTTTGTAGAAGGGCCCTTGGTGGGATTATGGATATATTCTACGTCAGACTGTGTTTGGTTTCGACAAGCCTGATCGTACCGGCCGGCTCTTGAGTAGGCCTATGAGACGGAAACTGTTAGACATTATGAAAAGATTTTGTCACTAGTTTTTAACATCAGCCATAGGCAACCTATACTATTACCTTTGCAATGGTATTTGTGCTGTTCGGGCTCTCTTAAGAAGCGTACTTTTATTGTTCACCCTACATTGTTATTAGTGTAATTTAAACAACATGCGATAATACAACCAGCTTTTTTGAAGTCTCAAATAAGACTGATTAACGTTTTTTAATTTTCCACAATGTATGTTCACACGTACGTAACTTTAGAGAAAGCATAAAGACGTGGCGCCCAGCTTTTGCCTTAAGCCGCTTTACATAACGAATTTTCAGTGGAGAAACAGAAGTAGGGTATCTTGGCCTTTATAGCTGGGGAAGAGTTCGACAAACACTAGCTTACTTATAATTCTGTAAAGATTAGGTCTAAGGACAACGATTGGGGCCATTACTAGTCATTGTCCAGTTAGGGATAGGAGGCTGGATTATTGCATGTGTGATGTATAAAGATAAGGAGAAATGAGAGACAATAGAATGTATTGTCTGTTACTGTCCCTGTTGCAAGACCATAAAGTCAAGTGGTTGAGTAGAAGGTTACACGAAGGACTAAGCGATGTTTCAGGGTGTAAACTATTAAACATTATTGTAGAAATTAGGGGGCTTTTCGGTCTTGGGCAATCTTTTTGTTTCTTGGTAGTCTTATAACCTTCTTTCTTTCTTTTTTTAATCTTTTTTTAAAGGGACCCACGAGGCCGTTGCATTAAAAGCGATACGTGGCTTTATCACCCGTTGTAGAGGAGATCCTTAAGAGGATCAATTCAATTCAAACTGTTAATAAAATCAAAAGATTTGCTTTAATTTTTTTCAATGAAGGCGCAAAACAGTTGGGGATATTTGTCAGGAAATCGTACATTTTTAATATTTTTATTGTCAGAATAAAGTAATTTTTTATTGAAAAAATTAGAAAATTTACAGGAATCTTAAGATATTAAAGCAGTTTTTAGGTTTTAATCTACCGAGTCGCTTGTGCAAGATATTTAATAATGATATAAAAAGCGCCTAATTTTTTTTTGCCTGCAAAAGAGAACATTTCGTAATTCTCGAACGTTTCATTTTATATTTATTTTTGTTAAACAAACAAGTAATATATATTTTTTTAATTTTTCTCTTTTTGGTTTTATTATCATTCTATGATGGTCTATTTTTGATACAAAAATCTTCAATTGCATGCTGCTTGTTCTTTTTTTTTAATTATTAATTTTTTAATTGAAAACAAATTAAATACTATAACTCCGTTTGTTTGCTGCTTAATTTAAAAAAAAAAAAATTTATAAAAACAACTATAAATGGATCATAAAACTTAAAAAAATAGCATGAATTCAAAGAAATAGCCAACGAGGACTTGCAACCATAACCAATTACCCTAAAAGTATGCTTTAAATATCAGAATAGCAATCAGTAAGGCTAAGAGCTGTTGCTGCAGTGTCCTGATTTTATTTATTTTCTTTAAAAAAAAATTATTTAGATTTATATATTAATAATGCACTTTTTTTTGTAAACTTCATGAGTATTTTTTTTTTAATTTTTAAGTTTTTATCTTTGTGATATAAAAACAAAAGTCTTGTTGGTTTTAATTGGCCTCGATTATTTATAAAATATTATATTTTTATTATTAAAATCACTGTTTTTGTAATTAAAACCACAAAAACTACTATAAATAACATTTGTAAAGCATTATTATGTACCTTTCACAATCGAAAACAAAAATTTATGAAAAAAAAACAACAAAACTGCTCGTTTTACTGTAAATCCATATTGTTTGGAATGTTCGCCAAAGGGAATGTATTTTCTAATCGCCAATCATTACGTCTTCAAGAAGTACTTAAAAAAATACGCGTGTTTGACTGCTACTTACAACTTACAACAACTAACATAAACTGTTAACACCTGCAACAACTAATACTCTACATTATCTGAAGCAACGTGTTAATTTCTACTGCAACATCTTGAAAAGAATGCAGCAGCCAGAAATAAGTTTTCCAATTTACATCCATCACTTGTTGTCGATATAAGCGAAATTTTCTACAAAATCTAAAACTTTTTCGCTAATGTTATTACATACTTTCCTCCTTTAAACAAATTTCGTTAAGATAAAAAGAATTTTGGAAAAATTTCTTGTTTTGAAAAACCACACAATTTAAAGTTCAGGTAGACAGACAAAAAGAGCTTCGTCATAACTCCATGGATTATTTAAAGGTAAGTCAAAGAATAATGAGAAAAAATATTTTATTTTCTCATAATAAATGAACAGAATTGTGTGATTTTTTTTTGCTGGCAAACCATTTGAAAGACAGTTTTTAAGAAAAACCAAGAAAAATGTATTTTAATTATTAAGAAAGAAAATAAATTTATTTTTAATTATGACTTATGTATACAAACTAGATTTCACGATTTTGTTTGTAGATAAAAAGGATAATGAAGGGCCTAATGAGTGGAAAATCATTTTTCGTCTAGAAACATTTCAATTTCATGGAAGTAATTTTATTAAAAATTATATCATGTTAGTCCAGTGTGGTATTAGTTAAAAAAGTTGCGAAAACGATATGTTAAAGTTAAAAGTATTAAATGCCAATTTACAATTTTACATTTAAGGAGCTGCATTACTGTGGACGGCCATTTAAAGTTGGAGCTTACTTGTAAGCAGGAGAGAAGCAAAACTTTTTGCAAACTTGCTTACAAGAAGCATGATTTTATAGAGCGAATTCCTTTTGGAAGCGCCATTTATTGCTTCAATTTAGTGTTAAAATAAAAGCTTTCGAAAAGTGCTTTATTCTGGAACTAAGTTGTAGCTATTATTGCTACTTTTAATTAAGTTTAACTGAATAATAACCAGGGCTTTACAAAAATGCTATACAATTATTGCAATTGCTGCTGCTGTTAAAGGTGACTTTACATGGTAAAACAAAATATTTAGACTTTGTAGAATCAAAATATTATGAAATTTGCTTCGTGTTTAAAATAAGGAGAATAAAAGTCATGTTTACACCAATGGTGTTGGTAAAATCAAAAGCTGTTTTTTATTGCTTGTTTTCTCTTGTGGTAATGGCATATGGTTTAAGCTCTACAAAAATAACAAAAACGATATGAAAAACTTCTGTATTTATTTTAATTGTTTGTGTTTTGTTTTATAAAATGAAGCCACCTTCATTAGATGTTGTAAGTGCTGCCAATCTTTCACACCTCTGATGTGATGAGAATATGTAAGTTTCTAAAATGGCTAAGAACATGAACATTTACCTAACACTTGTCAAATTTTGTATCCGTATTCTCTCCTACTCATTACATTATGTTTTTACATAATGAGATTTTGTATTATTCTACAACAAGTTTTGGCATGTCGTAATACATGCATTACCATGTAAAAACACCTAAAAGTTGTATTGAAAATTCAACATCAACAGCAATAGCAACATCCAAAATATAAAAAAAACAATTGTTATGCTGTTCCATGGCGCAATAATTTATCAGGTGGTGTTGATTTTACAACAACAAAATTTGGTGAATATAATTTTCGTTTTTGTTGTAGTTTTCGTTGGCTCTGTTGTCAAAAAAAAGATATGTAAAAGTAAACAACTTTGACTACCCAGCCTCGATTTATGCATGAAAAAAGTAGATCAGCTGTGCTTGTAACACCACCTGGTACGATTATTTCACCATGTGCTGTTCATTGCTGTTATTGTTTTTAAAAACAAACTAAGGCCTAGAACAGAATAAAGGCGTTGTAGTAGTAGCTGAAGCTGACAACGTAATAAGTGGCGTAGCAAGAAATAACAAAAATATAATATTATAGCTCAACATATACATATATGTATGTACATAGGTGTCTGCAAATGTTAGGTAGCTGCAAATGTTAATTGTATTTTTGCGCAACAAAGTTCCTGATTTCGAATTTTGCTCTTCAGTTTCTACTGCAGTGACTGCTACAACTTCCTTTGCTGTTGACACTTCTTTGAAACGGCGGTGTTTAACTTTTGACAGCTTGCAACGCTACTTGTTACGTTGTACTACAGCGCCCACTTAACAGCAAGTCGATAAATAAACCAGCATTAAAAGCAAAAAGTAGTTATTTTTAATATTGCTTTTGCTTCACCTTTATTAAATGCTATTAATGTGTTTGTTTCAAATCTATGCTGTTGCTTTTTAATTTCTCAAGGCAACAGCAAATATAAATTGAAAAGTAAAAATGCTGTTTGTGAAAGCAAATTTTTTTCATTTCTTTGCTGTTTGATCTGCTATAAAAAGCAACAGCTTTGTGATTGCTTCTTAACGTAATTTGTGCTTTTGCTATTTGACTACCAACATTTAAATCGCTGAAAAAAATAATGTTGTGTGCACGAAAGTTATTAGAACTAAAAAATAGTTATAAAACATATTAAAGCAATTTTTAAATTAAAGTTAAAATCTCGGAGAGAAAGATGGGTATCACTGTAATTAAAGAACATATTTTAGGCAGTAAAGTAGGCCTCTCAGCAAAAATCGGAAGTGGCTAAAGATCTAAGAATTTTAGTGCTGGCGGCTTGATCTTTAAATTTAGTTCTTATACATTTCTAAAGATAATTGTTTTTAAATAATTGAAAAGTTCTATACCTATAGATTTTTTTAATTAGCGAATTCACAAGGTACGGTACGATAGCATATTGTATTATTGTCATATAATTTCACAATAGCATAAAAATTTTGTTGTTGCTTTTCATACGAAACTTGTGAAACAATACAACTTTGTTTGATATGTTTATTGTGATGTCATATTATATACAATGTCATGCGCCAAGCGCCTAAAACAAAACGGCGAGTTTTCTATTTAATTTTTAGAAGCCGCTAGCACTCGCTACCCGTAAAAATGTATAATACTAGAATCTTAGGCATATCAGCTGATTTAGTTTTTAAATACCACACTTATATATGAGAGGTTGTTCACAACAGTCATATTTTTTGGTTCTATTATTTCACAACATATGATTTCACAAGACCTTGTGAATTAGTCAAATATAAAAGGTTTTTGTAAATACTTAAAACAAAATTACCTATAACTTTGTTTTTTTATAAAACAATAAAAGTTATTAGTAAAAAAAATACAAAAAACTAAACATTAAAGCATTACATATGTACAAGTGCCTCTACACTCAAAAAATTATTTAAGTATAATCAACTGGAAATTTAACATAAAACAACTGGATAATGATTCAAAAGCTCTTTTAGAAGATATTCATTTAAATCAACTTAGAGTTCATTTAAATTCAAACACTAAAAAATTAGCTTGCGGAAAAAGGCAAACAGAATTCTTTTATGCAAGTTTAACTTATTACCTTAAGGCAAAACGACAAAAAATACAAAACATAGAACAAGTTTCGTTTTTATTTTTAAAATTTTACTGTAAAATAAGAGAGAATAAATTTTTTTTGTTGCCTACCCTTGACAGTAGTTTGACTTATTCTTAAAAAAATTATCTCCAACTGAAAATCAGTAATCTATGTAGGCATTATGAATAACTGCGGTTGTGTTCCAAAACGCAGTTTGCTTTGCATCACAAAATTTCAAGTTTTTCCTGAAAGCAAAGATAAGGTTTTTGATATCTTCTACTTCCAAATGAGTGTTTACAGCTATATTAATGTCCTGGAAGCAAAAAAACGTCGAAATTGTAAGGAGTGTATAAGGGAAGAAGTTTAAAATTTGTAATACAAAACAAACTGTGTTTTGGAATGCAGCCTGCCATACCAAGTTAAATAATTTATTATACTACAATTTAAGTATTTCTTCATTTAAAAATAACGAATAATACTTAAATAACTTCCACTCAGTTACTGTTATAATTTTCTGGGCGTATGTACTAAACGTGCCCATTTTAATAATTACTACAACAAATTTGTTTGTGAATAAAAAAACGACCTGAAAATAAAGATGAATCACCATCCAATGTTTAAACTTTAAACTGAGCAAATAAAAAAAAACCCGCAACATTTTTGACAACAAATTTAAGCTGCTGCTCAGACGGACAGCAGCTGTTATTAAGTGTAATGATGATGGCACTTAAATATAAATTGTTTTTACTTATTTTAAAACCGTCTTTTTCTTCTTTAATATCTGTTAAGGAAAAGCACAAATATAATAATAATAAAAAATGTGTTTTAGAAATAGTAATAAAGCAACTATATTGCTGTTATTTAAATTTAGAAACAAAATGAAGCTTTTGCTTGTGATGACTTGACAACGAAAAGGGCGTTGTTTAAAACAACAGACATCTAAACAGAAATTAATCAACTCTCTGACAACAATAATAAAACGTTTTTAGCAATATTAATGACGATGATACAGACACATATCGATTGATGGTGCAAACCAAAAAAAAAAAAGAAAAACAAATTTATGTTTATAAGTTAAATCTATTAAAGTTATATAAATAGCAATAACTGAGACTATAATGACTGAAAGACACAGTCATTTTATAACAATATGTTTGATTGTTTGTGTTTAAACTGTTTGTTGTTAACTGCCAAAGGCGATACTAATTTGCCAACTTCCCTGCACCTACGCAAATATTGAATGAACATTAATTTTTTCTTCTGCTGCTATCCACCCACTAAAAACAATTTATAAATTTTTATTTAAAGATTAAACAAAAACTGCTAATGATTGGTTTTTTTTTGCCACTTGTTTGTTCAAATATAACTTAAGGTGTAAATAACGTTGCAAATAATATAATTTCGAATTCATTTTTAAATTATAAGAAATTCGTGATTTACTGTGAATTTTATTTATAATATACAAATTCTTAAAACATTATTGTATATCTATTCCAAGGCGAATTCATAGAGAAGGTGGTCTCGACAGATCAGCTGACTATTTTTTGCTCGTGCAATTTTCCTCACAATGTTTCAAAAGTTTGTCTATATGCTTCTTCTTGATTTAAAAAAATTTACGCGTCGGTTAGATTATTTAACTAAAAATTTAAAAAAGTGTTCTTAATTAACAAATAGTAAAACCAAATGATGCGTTCTTGTGCTTTGTGTAAAAAAGAAACCCTGTAAAACTACATAATTTTATTCACATTTTTCTTCTGCAAATAATTTGTGTTTTTTTTCAATGATGCCATATTTGTGTTTGACATTTTAGGTACGATTTTTTCGCCTGCATCCACCTTGTATGGATTCGCCTTGTATCTATTCTAGATACAACTTTAAATTCACTTTGAGTGATGCCAGAAATATTTGTAACCAGCAAGGCTATACTAATTTTAATCGTTCTAATCTACATCACACAAGTAGTAGGGTTTTTACTAGGGCAGCCAAAAACATGCATCAGGGTACAAGTATATCAGGTAGCCTCAGATAAACAGCTGAGTAACGGTATTTCGTTATATTAATGTCAAATTTTGTTTATGTTTATGTATTTTCTTCCTTTTTTACAAACAACAACTGTAGTATCGTAAGAAAAGCTCAAAAAGAAGAAGAAAGATTTTGTGAGTTTTTGTTATTTGTGTTTGACATTCTTATGGCGGTTTAGTTGTTTTTGTAGAGTCGCTCCTACCTTATATACGTGTACCCTGACATGCATGTATACATGGGCATAAATTATGCGATAAAAAATCAAAAATATGCTTCAACAAGTTGAAAATATATGATTTAAAAAAAAATACTGCACAGTAGGCCTTTATTTAAAAATCTAGTTAACTCAAATTACAAACGCATAATTTTTTTTGCATGTATTTGTAATTAAAAAGTCGCGCTTTTTTATTTAAAATGTATAGAAAATATTTAATAGAAATTTCCTAAATTTTTGTTTAAAGAAAAATTGTAGGAAACAACCCTTGTAAATTTTTGATTTTGTTATTATTCTAATGCAGTATTTAAAGAGAAATGTATTAATTGCTTTAAACTTCACATTTGCTTAATAATAACTCAATGATGTCAAGTATGCCAGTTTTTTTACTGAAAAAAATAACAATAACACAACGTTGTTGTTCGTTTAGCTTTTATACGGCTGAAAGCTTTTCAGCAAAAAAAAATATAAAAATTTTAAAAAGTAAAAGACAACAAAAACACACATAAAACAAGGTTATGTACCTAGTAGGGACATAAATACTGTTACTAATATGTTTGGCTATAAAACAAAAACTAACGAATGGTTTTGGACCAAATTTTGTTTATACATTTATTGATATGTATTGTATACAAAAATCGTAGTTTTATTCAAAATGTTCTCCCTTGGCCTTTACACACGCCTTAAGTCGCATTGGCCAGTCATCAATAGCTGCACGCACCTTATCCATCGGAAAATTGGCGACAGCACGAACCAGAGCTTTCTTAAGAGATTCAATGTTATGGTATCTTTTGTGGCAGACCATATCCTCTAAAACCGTCCACAATTTGTTATCCAAAGGATTCAAATCAGGGCTGCCAGATGGCTAATCTTCAGAGCATATAAAAGCTGGCAAATTGTTTCGAAGCCAGGTCTGTGTTGTTTTAGCCTTATGAGCTGGTGCAGAATCTTGTTGGAAAGTCCAAAGTTGGTTTTGGAACAGGGAATTGTTAAGCGGTTTCACAACTGTTTCCAAAATGGTTTCTTGGTAAACTTTGGCCGATGTTTTGACCCCTTGTTCACAGAAATGCAAGTCAGTAACCCTTCATAAGAGACACCCCACCAAACCATGACTGCAGCTGGATGATGACCCTTTTCGACACGTGGAATGAGTTCTGATGCTTCTTTAGATGACCGGGCATAAACCCTATCATTTTGTTTGTTAAATTTTTCCTGTACGGTAAAAATTTTTTCATCCGTAAACAAGATTTTTTTGTAGAAGTTATCAGCGTACTTCACCAAAAGGCGTTTGGATTTTTCTATCCTATTTGTTTTTAAGGCTGCAGTCAACAAATGTCCTGTACGCCGTTTGAAAGCTCCAAGACCCAAGTCTTTTTTAATAATACGACTCATGGACTTTTGTGTGATTTTCATCTCACGGGCCATGATTTTCTGTTTCCGAAGAGGATTTCGTTGGATTCTTGCTTTGACGGCTTTGATTGCTTGCTGTGTCCGAACGATACGTGGGCGGCCCCACCGGGGGCGGTCTTTTATATCTCCGGTCTCCTCAAACAATTTTATGCATCTTTAGACGAACATGCGACTAATGCCGAGCGGGCGGAGCGTTTTGAAAATATCATCTTTTTTCTTTCCACACTTAAAAAGTGCTATAACTGCGATACGGTTTTCTTTATCTGACCACTCCATGGTTATAGTTAACACAATTTAAAAATTTTCGTAACTGACTAACGCTACAGAGGTTACTTTTCAAAAAACATTTGATAATAAAAGGGTACGTTCAATTTTACTATTCTAATGGGTATGTTCAAAGTAGTAACAATATTTATGTCCCTACTAGGTAATTTCAAGGGAGAGGTTCAAGTTTTTTTCAAATAGCACTGTTTGAAGCATTGCCGCAATTGCGACAAAAATTGCAGCCCTGGCCCTGTTGTTTTTAGGTTGATCTATAAGTAATAAATACAGAAAATATTTTAACTTTTTTTTAAGTAAAACTTAACAAAAATTTATAAATTAAAAAAAAATTCTTTATTTGTCGCACCTTTATTTTATTTCCACAAATTTTTATTATTTGTACGAACTTAAAATCCTAATGATGAACAACAAAACCGTCTAATAAACCTACAAGATGACTTCATTGTGATTTGCACAAGAAATAAAAAAATAGAAACGTGTGAAATTTAACATACAGTGGAAACCAGGCATAACAAATTTACTTAATGGAAATCTGGTACATATTACCAATTAATAAAATTGTATTTATCTTTACACACGTTTGACATATGTAAAGCAAAATGAAAAATTGTTATAATATCGTTAGTTTCCTTCTGTTTTTTATTGTATTGAAAACTCAGATGCTATAAAAGCGTTTGAACCCTGTATTTTATGGTTTAACCAAACGAAATTGATTATGTTTAGAAAGTTTGATTTAACGAATTTCTCTGTTTAAGAAAAGAGCCTGTCAATATATTGTTCGTTAAACCGAGATACCACTAAAATTTTTTAAAAATTTTTTAGCATTTATCTACATACCTATTTCGTACATACATACATATTTATGATTGTATGTATGTATCTGATTGCTCATATACATTTGTTATTCGCACTGTAAATAATGATTTATTTTTATTTAATAACACAGAAGAAAATCATTCATTGTGCGGGTTGGGCTCCCCCTCATTAAACTCTGAAACTCTTTGTTTATACCCTTCACACTAGTGAAAAAGATATATATAAATAAGTTTGTCATTCGGTTTGTTATTTCTTTAATATCTATTGCGACCCCATAAAGTACATAATTTCTGGATCATTACAGATAGGAAAGTTGATTTAAGCGATGTCCGTTAATTTGTTGAAATCAAGTTTCTAAAGCCCTTGATATTTCTCGGACTTGTTTGTGGTATCAAAACATCAGGTATACTTGCGAAAATTTTGCTATTGAAATTCAGCAAAATCTCTTAATAACTGGCAGAGATATAAGCCAGCAATCGGGATTACCTCTGTTTACTTACCCGAAGTGCCCCTACTCGTGGGCAATGTAAGACCAACTCCCATTAATTTTTCCTCACGAACATTTTTATGGAACATACTTACACCCTATCTTTGCTCTCTAACAGTGTTGCCATACAAAGTTTAATTTTTTTTAAATCGCTCCCACAGCTTCCGGGGTGCTCCTACGGGTTATACGTAAAACCGACCCCAATAAAATTTTTTTATTTTAGCGTATTTTTTTAACAATTTTAGATTTTAAAATTTTCCTTACAGTTTATTAGGCTAATTGGTTTAAATTTGTTGTGATAAGATTTTTATTAAAGAATTATCTTATAAAATTTTATATTCCTACACTAGCCGAGTGGAATGCATTTTCAGATCCCGCTACAGCGCCTCATCCTCCTTTATTCGGTACTGAGCATTGGTAGTAAATAATTTCTATTTAAACCAAATTTAACTGAAATTTGAATACATAACTAATATTTGTATTTTACATATACTCTAATTAACAATTGTTAATTCTTGGGTTAGTCCCTAACAGGGTTGCCATACCATATTTAAAAAAATTAGGATAAAAGTTATAACTTTCCCGGAGTTGCCCTTAGAGGAATAAATTGTAATAAATCCCCCCAACCCCCGTGGATAGGTCAAATGTAGGACTGATCTCAACTCATTTTTCCTTGCAAACGTTTTCCTAAAATATACTTACCCCTATCTCCACCTCCTAAGGAGGTTGCCATACAAAGTTTGAAAAAATTAGGGTAAAACCCCTACACGTTGTGAAGGGTACATAAGATTCGGCACAGCGCTAAAGCTTTTATGTACTTGTTTTTATTAAATAACCATATTATAGGTATAATTTGTTTAAAGCAATTACAGCAATTGAATGAACGGCATAAAAAGAAATAAGATTGAATGTAAATAAGTATGTAGTTAAATCATGAATGAGTCATATGCTTAAAAGTTTAAGTAATAAGAAACCAAAAAGAATAGATTAAAACAAAAATATAAATTAAATAACACCAAAGCTCAATCGAAATCATAAAAGTAAACATTACTGTATAGTTTTTAAAACAAACGATTATGTTGCACAGCAGGGAAGTTATGGTTTGTACAATTGTACACAAAAAAGACTAAAAAAATGGTTTCAATTCGTGCACTTACCACTGATCTACCGGGGCACCCAATTATTAAGTAAATTAGGATACATTTTTTTCTATGCCACTGCTGGTATTTAAATCTGGGCTGTACGTGAGCCCTCTCTCAACGCCATCATGTTTAAATGATATTATATTTATTACATTAGCATCATCTAAAAAAAAATACATGTAATTAAGCATTTTGATTGAATGAATGAACATGTTCTTTAAATTTAATTTCATATACATATATGTACATATGTACATACTTATTTGAAAGTTAAATAAAAATTAATTTTTTTAGTTATTAAATTAAAAAATAATTCAATCAATTATGAAAGTAATGGAAATAAGAGTAAAGTCATTAGTTATGAAAATAATGGAAAACTTACACTATGAATTACTGATGTTTAAGGCACGAAGGGTGGGGTTAAACAACATTGCTTAGTATGAAATTTTCAAGGGATTTTTATAAACTTGTTTTCTATTAACGAACTGCCCTACTCAGAATCGTTTTCCGAGACAATTAAAGCATGTCCATCCTTCAGTCAGGCCTATTTATTAGTGCCTAAATTATATTTTTTGTTTAATATTTAAACCAATAAATTGCAAGTCTAGACAGAATATCCAATTCTTAGATATAATATTATTTGTATTGTATTGTTTGTATGCAATATATCAACAACATATAAATTTATCTACATACATATATACAAACATATGGGCATTTCCATAAATATATGACAACAATGAGTGAAAAAATCAAAACCCCCCAAAACACTTTACAATATGCCTGAGAGAAAATTAACACTATAATTTTACTATGTAGAAAGTCGTACTAGTTTCGCAGAAATACCAAACTCAGGCATATCTTGAAACACCTTTGAACGTATGGGGCTCTCGAAAGCGGCCTTATAGTCAACAAATAGATGGTATGTGTCGATTTTGTCTTTCTTGAGTCTTTTCCAGTATTTAGCGTAGTGTGTATATTTAGTCCATGGTAGATTTGCCAGGTCTAAAGCCGCATTGATATGGCCAAATTATCTCGTCGACTTTGAATTTTAATCTTTCACACAATACGCTGGATGGAATTTTTAGAACCAATGGGAAGGAGACTTATTCCTCTATAGTTGGCACATACTGTCTTGTTTCCTTTTTTTGTGCACAGGACATAAAACACTTATGTTCCAATCCCCGGATATGCGTTCCTCTAGCCAGATTGTATTAGCAAGCCGATGCATACGCCTTATCAGCGTGACGCCTCCGGTCCTTAATAGTTCAGCTGGCACCCATCTGCTCCTGCTGCTTTGTGCCTGGGATTGGTTCTTTGGTATCTTCATTGTTGCTATTATCAGATATCAGCAGGCGTGAACAATGGTTTTTCCAAGTCCTCAGCACACTATCTGTATCAGTCACCAATTACCTTCTTCATCTTTGCAGCAGAATGTGCCTAAACCAAAACCTTCAATTTGGTGCTTAACCCACTGGTATAATTTTCGGACTTCATTCTGGCTTCTGAACATCTCTATATTTATGCAAATATTTACAAACTATATATTTTATAACTTAAGAATAATATAAATGTATATAAATATATGTCACGTGCGGTATGTCACGTACGATATTAATATTTGCCTTAGTATACAAATTTAAAGAAAAGAAAATTTCACAACTTGCAGACTTTGCATATTTTTATATGCACCTAAACATCTTTTCCGCTATGTGTCACGTACGATATGCAGTAACTTCGCCCGATATTTTGGTCGACAAGGTTCCCAATTATATGATGTGATTATCTTTAAATAATAATACCATCTCAATGACAAAGCTTTAACAAAGCTTGCACAACCCTGTAGATGTACAAATATCACGAACAGTGACATGGAAATGCCCATATGTATAGAATATTTAAGGTCAAATTGTATTTATTTTGGGCTAAACCTTTCATACCGATTATTGACATTATTTTTGTAGTTTTAGATTGTTTTCTAAATTGGCAACCTTTTCTTTCTACCAAACAAAATTCGTATTAAGTTTGAGCTTTCTGCCTGTTTAATAATTTTGTATTTATGCTTAGTTAAACAACATTTTTTGTTCTTTTTATTGACATTTTTGTAACGTTCATTAATTTTTATTTAACAAACGAAAACCCTCAAAAAAATTTGAAAATGTTAAATTATTTCGCCACAAATTGCTGCAATGTAAAAAGTCGACCGTAAAATTTGGTTTCCTTTGGGGTCCTACATTTAACTTTATTGACAAGTGTTTTGTTTTCGTCTTATTCCCTTTTGTAGCCTTTTTCATTATTAAATGTTTTGCTTGAGATGTACGTACACCCATACAAACATACATACATTTGGCGAATTCACAAGGTACGATACGATAGCATATTGTATTATTGTCATATAATTTCACAATAGCATAAAAATTTTGTTGTTGCTTTTCATACGAAACTTGTTGTGAAACAATACAACTTTGTTTGATATGTTTTTTGTGATGTCATATTATATACAAAGTCATGCGCCAAGCGCCTAAAACGAAACGGCGAGTTTTTTAATTTAATTTTAAGAGCCGCTAGCACTCGCACCCGTTAAAAATGTCTATACTAAAAACTTAGGCAAAACCGCCAAAGAAGATTCCTTAAGCCGCCTCCGCCGGCAAAAATAGCCGGCACTGCTCTCTGACATATCAGCTGTTTTTTGTTTACGTAAAAAATAACAAAATTCTTGTGATTTTTTATTAAAACTTTGCTTATTTTAATGGATTTTAGAGATTCTAACCAGGTTAGATATAGACCATTTTGTGTTTTCATGGGTCTAATTTCTACAAATTATTAAGTTAAGCCAAGAGCAGCACCAGATTTATATACATACATATGTGTTTGTTTTTTTATCGTTTGGTCGTATCAGCTGATTTAGATTTTAAATACGACACCTACAAATATACGAAGAGTTGTTCACAACGGTCATATTTTTTGGTTGTATTATTTTACAATATATGATTTCACAAGACTTTGTGAATTCAGCAATTATTTTGTATGTAAACGTAGCGTTGTATGGGAAATTATTGATTGTATTGAAAAAGTTATGCATTGTATTACTGTAGTAAATTGACGTTAAATTTTCATCGTAATAAGTTGTTATCTTGTCAGTTTTAATTGCCGAAAAGAAATAATTTGTGTGGAAATTTTACAGAGCAAAAGAAAACAAAAACTTTAAGAAACTTTTGAAAAGATAACATTTTAGGCCCTGATAAAAACTTTTAAAGTTTATTAAAGGTTTGTAAAGCTAATTTGTGTGGGAAATTATTTTAATAGAAACTATTTTGAAATAAGTTTATATCAATATTGAAATTTACAAACGACTCAATCTAAAGTTTTTACTCAACCCGCAATCTGCCTGTGAATTTCTATCGTCCTAAAATTTTATATAAAAAAATTAAGAGTGTAGTTTTCAGTTATGGTAAATTTTATATATATTTTGCCAGTTATAGGTATTATAGTTTTTTTAAATTTAAAATTTTATTTTTTTCAAACAGTAGACCTTGGCTTGTTATTTACCTACAAATTTTTTGGCGCCTTAAAGCATACTGTATCTTTTGTTTTTCTTAAATATTAAAGTGTTTTAATTTTGCCCAATTAAAAAAAAGATACCTAAGGGGATACTGCTCAACCATTTTTGTTTTAGATTTAGATTAGATTTTTTTAGAATTTTTGAGATATAACTTAAAATAACACCCTACCTAAATATAAGTAAATTATGGTTGTTGCTTTTGTCTCAGTTGCGTTTACGCCAATATTGTGTATTTTCAATACCCTACTGCTTTAATAGATTCTAATAGAATGATACCACTGATTTGGCTCTTTAGTATATTAAGGGGTACTTAAATAGACAGACATGGTTGATCTGACCTCTCTAGATGTTAGGCTGCCGGGCTTCAAATAATAATTATTTCCGAATTTAAATTAAAAAAAACTGGCTTAAAGATACGTAAAAAGTGGATTTTTGGAAGATTTAATTTGAAAATTTTTTAATAATTTTTTAACTTTTATTATTTTGGCTTCAGATTATATTTCATTTCTTTTTATTTTTTCCATTAATGATAAAAGTTTTTCTACCGATACTAGTCAAGTAGAATGTATTTTCGAAACCAGCTACGGATTTTCGTTATCAGTACCCTTTGAATGAAAGTAGTGTTTTGTTTGGATTTTAACATCAGCTATTAAACTAAAAAGTTACCCAGAATGGCAAACGGAATTTCTTTTCTTTTTTTTTTCGTCAGTTAAGGCGAAGTTTAAACTTACTTCTTTTGCAGAACTGGTTGTTATATTTTAAATTGATATAAAAATTAGCTTTAGTTATATCTAAAAAAAAATTAAAAAATAATTACTTTTTTCTGAAAAATTTACAATAAAAAAATAATTATGATTTTTCGATATTCATTATTTTTGCCGTGAATATTATTATTTTCGATTAGCTACTGACAACTTTTTTAAAAATGTTTTTTTCGATTTTAGAAATGGTAGGTTTTTTCCGAAAAACCTCACATTTAAAACCATTTTCAATGTGGCAGCCTTATTTTTTACTTATTTTCTTCAAACTTAGTTTAGGCTAGGTAAGCTTACAAGGAGCATACCTTAAAAAAAGGCTTTAAGTCCCACAGGTCACGCACTTAAAAAGTCATTGATCAGCTTGTTGTGCGATCCTAGCAGTGAAAAAAGATTTTTGGAAAAGAAAGAAGCTTACAGAATTTTACAAACCAAAACAGTTTTACTTACTCACTGAATCACTCACTCACTCGCTCACTCACTCACGCACTCGTTTACACACTCACTCAATTACTTTTTTGCTTTTAATAAGAACCAGGGGTTAAACTCTTTAAATACAAATATTAGATTTAAACTTGTTACACAGTCTGCTTTATACACAAATTTTATAATTTTTTAAATGTGTTTAATTCTTTTCAACAATAGAAAATACAAAAACAAAACGACAAAAAAAGGTTTGTCCTTTGATGGTAAATCTGCACATACTAACTCTTATTCACTATACTTGCACCCAGATTCACACCCCCTAACATGCGTTCATATGCCCTTATTTCGCACTAATTTTTTCTTTTGAACTTTTTTGTATGTTTCTATATATTTTCTTTACTACTTCTTTTGAACATGTTTTTATCAATAAAAAAGCATTTCAATCTGTCTGTCTACGGGCTGTCATTAAGAATATTATGCCACACAAGCACACAAACGATGTAAATACTTTTTTTTTTTTTAAATAAAACACGTTTAACATGCAATAATTAATGTTACAAAATAAGACAAAATGTTGACCTAAAAGCATATTTTAATGTAAATTTTTTTTGTACCTCTTCAACTGAATTTACTTCAGTCCTGTTTGTTTTCTTTTTCAAAAGAGTTTTAGCAATTTTATTTGTTTTATGAACAAAAGAAATTCTTACTTAGAACTTAAAAGTAATAATTTCAGTTAATGCATGTATGTGCATATGTGTGTGTGTTATACTATTATAAGTGCAGTAAATGGTTGCCACTTAAACTGTTATTAAACTTTGTTAAACACGTTTTTTTCTAGGACTATTTAGTGTTTAACTAAATATTAAATGTAGTTGCTAAAAGTTATATTTTTAGGTTATGTAAAAAAATTATTTCAACAATATCTTCTATAAGAATATCCTTGTGCTATTTTGCTAAAATGTTTTTTTCGTTTGAACGAAGAACAAGTAGGAGCGCTACACTCGGCTGTGCCAGTCACCTGATCTAGGCAAGTTGTTTTCGAACCGTAAATATTTTAATTATTTGTGGTGGGCTTAATGTATATAGCTTAGGCAATGGAGATAGGGGGTAAGTATGTTCTAGTAATATGTTTGGAAGGGGAAACTAATGGGGGTCGGTAGTACACTTTATTTCTCCTTAGCCGACTCCGAGAAAGTTGTAGGTGTTTTTACTGTTATTTTGTTAAAAATTGTATGGCAACCCTGTTAGAAGCTGGGGATAGGGAGTAAGTATGTTTCCGAGTGTTTGGAAGGAAAAAATTTACATTTGACCTTTTTTGGAGCACCCTGGAAGCTGTGGAAGCGATCTAAGAAAATTAAAAAAAATTAGACTTTGTATGGAAACCCTGTTAGGGGGTAGAAATAGGGTGTAAGTATGTTCCACAAAAATGTTCGTGAGGAAAAATTTATGGGAGTCGTTGCACCCGTGTAGGGTCAACTTCGGGGCAGTTGTCGAGGTTTTTCTGTAAAAATTTTAGAAAAATAAGCAGAGGTAGTCGTGGTTGCTGGCTTATATCTCCGTCAGTTATCGGACAATTTTGCTGAATTTTAATAGCAAAATTTTTGCAATTTTTGTTGTTTTGATACCACAAACAAGCCCGAAAAATAAAGAGAAGCTTAAGAAACTTGATTTCAAAAGATTAACGGACAGACGGACAGTGCTAAATTAACTTTCCTATATATATAAGAATCAAGAAAAAAATACTTTATGGGGTCGAAAATGGATATTTAAGAAAAATCAAACGGCAAATGACAAACTTATATATATCTTTATCACTAATGTGAAGGGTATAAAAAGTGCTAAAAAATAAAATTTTTTATTTTTAATTGTTGTTACAAAAGTACATTGAATTTTCTTTAAGATTTAAAAAGACAATAAGCTCTTATAGTTATGATTTTTAAAACTTTTTTTCTGCTAAATTTATTGAAAGCTTTTAAGTAATTTTTTAATTAAGTTTGCATCCTTGAAAACAAAAACGTTTGTCATCCTTCTTCAAATTAAAAGAAGATTAGTGCTTTTAAATAAGTTTTTTTCCTTGCGAAATATAATACAAAGATGACATTGCTACAATTTTAATATGTATGTTTCACATAGTCATTTCCGGTCACGGGAAATATTTGACAAATTTGTGTAATTTCCGATTTTTTTAAATTTTTTTACAAAAAAAAAAAAAAAAATGTTATTTATAACAAAACAATAAAAGCTTTAATAAGAAATGAGATGGACAATTATCGAAATTGTATATTTTTCTGGCAAACATATCTGTGTCATTAGAAGCTGGGTTTTACTGTATTTAAGTTTGTTATTCTGTAACTAAATCGCGATCCTATAACCGTATAAAATATTATTAATGGAAAACTTGAGCCATGTCCATCTTTGGAAAACGTGTTTTCAAAACAATTTGACGTCTGTATTGTGACGATTTTGCCGTTTTAAAACCTAAGTTTACTTTACTTAAAATTTCAATGCAAAAAGAAAATAGTGCACAGAAATTCGATTTTTATTTTTACACCCTTTCTCTACAATTCAAGTATAACTGGCAATTTTTTTAAATGATTTAACATAATGAACACAGTTTTTATACCCACGCCAGATACGTTGTGGAGGTGCTAAACGTTGTTGATACCTACCTTCGACTCTGAATTACTCCCTGAGTCGATTAAAGCCTGTCCATCCGTCAATCCGGCTGGGTGTCCATTTATTCTGGTGATCAAAGTGCAGGGGGGGGGGGGGGTTACTATGTAACTGGATTCGAAAGTACGAATTTAAACTCTTACCATGTAACAGTTTCGGATCGAGCGAAAAGTGCTGCCATCATTTGAAATAATTTTGGCACTACTTTCGAATGAATTATTCAACATTGGCAGCATTTATTACGCAAAATGTCAAAACAATGAAAATTAAACAAGAAATATTTATTCGTTATAAAAATGGAATGAAATTTTAACTAATTCATTTAGTGGTTTTAGGAAATAAAAGCTTAAATAGTAAATTAAAATACTTACATACTAGACAACAAGGGCAGATATAGCTTATAAATTTCGATTTCTTCAAATTTTGAGCCTCTTTGCAAGTTAGGTTTTTGATTTTCTACGCTCAAGTTCATTTCATAGTCGAATTTTCTTTTTGCAAGCTTATAATTTTTTTTCTTCTATATCCATTGTCTTCTTTTGTATCTTTTTTTTTACACCGAATTTCCAGATCATCAACCGCCTCCTTCAGTTCAAGAAAATCAATTACACCTTCTTCGACCGCAGTAAATTAGCACATTTTGCGGTTCTTCCGCAATTTTGCCTTAAGATAGGTCTTGTGATTTGCCCAAACCTAAACAATAAAATATTATTTTCATTTACGGGTAAACTATATATTACCTCCTTTCTTCCAACCGACCATTTTCCGCATTAGTGGCCTGGCTGTATTAAGATCTTCTGCCAATCGTGCCCATAAATTGTTTGTGGCTTGTTTGGCGTCTGGAGCTTTTATATAGGCCTTAGCCAACTGCAAATACTCTGTCATAAAGTTGAGCATAATTTTTAATTGCCTTTTTTTCGTATTAATATATTTCGTAGCATTTTCCCTATTGAAAAAGACTTGTATTAATTTTATCTATTAATATACATAAATATAACAAATACTTACATTTTTAGGTTTGGTGTCGATGTTTCGATTTTTTAAAGTTTTTTTTATATTTCATTCGTTAGCTCAACATCAAACGACAACAAATGCCAACTTTCGAGCGACTTTGCCATCTAAATTCGAAGTACATAGTTAGCCATATCCGAAAGTAGAGTACAAGTATCCGACAATCGGATACGGCAACTCGAAAGTAGCAAATGTATTTACGAATTCGAGTTAGTTGGTAGGAAATATCCGTATCCGTAATATTTAACTATCGAATCGAGTTACATAATAACCCCCCAGGTCGCATTTTTTAAAAATATTTTAATAAAACTTGGTACAGATATGTTCTTTGGCATAGAGACCAATCCTTTTTATCTTTCACTCTATCTTCACCAAATTTTGCACATATTTTTTTACATTTGCCGCCTAATATTAAACAAAGCCCTGCAGTAAACAATCCAAAATTTACCAAAGGTTTCTTATAAGTTCAACTCCCGGGAATCGCATATAAAATGGTAAAAAACGGAATGTGATATGGGTAAAATACGGTCGGACTTGACCGACTATAACTTTTTTACTTGTTTATACTTTGTCTTTACAACACAATGTTAACGTTACAACAACGTTATTATCAACTAAATCACTCTTAGCAGAGTCTTACTTCTATATATGTATGTATATTTGTTTTAATTGATCTTACTATTTTGCGGAGACTATCTTTCCCAAAGAGGGCTGTTTAAATAAGAAACCCTTAATTAAGCTTACTTCCTAAAAGTATGCAATACTATTATTTCCATTCGTATTTGAATTCGCAAAAACAAGGTTGCCAACACATTTAAATTATTATGAATTTTGGGCTTATGAATTATGTATGATTTAAATTAATAAAAATTTATAATTTATACGTAAAGGTAAATTTATCACACACAGAAAATATGGTTTCAGTTGTGGTACCCAGCATATCCATCAACGATTAAGCTTGTAATAGCTACAAAATTTTTGTTTCTTAATTTTAATATTTAGTTGCAAATATATAATATCGTCTCTCACGGCTAAAACTAAATGATTAAAAAAGAAAAGTTCGTTTGAAAAAAACCTAACTAAATTAACATAAGAACTCTTAAGCAATCACACATATCATACATTTGCGCCAAAAGGGCTCTTCAGTAATCTGAAGCGTGGTGGCGCTGGCCAGCAAAGAAACTTTTTATTTATCGACGGATCGAAAACAACATCGTCTAAATTATTTTCAGTGCTGTAGCAAGAAAAAGACATATATTGTTTTGTGCTTTCCTTGCGTTCAGTTTCCGTTTTATGCCGTAACGTTACAAACCAAAACAAAAGCCTTTTACAAGCGAGACAGTGGCGAACAGCAATGCTTTTAAGTTTCAGCTTTTGGCTCCGTTCTAACAGCCCTATGGTCGCGAGTACGATTCCACTTATATGCCCACTGTTTCCATATCTTTCCACACATATAAAAGGGCGTATTTAAGGGCGTAACTGTATTCTTTTTCCCTCAACGGCTGCCTATTGCACCTAACGTAACCTTAACTTCTAATGACTTTTCTTTAAAAAAACGCTTCAGCTTTTATTAGCATTTTTGGGCGAAAATCGCTGTTTTACACATTTTTTGGAAAATTAAATTTAAATCTAAATAATTAACTCTGTATTTTATGACATATTTTTTAAACTTATTTCTTAAAGAGAGCAATAAATCTCAATGGATGTAATTTAACTCAAAATGTGTGGGGTTTGTTTTACATATGGGCAATTCCATTGTGATGGGTGTGAACATTTTGCTTATATTTGAACATTTTGGTTGGAAAAAATGGCTACGATTTCCAAAGATAGAAAGTTTATAAGCAATTAAGAGTAAGAAGACACTGAAAGAACATAATTGCTGCTCGTAATGATCATTTTAAGACTGTGACGGGTGTGACCTTACAAATTTGAACTTAAGGGAATTTCGACTTGAAAATCGAGCTGTGTTAAACTATTCGACTTTTACGTTGGTTTAATGGGTTTTTATTCGTATTTGATTCATTATTTCTACAAAAAACTATTTTTGCTTAAGAAAAACCCTTTTAAAAATGTGACGGGTGTGACAATTTCATTAAAATTTCAAAAAAAAAGGGCCGATTATTCAGTATGTGATCATTTTAAGCTCTTGCGAAATAGATAAAAATTAAGTATAAACTAATTTATTTATATTTTAATTATTTTTCGTTTTTTTTAAGATGTAAATTTCTTGGTATTTTTAAAAAAGAAGAAATCGATTATCCCCAATTTGGGCCGTTTTACGTGGAATCAACCATATGTAATTAGAAAAACGCCCATTTGCCCACTTATCATCCACCTACACACATACTTAAGTAAACATACAGGTGTAATTTATATAAAATTAATTTCGCAAACGTTAAAATTATATGAAGCTTTTGTCATAAAATAAAATCCATTTTAAAGATATAAAATTTGCGGCAGCACATAAAATTGGAGTGTCAAAAATTAAATAAGTCCTTTAATCTGTTTATAAATTATATACTAAAGAAAATGGGTTTAAAACAAACACATTTTAATATATTTTCATCCTTTAAACAGAAAACACATGTTTTTCCTTTGATCTCTTGACTTACCCACAGACACAAACAAACCCACATAAAACAGATTTTCCCTAAAAACGGCAGTCGTCTTCTCAGTTATTCATTTAAATTTATGGGTTTTTAACTTTTAGATTTCATTTTGCTCTTTCTACTTTACCACAAATAAATTAACGTTTTCTGGTTTTAAAAGAAGCCACTATTGCCACAAGCTCCTTAAGTTTAACGTGGAAACGTTCTTAGTCAATATTTTGTTTATCATTTGCCGTAAAGATTTTGTACCATCTGCAGTCACACAATGAAATGAAAATATTTTTTTTTAATTTTTATTTAACATTATTTAATTGTTTTGTTATGTTTTAATTTTTCTATTAGAAGGGTAATTTAAGAAGGAGTTATTTTATTTCCCAAGTTTTATATTATTTTATTATTCAAAGTTTCAAAATTTTGAATATAAATATATAAAATTTCATGTTGCTTCTTAGTGGTTGCTAATGTACAGGGTGTCTGGTGACAAATATATATTTTTAAATACGATTATTTCAAAAAGTAATAAACGGCGTGGAGGGAGGGTGGCGCCCTTGGAATTATAAATTGTGGGGATTTGTCAGTTACGATGTCGCAGTGGTCGAGTGAGCATCGCGCGTTCGCTGTGAAGATATATTTTTTGAGAGTAATGTTTCTTACGTAATTGCTCGTCGTCATTTTTGTTCAAAGTTCGGTATTCGGCGAATACATGATGGACCAGACCGAGCTTAAATTAAATTCGTTCGTGGGTGCAGAGATTCTGCGCAACTGCTTCGGCTATGAATGTCCCAAGGCCAGTGCCCAGTCGTTCTTTAAGGACTCCCGAAAACATTGAACTGGTTGAAAGCAATTTACGTTAAAATCTGCGAATACGGAAAAGAGCAGCCGCACTTTTCCTTTTAATATATAAATCGTTTAAGAACTAAAAGAAAGAAACTTTGATTTACTCAAAAATGTTTCTGAAACGGTGTTCTGACCGCGAGACATATTAACTGGTTGACAAAAATTCTGACATACACAAAAAATTATCTAAGAAAACTTTAATTAAATCAAGCCATAGCGGTGTCAAAAGTACGGTGAGTACGGTTTTTCTTGAATCAAGTACGAAATTTCTTACTCCAAGTAAAATTTTTCAAGTACAAATTCCTTACTTTTAGCCACAATTAAGCCAAAAAAGGATTGATTTAAGTTCGGAACCGTACTTGATGTTCGCGTGAAAAAGATTGATTTAAGCCGTAAACGGGATTAATTCGAAAATGAAATGTCATTTTTTTGACTTATGGAGGGAGCTTTATTAAAGAAGAAGAATTTTATATTTTATTTTTATAATTAATTTATAATTTAAAAATTAAATTTTTTTTTACACACCGAAGCTGAGATTCGAAACAGGGATTTCTGCACTGCAGCACAAGCGCTTTACATCAGACCACCGAGACACTTTGTTTTCAAATGTAAAATAATATATTAAAACGACAAGCTTTTTTCTGCTTGATTTTTTTGAAGCAATCCGAATAGGCTTAATTTAAGAAAATGTAAGTAAGGATCGCACTTAAAAATTTCAAGAAAGATTTTGGATAAATTAAAGAATAAAATTCTTAATTTTAGAAAGCGAGTTTTCTTTCTGTGCAGACATGTGAAAAATTCGTAGACGACTTGGCTAACAGAAATCTGATAGAAAACTGACAGAAATCTAATGGAAAGTCGAACAAGAATCTGTTTATTTAGTTAATTAAATTTTTGTAGTTATTTCTGTACATTTGAATTTTTAAAAACTTTTTTTATCAAACAAAAAAAAAAGCTGATCTAGCGCGCTTCTACCTAAACCACCCCGGCTTTTTGTAGTTGCGAATGAGAACAAAATAGTCAAACACAGAGTAAGCAGATACAAACAAAATCTCGTTGCACATTTTATAGCGAAGACCTTAACCGAAACCAAAACAAAGCACAAGAGAATAAAAACCCAGACATATCGTACATTTAAAATCCCCAGATATATCTTACAGAAATCTGTTAGACATCCGTACGAATTAATTTATTTTGATTTTTGTTAGACCTATTAAACACACAATTTTGCTAGCTGGGTAATTTTTTAAAGTTAGTCCATAAAAGCTATTTTCGCAGTCGTCAATTGCTAGCAGGGTGCTCCAATAAAATAATTTTATTGTTTCTATTAAAAAAACGTATCTTTTATGCATATCATTTTTGTTTTGTTTTATATATTTATGTATTTCTTTTGTATGATTATGAAATGACATTTTCACACACAAACATTTACGCGCACACACACACATCATACTTGGGTAAACATACGTCCATGTCAAAGTTTTGTACAAAAACCAGAAGAAAAAAAAACTGGAAACAAACAAATACATTTCAAATCAAAATCCCTACAGTTCAACCTCAAAATCATTCCAACCATAACCCATAAAAAATTGAAATATCATCTCTAAATCTCTTATATAAAATTAAAAAAGACAAAATCATTATCATTTATATTTATATTTAATGTTATTGTTTTATTTTCAACAATTGTTATTATTCGGTTCCTATATTTACTATTGTCACTGTATGTGAGCACAAAAGAAATATTGATACCTTCTGTTTGCAAGTATTGGGATTAGGAAAAGGTTGGCTGTGTAAGCAATTTTCTTTTAAGGACACAAAAATTATTGTAAGAGAATCTAAGGAGTGCGCACGAAAAAAATAAAACTCAATCTTAATTTTAATAATTGGAATCTTCTTTGAAATATGATTGGTCGGTACATTTTTGGCATAGCCCCAATACAAATGTCTTTCCAGAATAAGCATTTCGGACTTGACAAAAATTTTGCATGTGTGTCTAACTTTATGGTGTAGGGTATAATTGGTCGGGCTTGACCGATTATAACTTTCTTACTTGTTTTTTTTTTACTTAAAAGTATTTAATGAAGTAAAATATTTTGGATTTGCCCACTTTTTTAAACCTCTTTTAATGTTTTGCTACGCATTGTAAATCCTTTAGGTTAGATTAGGAGGAATAGTGCAGGCAAGCAGTGGTCGACTGCACAGTGGGGCAGTTTTAAAGTTTTTTTCGAAAAAGAAATAATTTAGAAATTTCCTTTATTTTTGTAAAAAGGGGCCTTTAAATATCTGGAACGATTTTTATTTCTTAGAAATCTTTTTAATTTCTTATTAAAATGATTAAACATTTAGTCAAGAATATTTGAAAATATTAGGTTTATAAATTCCGTGTATTGCATTACATTACGTTTTTTAAAATCTTGATTTAGTTTTTTGTTTTTTAAGGTTGTTTTAGACCAGAGACTCCGGTTGTAATTTAACTCTAGACTGAAACTTAATTTCCATTTTCATTTCATTTTTGCTGCCACGCCCACAATACGCCCATTTGTGTAGGAAGGTCAGGTTATGAATTGCTTAACAAAATTAACCATCGCCATACTGATCAAACGCGTAGAGCTAAATACATGAAATTTAGAACACGTATTTAGCTTTCCATGTTTGTTTTAATACACATGAGTTTTTAAAAATTGGACCCATAAAGGGATAAAAAAGGGAAAAAACTGTAACCTACTATCTTTTGATGTATACAAGATAGAAACAAAATTTAAAAAGTTTTGCGTTTTCCTTAAGAAATTAACAGACAGGTATCTGGAGTTTTTTTTTAAATTTTTGGACCGAAAGAGGGCGAAATTGCGTTCAATAGGTATTAAAAAATATGATTTCGTTTTTCGTACTTTTTTTAAAATTTGGACCCAATGGGGGGAAAAGGGTTAAAAATATATTTTGATATTTTTAGGCGTTTTTGTAACTTTTAAACCAATACAAATTGGAACATAATACAAATTTGGTGCGATAGGCTTAAAAAATATGAGTACGTTTTTGGGTCCTTTCTAATTATTAGACCCTAAGAGGAAAAAAGGGTTAAAATTATGTTTTAGTACTTTTTGTAACTTTAAAACCAATTATGATAGAAACATAATTAAAATTGCATTTGTCAGGTTACCAAAATATGTTGATATGTTTTTGGTACATTTTTTCAATTCTGGCGCTAAGGGGTACTAAAGGTCTAGAATTAGATTTTTGTACTTTTAGAAGTTTGTAAAAGAATTTTTGCCAACTAAAGCTTTCTGAATATATATCTCCAAAACTATAAACCTGGTAAATTCCCAATTTTTATAAGTTAATTAAATAATAGGGCTGACTTATAATTTTTTGCAACTTATGTGGGTCAACCAGTATATTAAAAAATAAATAAATGCATTTGTTTACATATTTTGGTAATTTTACTATGATTAGGTAGCGAAGCACACCGGGGCTTTGCTAGTATGTTGTATAAAAAAATAAGAATTAGACGACATTTTAACCAACTATTTACTATGTATCAACTTAAAGTTAGTTAAAAAGCCATCCAGATTTTACAATTGACTACTACCTAGGGCATCGCAGTGTTAAAAGTCATTGAGGTAACTTTACTAAAAGTAATTCGGGCACCAAATACCACTAACTGTGAAATACCTGAAAGTTAACGAAGTTGCTGTTTTTGTTGTTTTTTACAAACTAGTGAGCTTTGATTTTATTTTGAGAAGCTTCTGTTTTTATTGTTATATTGTATTTTAAGATAAATTGGCAGAAATTGTAGAAGACAGCTTACAACAAAAGAACAATTCAAATACATTCATACACAAACACACATTGACAACAATTTAAATATATACATACGCTTATACATGAACATGCTGCTCGAGCTTATAAGCATAACTATCCTTTACGTAAATGCTAAGAAAATATTATTTCATAAACTCTTCGATTCATTTTTTTTTTAAACTGGCGAATGCATGATTTCAATGAAAATCTTAGAAATAATCGGAGAAATAGAAGAATAAAAGTTAAAAATGTAGTGAATTTTATTTAATATTTTTGTTATATTTTAACAAAAACAGCTGATGCACAGAATTTATACATTCTCTTTCTCTACTTTTTCGTAATACCGATTTTTTAAATTTATGAATTAGTAAAAAAATCAGCCTTAAACTGCTTTAAGCTTTTATTAAATTTAAAATTATTAAAAGTAAATTAAAATTATTAAAAAAAAACAAACGTTAGAAGTTTTACCGCTTTAGGTTAAAAAGAATTCCTTGAAGTTTAACTAAAATAAAAATACAAAAATCAAGTTTGTTTTATATTTTAATGCTCAAAGCAAATGGTAAATGACAAAAGCAAAAGCTTCAGGCTTCCAAAAGAAATTTTGTGTTTTTTTTAAAATTTAGTTTTTAATAAAAACTTTTTATATGACATTGTTAATTAAGGCGTCCTTGCTATTCACTTCCTGGGTAAAATCTTATTTCTACTTCTTGTTTTAATATCTTGTAATTTCATTTGTATTTAATTTAAGAAATATAATGAAAATCTACACAAAGAAAAAAATAGTTTCTTTTCTTACAACCAAGAAGGATCCTTTTTTTCTTATTATAATCACTGTCCTTTTCTCTTCGTTTTCATTAAGTGGCTCCATTTTATAGCAAAGGCATCGTTTCTTATTGTATCTTAGTTATTGTTGTAAATATGGAGTCAATAGTTGGAGAACTGTGGGAAGAAGTTTTCAACAAAATATTTTTTTCCTTGCTTCTTTAATAATTGTAATTTTTTCCTTTTGTTCGCATAGAGAAAGGTAACTTTACATAAATTGTATTTAAACTTTCATAACTTTAAATTTGTATCGTTTATTGGAGGTATTTTGCATCCTTAAAAAAGTTTTTAGATTTTCTAAAGTAGAAGTTACCAAAATTTAATCCATACAACTTTTTAAAATAATTTTGGTTTTTCATGCAAAGGATTTTAAAAAATTCTATACAATAAATATTAATACAAGTAACATATTTAAATTTAAATTTTAAAAATCCTAAAAAAATTTTAATAACGAAAGCAGGCACCTAAATAACAGCTAATTTCTGGTAATTACTGCTTCTTAGAAATTAGCATACGGGATTGCTGTCTCTTTTTTATTTGTGTTGTCTTTTTATTGATAAAGTTTGAACAAGATTCTGTTATTTTTTATTTTTTTTAAAAAGTATTTTTTTTTGCAATATCCTGTTGAAGTGGTTTTTTTTATTGATTAGCAACAATTTTTTAAAGATTTATTTAATTCATAAAGATGCATATAACTTACTCATTCGTTTATAGTTATGTTTATGTTTTTTTTAAAATATGTAGACAACCTAAAAACAATTAAGAAATTAAAAGCCGTCCATTCTAAGAGGTATTTTCTAAACAATCATGGCATTATTCCTAACAAATTCTACTTAAAACTTAACCGTTTTCTTATAGAAAAGCTAACAGGAATATTTTGAAAATTTTGCAAAAAAAAACTTGTAGTGACTTAAAAAAATCTTTTAAAAAAAAGTAATTTAAAAAAATAATCTAAAATTTTAAATCGTTCTAAACAAAATTATTTATTAAAAAAATTGGTTTTTCTTAAACAAATATAAATTTTGCTTTGTGCAGTTAAAATAAATGCCTTTTAAAATTACTTTTATATTTTGGTCTTAAATTATTAAATGACTTCAACCTTTTTAACATTCAATGTCTTGGGATTAAAGTTTAAATCAACACAGGGATGTGTAACCCCTCAAATAAAAACAATTTTTTTTTTGTATCAAAAGTTTGTAAGTACATTTGTTTACTTATATGTATGTATGTGTACTTGTATTAATATGTGTAGGAATGTTATACATATATTCCATTAAATAAGTTGACTTGCTGCTAATATATTTTATCTTATGCATACAGCTGCGTGCAAATAACTAGGGACACTGTTAAGGTGTTTAAATATGACGTTTAAGTTTTTTAAGTTAATTTGTTGGGGGAGGGGTTACTATTTAAGCTTAACTTTGATCTTTAAAATTAACTCAATTATTTTTAATTGTGATCCGTAGAAAAAAAATAAAGGTAGTAGGGAAATCGATGTTTGTTTTCAAAGTATTTTGCAAAAAATGAAATAATTCTTGTATCGGTTTCCACCAAAATAAATTTTAATCGTAACTTAGTTGGTATCGGTTTTAAAAACGGTTACTGATTTTCGTTATAGGTTGCAGCTACGAATATCTTATTATTAGCTTATCAGGCACTTTTATATTAAGATAAACGCATAACAGCGTGTTTGTCGTAGCTTTGACTAGTTAAAAAACGGCCGTCATTCCGTTGTTTTCTTTTTATTTTTCGTTTAATTTTTTGTTGTTGAAAATTTGGTTAAACTAATCGTGTTTTATTTTCTAAAATAAAGTGTTTATTGCCTAAAGTGCACATATTAAAAAGTTACCATGCTTCTTTTTTTTCATGGAGAAAAGAACACGCTCAATAAAAGAGGGAACGCCCTTTTAAAACAGCTGAGTTCAAGGCACATTTAAAAAGTAGTAAACCTGTTATATTGTTTTATCTACTGCCGTAATGCAGTCATCTTTTTAGAAAGCTTTGGAAAATCGTTAATATAAACTCAAATTAAGAATTTTTCATTGTTTTAAAAAATTATTTGTTGCATATTTTGCGCATTTTTCCAACGTTTTATTAGGGGTGTTTCTGCATTTCGATTGCGATTCCGCATGCAAATACGCATATAACAAAATAGAAATAAAAAATTTATTTTTCCAATTTTAATATTAAGAAGCACAAGATTTTAGTGCAAAAAGACGAAAAATCCAAAATATACTGAGAAAAAGGTTTTTGTGGCCAAACTATTCCACAGTGAAGAAGGCCGACGGAGAAAATTTCTATTCGAATAGAAATGCAAAATAGGGGTGATTATTTTGTAAAAATTTTCTCAAAGCTTAATATTTTGTTTTCTACATAAAAAAGATAAAAAATTTTAACTGTTAAGGCTGTTTTTAAGGGCACGGACAACCCTGCAAATTTATCCGTACAAATAAAGCAATAAATGTTGCCATTAATAAGGGCTTATTTTAAGTAAGAAACACTTCACCCTCTATAGGGGGGCATTTTTTGTAAGGAACACAAAATTTCACTTAAAGGTAAACTTGTAAATTTCGAGTAAAGAAAACAGGCATTACCCTCCTCTAAATGGCATATGTTTGGCAGCAAAGAGCTGGTTTCGAACAAAAGAGCTATCTCGTCAGAAGGTGTTGTCTCATTGAGGATCTGGAAACTTACACAAACAAATATCATGCATTAAAACTATTTATTTATTTTTTATTAAATAACCATTCTTTAAAGCTTTAAAACTCCTATTTATTCCTTAATTTTAATAAAGCAATTATTGTTTTGTTTTCTATTTAACTTTTAACTGTATTTTTAATTATCTCTTGTTAGCGCCTGTTGCAGATTTTATGAATATTTATGTACGTCTCTATTAGACAAATCCATGCCTTGATAAACGCCAAACTCTTAATAAAAGACATAAAATTGTCTTACCAAAGGTAAGCTATGACAAACGATTTTAAGCCAAGCTGAGCTTCTTTTTTACCGCCGCAAATTAAGCGCCGGCTCGCTTAACACATGTTAGGTGGTGTCGTTAATAGGGTGACCATTCACACTTATTTCATCAGTACATGTACTGAAATGTTCTCATTTTTGAATGAAAGTACTGATTGTACATATTTTTTAAAATAATTTGATGCATAATTTTTTTCATGAAAAAAATTCATAAATACAGAAGGTGATGTTTTATACAATTAAATGTATTTAATATTAATAATTGAATTATATGAAACAATTTTATAGCAACAGATTTTTATATTTTGGAACAGTTTAGTGTGGAAATGATTTGTAAGAAAAGGGTAAACAAAAAACAAATAAAAAACCATTTCACAAGTAATAAAATACTTTAATATTAATGGTTTAACTATCTGCATCTTTAAATATATCTGGATATAAAAAAAATTACTTAAAATTAAAATTGTTGAAACGGTTAAAAAAAATATTTTAATAATTGGAGTTATTCTTTGGAAAAAAATTTTTAACTCTTGAAAAACTTAATGTAAATACATTTGTTTTATTGACAAAAATGTTAAAATCATGCAACATGCCCCTTTGATTACACGATTGCAATGACGCCAAGACAGGCAGACGGACATGCTTTATATGTTTCAGAAAGTGCTTTTAAGTCGATCATTATATGTATGTAGTTGAAAGTCGGTCCTAAGATATATAAACCAAAAAAAAAAAAAACACTTTCTTTACAAAATAATATAAAAAGCGCACTGATTGCTATTTAGAAATTATGGTCACCCTAGTCAATCCACCAAAGTAAGTGTGACCCATTATGGCGTTTATTTTGTGAACGCAAACAGCTTCTAAAGCAATTTTAAATGCGAGTATTAATTTTTTACGTTTTTTTTATTTGCATTAAGAAAGCAACACTCGGTAAACGTTTTTTTTATTAGGTTTTTGCTTATGTTTCAAAAACTTTAAGAAATTTTATTGAATAAAAATGTATTTCTTAGCTAAAGTAAAATTATGGTTTAAAAGTAGTATTATAAAAAAATTTCAAAGTTTAAGTAGTGTCAACCTAAAAAAAATGTTAAACAGCTGCATTAAGTGGTATTTTAACTTTTATTATCTCTAATTTAAAAAAAAAAAAAGCGGTACAAGTGTCCTTATCATATTGCCCATAGCTGTACTTATGTCCTTCCAAATGAAGTCATGGTGCAATAAAAATCATTCAAGCATAATAATAAATTATATAACAGATTTACGCATCTTTTTGAATTTGTTAAACGATTTTCGTAAACATTTTCTTATCACAAAACATTTTTTTTTTGGTAAATTGATGATTTAAATAGAGCACTTTGATGGAAAAAGGCAAAAAATCAAAAATGAATAGAAAGAAAATTAACTCAATAGAAAAGAGGAAGAATAAATTTGTCAAAAATGTCAGTAACAGATACAATTAATGATATCGGATTTGTGATAACCTTTATGCCTTCAAATAATAATTAGATTTATTTTGTATTTTTTTTAACCTTGAAGAAAAGTTTTCTTAATCATGTTTTTAAAGTAAGTTAATTTGTTATTGCGGTGACCCTCTGCCCCTTAAATTCCTTATTATTAATAATTCATTGTAAATCATGTGCAAAAACGTAAAAATGTTGCATTTTCAACGTATTTTTAAAGCAAGTTTTTTTTTATTTTATTACTGCGATAAAAATGCTTTTTAAGATAAGATAATTCATCTTTATAGGGCACAGATGAATAAAAGTTTTTATGGCATAAATAATAAAAGTTATAATAATGAATCATTAGAATAAATAAAGAATTTATAACTTAATCAGAAAATTATTTGGGTTAACATTGAGAATCTGCAATTATGTTTTATTGGCTGTGACGACAGATGCGTGTGTGCTTTCAGTTGGTAAACAATTTATGGAAAATTTTTCATTGGACCTTTAAATAAGTTTGTCACTTTTCTTTTTATAGAAATTTTCCTTTTACAATAGAATAAATTTCTTTATTTTGCAAAAAATTAAGGTTTTATGCCGATCGTCCCTAGGGGGATAAAAAATGGACAGAAAGAGAAAAATCAGAACTCAATATGATTTTAATTTTTTGAAAAGCATTGTATTCTTTTTGAAACAAATATGGACACGTGTCTGGTACTTTTTCAATCTTACTTCCGGGTAGGAAAACTAAAAAAAAGGGTTAAAGTTATATTTTGGTACCTTTTATAACTTTAAAACCAACAATAAAATTTTTAGTACTAAAAAAAATTTTTAGTATTAAAAACAAATTAATGTTTACATATTTTATACTCAGTTAAGTCTAGGACTAGATTGAAGTCCAAAGTCTACTAATTTTTTGAGATTATGAGTTAAAAAATATAAAATTATGGGTCGTTAACCTGGATTCAGGAGGTCAAGGTCAACTTAGTGAAAAAAGTACTTTTTTTGAGTTTTATTGAGGTTATGTATGAGTCTAAAAAAATATAAAACTAATGTTTGGTCCTTATTAAATATACATATTTAAAATTTCATTCCAATTTTAATCAAATATTTAATATTTCCTGCAACTAAAAAGCAAACAAACTTTTTTGAGGAGTACTCTCACCACTTCTGTGGCACTGTGGCTACACTGCTGCAATAACCGTATTCGCGGACTATGTAGCGGTAATTGTCACAGGGAAGTATTTGGATATGATCAGCTCTATGATAGAGGCCACACTTGCTAGGATAGGCCAACGGGCGAGAAAAGTGAGGCTAAATGGGAACTCCAAGACAGTCCTGGTTCTTTTTACCAGAAAGACTACGGTACTGGTACTGAAGGGACACGCAAAGCTAGCTGCAATCAAGACTCAGTGTGAAAGAAAGAGTGAAGAAGACGACTGATGCGTTCTATGAAAGCAGAAAAATTCTAGGCAAAAGGTGAGGTCTTACTCACGGCGGCGCTAAATGAAATCTTAGATCTGAAACCAACTAATCCGGTTGCAGAGAGTGTTGCAAGGAGGTCTGAGACTTGTTTGGGGTCAACAGAACAATTTACTTGGATGCCATGAGGTTATGGCATATTTTTTGGGAGCGTAGAATGTAGCAGTGACTACATGATCTCAAAACTGAGTTTCTGTCGGTAACTGGGTAAAAAAGATCCTTTAAACTTACTGATTACAACAAAGAATTTCAAGCGGAGATTCTAGCAGCCAAATTGGCCGCCGGTCTTGCCTTGTTCTTTCAGACTTAGAATTTATAGGGAATCATATTGACTGATAGCTAGGGGGCGATTAGGGCAATCTCTGCAAACCTCACCTGCTTCTGAGATGGACGTTCGGGCTCTACTTCAGTTTTGCATTGAGAGTAAAGACTCCGCGCTGAGGGTCAGAGCCACGGAAGTCTCGGTTAATACCATTTTGTGTAGAGTTTTTAGGACTATGTGGGAATCTTATGATGAGGGCGACGAGGTTTCCTTTCCCTTTGCGAAAGAGCGATTGTAGACTCCTAGTGAGGATGAAAAATGGATATTGTTAAACACTGGTTTATGCCGAAAGAGGGGGAGACTGTTGTCCAGGGTCTTATTTGTTCCAAAACCTGAAGGAAACGTCTGGAGCTGGCAATGCAAGGCTTTTGGCATATGCCAAGAGAGTGTGCACGCTCGAAACTTGTTATAGTATATTCTTGTCTGGTGGCACCAAGGACCCAAAGGGTCTATGTGGGGGTCTTTGGAACCAGCCAGTTCAATCTAACGTAATCTATTGCAAACTTTAGTTAATATATTTGTATAACTTTTGCATTTTTATAAGATTAAAGGTCAGTTTGTTTTTGCATTTGCAATTTTTGCAATATTTACTTAATAAAGGTACATGTACATATGTATATGATCCTTATAGATAGGGAAGCCGATTTAGCCAGCAAACTTAGCATGGACACTTTGAAGACGGCAAGCTAAATTTGGGAAACTCTTTTTTAATAAAAGCAGCAGGAATGATAGCCGCCTTACAATTGCATAATATAACAAAACTTTGGGAACGCCACGCCTAGGAGCTATCGATTACAAACCCACTACAAGGCAATTCTAGTATGATGTCTACGTTTGAAAAAAATAAATAGTGAGATAGGAGTAATGGGAATGTACAAATAGACAATTTGAAAAAATTTCAAAAACGCTGTATCTTGATAAGCTAATATTTTTTTGAAAAAGCGAGTTTATACCAATACTGGTCGAGAAGAATGCATTTTGGAAACCAGCTACGGATTTTTATCATCAGTAGTGAAAGGTAGAAGTGCCAACAGTTAAAGCATAATTTTTTTCACCTACTTGTAAGCCAAAGAGGCAAACGGATAAATTTTTTTTTGTAAGTCAAGAAGAAGTTTTAAATTTTCCAAAAATACTATGCCTTTTAAAATAAAGTCTTTTTGGCAACATCTAACCAACAATCGATCAACTAACTACGTTTATATGCTTTGTATTTTTTTTGAAGAAATATTTTTGAAAATTTTTCCACAAAAAAAATATTTTTGGTGGAAATAAAGTATCATCTACGATTTAAAACTCTTTAAACCGGCTTACAGCAAAAGTTGGGCGCTGCGCCTTTATGGTTTATGTGCGCACACATTGAAAACCATTAATCAGTTTCATTTAAACTCCAAAAAGGCTGGATGTGTTATCGATTGTAATATAAATTACACTAGCAATAAGAGTAAGTTTCTTACTTAGTGTCTTGACGAGCCAAAATTTTGTTCTGACATTGAACAAAACTTTGTTCGCGCATCGTTTTGTCTCGTCTGGACCGCTCATGTCGATATTTTGTTCTTGTTCAGTCATCGTTGTCAGAGCAAATGTTTGCTCAACCATGTCTGCCATTAAACTCCATTTTGAATGTAAACAACAACATTCAATATCAAGGTGGTAATAGTTTTAGAGTTGCTAACTTATTTACATTTATTACATTTAAAACCGACAAGTGAAACTCTAGCCGCAAAGAAAATGCTACCCGATTATTATTTAACACTATCATATAAATAAACTAGGAATCGACAAAACACAAACATGAGTACGTTCTCTCCACGCCAAAAAACGTAAACAAATTTCTTACAGCTATTCTGCCGACGTCATGTTCTTGTCTTGGAAAATTTTTGGTTGGTCAAGACGTAGCGTTAGGGCAGCCTGAACAGCACATGCAAATGTCAATGTCTTGCAATAAGTTTAAACTACCATGCATAAAAAAAATAACTAAGCCCGATTTTAAAAATGGTTTACAAAGCACGATTTTAAAGCCAAAACTTTTAAAATTCAAATTTTTATAGTTAGACCCGTCACGGTCTTTTAGTGCTCATTGTGAGAAGAAATCAGTTTTTTTAGTGTTTATATACTAATTAACGTTTAAAAACATACCAGTCTGGAAAATTATGGTCTTTTTTAATTTTTCAATATTCAAAGGTTTAAGTTTTTAGCAAAAATTTAAGTAAAATGGTCACACCCGTCACTGTGGAACTGCCCATTAGAAAAAAAGCAACTGCCTCTTTTGGACTAAAACATGTTAAGACATGCCAGCTAAAAATACTTAAGCTACAAACCAAACAAAATATGAACTCTCGACTTAAAGGCTAGAACCTCTTACTGGCCTATTACGTTTACGCTGCAATAATATAAACAAATGTTTTGTGTTAAAGTTACAAAATATTTTATTATATTTTAAATTTTTGGTCCTAATTCTTTCTTCTTATTTAACGTAAACAAATTTTTTGAAACACAGAACCGAGAAATTAAATATAATATTTTTCTGATTTAAAACTTTCCAAATAACAAATAAAATTTAAACTTTTACCAAAAGTAAAGCAATAACGACAAAAAAAAACTTTCAAAATAAGCAAGAAAATTTAATTCCGATTTAAAGAAGAAGAAGAAAACAAAATTTATTTTCAGTATTAGCAAGTTAACAGCCAAAATAGAATCAAGGATAAACATAAAAACCATTTTTTATTATTCCAAATAACCTACATTTGTTTTGGGAATTTTTGTGTTGTTTTTAAGACCAAAATTAAAGAACGAAAAAAAACAAAACACGTAAAAAATACACTTTTAGCTGTTTAATGTACGCAACAGAAATTTTTTTATTTGCGAAAAAAAAATAGAAGAAAAAAACAAACTAAAATGAAAAAGAAATATATTTGTAAGGACACATTTGCAGAGCAACAGCAATGTACGTTTCAAGTTATTATGCACATTGAACAAATATTTAAAGGGAAAGAAAAACATACATGCGCACAAAACACAAACGCTACATACATACGTACACACATACAAATATATTTATTTGAAATACTCATACAATCGCACACGCTCTAATAGAAAACGTAGAAGGATGAGTTTCAATGAGTTGCTTGTCCACTTCTTATATATACACACACATACATACACTCATACGTAATAACGTATACGTACATACGTTCAATGCATTCTTTGCATTCTTTAACAAAAACCATAGCATAACAAAAGGAGTCTGTTTGTTTTCTCTCTCTTTTCGTTTTAGTCCTCTTTAATTTATTTTAATGAATTCATACATACACATGTATGTATATGTACACTTCGTAATCGTGTCAAATGTACAACAAACAGATAATTTTGTGTGTTGACGTGGGTGTGTGTTTGTTTTTAAAGGTTAAAACAATTACCATTTCAAACAGTCTTGTTCTATATGGAATTTAAAATTATTTAAAATTTTAAACTTTCTCTTTGCTTATAATTTTCTTTTGTAAAAATGAATAAAACAATTTACAAAAAAAATACTTAAAGCACAAGACGCAAATCTTAATTTATGTCTTTTAAATCTGGGATAATTCTATTCGAAAAAAAATGTTTTCTTATTGATACTTCTGCTTGGATACTCTTAAAAGTTTGCAATAGTTTTCAGCATTTGCACGTGTCTAATATTGTAAGGATGTGTGTGCCAGCAAGTAGGGATGCTGTTTATTTATTTTTCATTATTAGATACCAGCACTTAAGTTGAAGGTTACATAGATATTTAAAATCTATATTTAACAAAACTACGTTATTGTTTGTTTTTAATTAAATTTTGCTCTTCTTCTTAAACGTTCATGCATAATGGTTCTTATGGATTTAAGAAAATTTTTTTACGTAATTTAAAATATTTATTAAAGCAAAATATTAAAAGCAAAAAATGCTAGAATTAAGAAAAAGTAAAATTTTTTATGATTTTCAATATAAACCTGATATAGATTCTCTTATTTTGTATCTTTAAGTGCAGACATTTTAAAATTACTACAAATGTAAAAAAAAATGCTTTTTGTCAGTTGACTTACTTCCTCTATATGGATAAATAGTCCTTAATTTAATATATCTTGACATAATCGTAAAAATGCAAAAATTACCAAAAACCAATCTATATTTTTTGCGAAACCTTTTGAGCGCTTTTTTAAAAATGTTCCCATATATATTGGTGTGGAGCAGTGATGCCAACTTTTTGGAAGCAAAAAGCACATCATACACAAAAAAAGGCACCTAAAAGCTTAATTTTGCACTCAGAAAAGCGTAAAAAAGCACTAAACTTATTATACACACACTTCAAACGTGGAAGGGATATTATGTATTTGTGCAGATGTTTATATCGCCCTGAAAGTATAGTCTAAGACCCACTTGTTCTATTACCGGTAAACAGAAAATTTGTCCGTCCATCCGCCTGGTTGTTCGTTTGTTTCTTAGGGCTAAAACAGCTTTAAATATCACTCTCTACAAAACTTTGCATATTTTAATAACCTTGTTTTAAACTGAATTTTATCCATCATCAACCATGCGCCTCCACAAGTCTTTTCTTAAGCGAAAACTAAAAATTTCAGTTTTACAGCGATTTTCAAATATTTTTCAGGATTTGATCTTAATTTTTCCAATATTTAGAAATTGTTACAATACGAAAAGGTTTTGTTTTCAGTAGCCCTTATAATACGTTTAGTGGTAACTAATGGTTATCCAGATGTATAAGGGAAAAAGAAAATCAAAACAGTTGAATAACGAAAAATGGTTTGTTGAATTTTTGAAAGAACTTTTGAATGTTTGGGATTGTTTATAATAATTCTCAGTAAGTTTATTGAAGTTATTATATAAAGGCAGAAAATATTTATACGGCTTTTTACGAATTTGTATAAAGTCTGATGACCAATGAAATTTTAGGTTTTAGTTAATACGAATTTATATTTTTATAAAAAAATTTTGGTTTAAAACGGGTCATAGAGCCGCTTAAAAAAGAGTTCAAGCATATTTGGTTTCTAAATTTAGACTAAAAGGTGTTAAAGTGAATTGTTAATCGAGCGGTAAATACACTTTTTGATAAAAATACCAATATGCTGTGAGATAAATAAAGAGTTTCTGGGCGAAAAAAAACCATTCGTGAGAGTTGCAATAGCAGTCCCTGCATACAATAATTGCTGATAAATTTTAAAATTTTAAAACTTGTAAAAAGCATTAAAGGCTTTTTCTCAATTTGGCACTAAAACTAAAAATTTGGCGTTTTGTGTAAATAAAAATCACCAAAAATAGTGCTTAAAGCACTAAGTTGGCATCGCTGGTGTAGAGGTTACAAAAGTACTTAAAAAATATAAAAATAGAAAATTTACCCATTTATACCTTTTTGAGCCCAAAGTTAAAAATGTTCCAAACACGTCTCTTTACTTTTTCGGAACCGTTCGACACACTTAAGTTTTGTTTCTATATTTATTTGTCAAGAAGTGAACAAAGTACCTAAAAAGTACCAAAATATAATATCATTAATTTTTAGTAATCAGGGGGGGAGGGGGAATTAAAAAAATTATAAGACACTTATTTTTATATTATTATATTTTAAATAGAACCAGAAATAATAATTAATATTTTATTATTTTTTTACAAGAATCATTTTTTAATTTTTTTTTAAATTAAATTAATTTTCTAGCACTCCATGTCTGCAACTTGCATGAACTTTTTTAATTTAATCAATTTAATAATTTTATATAAAGAAATGCACTATTTCTTATGTTTTTAAAAAAAATATTTACTGCTTTTCAAAATTAGTCTGTATACGAGTACTTATCTAATAAGGTCTCTCTATTAAAATATGAAGACTTTTTGTAATATGTTCATACAAAAAATAAACAAAATAATCTTTACTTAAATCAAGCTTCAAAATTACGATTCGTATGCATGTTCTTAAACCAAGTACGGATTTTCTTCTTAAACAAAGTACGATTTATCTAGAACGAATTTCTTACTTTTAGTCACATTGCAGCCAAAAAATGATTAATTTAAGTTTAAAGACGCACATGATATAAGCCGAAAAATGCCTAAAAGGCATTTATCCAAATTAAAAAGTTATTTTTTTTAAGTAATGGACTTTTATTAAAGCAGAAGAGTTTTAAATATTTAATTTTTATTTTGTACAAATTTAATAGCTAGGATTTGAACCTGGAACTTTCTGAGCGAGCACAGCTTTTGAAAACAATAAAAATAATCAGCCCTATTGTGTTTGGCGTTGTTGTGTTGAATGTTGTTGAATTCGACACAAAAAGGACAAGGGTTCATTTATTCATTTAACATTGGCGTATATGTTAGGCGGCACAAAAAAACTAAAAACGACTACGGCAACGCCAACGTCAACGCAAACCACAATAGATAATTTTTATTTCTGTTATAAAATAATTTAAAATAAAAGATAATATTTTTGCTCAAAAATATTAAAAATAAGTAAATTATTATAAATTTTGCAAAAAGATAAAAAAAATATAAATAATAACTACTTCTGCTCGGAAAAAATCAAGAATTCAAAAAAATTTTTGATGCAATTTAAAAAAGGTTAAGTGTACTTCATTCTCCGATGTTTTCCTTCCGCCGGTTTTTTTTAAATCAAAATAAATTGTTCAAGCATGTTCTGAAAATCACGTGGCTTCAAATCACTTGTAGTTTTTAAATCACAGCTGCAATTTTAAGTTATTCATTTAGCTAATTTGTAGAAAAATTCAAAAAAAGTTATTGAAAAAATAACCAAAATGTGATTTTCAGAACAAGCTAAATAATTTCCGGTCCCTAAATTAGAATATTATGCCTTTTTGATTTAGTTTCGATTGCAACTACTTTCTTCTGAAAAAATATTAATTTCTTGAATTTTAACAAAAAAATTTTTTTATTGAAAGAAACCAATCAGTTCCTAAAGAAGTGTTATGCATATTTAGGTATTTGTATCTCAATAAAGCCAAAAAAGCGCAAAAGAACTTATAGATTTTAAAAGCGTCGCCTTAAGTCATGCTGTACTTTTGGTTTTCGAAAAGCTTTTTTTTTATTTTTTCAACTTAATTTAATGATTTATCGGCAATTTAAAATTATCATAAAGTAATTATTTTAAGGGCGCTATTCTGGTAACCCTGATCACAAGTTATGTTAAAAGTTATTCTATTAATACGACCTCAAAGAAAAAAACAATCAAAGGTACTTTGAAATTCATAACCATTATATATTTTATTAATGTTGCTAATGTCACATTTGATACAAATTCGTTATACACACACACCTACACACACACACTTACATATGTATATTCCCTGTCGGACATTCAGTTATCACACGAACATATGTACATAAATATGTGGAATAAAACTTATTAAATCAGACACATTGACAGTCAGGCTAAGCAAAAGTGCGAGCAGCTAAAGATGTTGATAGAGGAAATGTTTATTTGATGTATTAAATGTTAAACATAATGTCCGTGCCATTACAAACATTTATACATGCAGCTTTGATGTAGATATTCATATTCACACTCATACGTACATACATACATCCATGCTAAAATACAAGAGGAATTTTTTTTGTATATGAATGAATTGGTAACGCAATATTCATTAGAACGGCCATACCGATTTGATGAAATTATTCCCTGCCTAATCATAATCTCTCATAGCCCAAGCAAGGTCTGTACAGATTTTTTTTTTAAATTTTGAAGTGGGCGTGGTACTATATCGAAGTACTGATGTCGGCATATTACTTATCCAGCTCTTGGTTCGAACGATGCCGATATTCTCCGCCTACACAGATTGGTCCATATATCTTTGAAAGTATTTTTCTTTTAATCACTCCAAGAACGCCTTTATCTGTTTGAGCAAGTGTTCGTGCCTCTGTGGCTTGTGTACTGTGAACTTTGTTTGCTGGGAAAGAGTTTTTTTTTAACTCCAAACTAATGTTATTCATTTTATTTATGGCGCTACCGAGCTATACGAATTGATGTCTAGGCTGGGTCTCTATCTAGTCCCAGCGCATATCAACCACTTTGCCAATCAACGGGCAGACATGCTCGCTAGGTTTGCATCTGCTCTGCATATATCCAATGTGAAAACAATCGCAATCCCGCTTCAGGCTATCAAGATCGGGATCTTAAAACACTTTTTTAAGTGGCAGAAAGCAGGTGGCGTAACCTGGACATATTTAGGGCCCATATGTTGATGTGGCCCTCTTCGGAGGAATAAATAAAGATTGATATCAGTCATAACGGGTCACTGGGCGGTGAGTAGACACACGAGTAGACTCGGACTCCCCTATAATTACCACTGCCTTAGTTGCGGTAACAGGGAAAAGTAGAAGAATATGGTTTTCTCTGCAAATGCTCTGCCCTTGCTCTCCGGAGGTACAGATTTTTCAGCATTCATGTATTGGATGACCTAAGTGGGGTGTCTAGGTGCAGGTTGAATGACCTGCTGAGATACCTTTTGGACGCGGGTTGAATCTACTACGGCAGGACTCGATCCGAGTATGGGTTCAAGAGGACGTTATATCTAACAAATGAAATAGTTTTCTGAAAATGGTGTCATGTTAGACCCCGTTTGACAGTTGGTGCGTCATGCAGCCAGGCTATCATTTAAACCATGTATGTAAATATCGCGTGCTCTGCATCTTTATCTGGTAACTGTGTGTACATCGGTGAGCTATCGTACTCAAATCGATGTATATAGCTTTTGAAGCCACCACGACCTGTGGAAAATTGTGTAAGACTATAGCTTACCGCACCATGTCGCTCATCTAACCATGACCCTACACAAAGGATCAACCTTAGAGTTTATCGGTCCTTTGCCAGTTTTTTTTCACTTCGTCGAAGTTAGATTCTTGGGGTTGTAAACCTCTTCTTTATTAAATTATTTGCAAGCATTTCTTTTTCTTAAAATGGCTGTCATTGCCGTTTAATTTTGTAGATTAATTTTTTAGTACTTCTACCATATTGGAGCTCCCTGTAAAACAGAGTAAAATTTATGATCCTTGAGATTAGCAATCTGCAGCTATAAAGCGGCTCACCAATATATGCCCTGATTCTGGCTAGAGCCTTAGTCACACCTATTCCTTTCAAAAAAAATAAAAAATAAAAATAAACAAGCACAGAAGTAGTAAGACTGACAACAAAGAAAAAGACCGAGAAAGAGGAAATTTTTTCAAGTTACTGTGTGAAACTCCCCTCTCCATTTTTCATCCCCTAGCCATCTGAATTCCTTGATGAAAAGTGTAAGTTCAACGATGTTAAACGCCTTCTTATCATTAGTTAATGCTTCTAGCAGTAACAAGTACTGCACATTATTGTCGGTCTCGACTAACAGAAACCTTTTAGTGAAATAATCTTCTAATATTTTTAAAGGATACTCGGTGGCCTTAAAAACTTTTTTAGAGGAGACACCATGTGCTTCCCACCCGCAGAACTATAAGCATTTCTTATATATGTCGAGTGTGATGACAGGGCAGTATCTGCCGTCTTTCCTTTTGTCAAATATTGCTGTCTTGGCGGTTTTAAATACCAGCTTTTTTATATCTACATGATGCTTTCTATATATGAACGCTGCAATACATTCATAATTGTATTAAATGAACATGAAAACACATGATGAAATTACACACACGTGTACAGGCGGACATATGTACCTACATATGCACATCCTGCTTCTTTTCTTTTAAGATCGAGGAGAATGAAGTAACAATATTTATAAAAAGTAACTAAATATTATATACATATGTACGTCATATGGCATATGCTACCAATGGGATTAGGAAAATCTACTTTTTTCCAATGGTACTTGGGAGATGGATTAGAAAGAAGGAATCCTTAAGTGCAACATTTGTGTTATTTTTCAGGCAAAAAATAAAATTAAAAAAAAAGAAACGAAAAAAATAACATTTGTGATTATGAAATAAGTCTTCTTGTAATTATGGGTTTTAATAGAAAATTACTGATTTTTTTTTTAAATTTTTCTCTATTTAAGTTTGAATTTAACTAAAGTAATGCTTAAAGAGTATCATTAATATTGTTATCCCTATTATAAATCTTTTGACTTTATAAAGGACAGTACGTGTGTAGAGTAGTCGTAAATATTAATGGATATTAATGTATATTAAAGGCCTTTATAAATCATATTAAATTTTTGGACATAAAATAGTAAATCAAACTTTTGGTAACAAGTGTGTGTGATGGAAGTTGTTTAGTCACTGCTTACCCTTAATGGTAAAATTTTGACTATTTTTTTCCCTTAAAATTTATGCACGTGTGTATTTAATAGCTGTGTCTTTTCGCTATGAAAGTGTAATAATAATATATCTTTGTAATAATATTAATAATAATAATAATACTGATAAATGTTTTTTTGTTAACATTAGTTCTTTTGTGGAATATTGATTTTAAATAAAATCCGTTATTCATTTATTAATTGTTGAAAATGTAAATAAAAAAATTACATTTTATCATAATAACTTTAAATGTTATTTAAAACTTGCTCCCGATTCTTAATATTTAATGTTGCGGTAGCCAGGCTTGAAATATTGCTGCAACGGTTGCCACGTGTGTTAGGGTATGCCAATTTTGTATTAGAGATAAGCGGCAAAAAACGCAACACTTACCACTTTTTTTACGTTTTTCTGCCAAAACTATTTCATTTATCGCCAAATAACTTTTAAAATAAAACATTTGGTTTTACAGAGCAATGTTTAAAGGTCTTTCCTTTCGTTAATGGAAATGTTAAATTAACAAAACATTGTCAAGGGTCAACCTTATTATGGTCAAGTTTTTATTCACTTGTCCTCTATCAATTTAAAGTCATTTATATTTCGTTGTTTTTGTATGTTTGTTTATACTTGAGATTTACTAAGTTTAAATTATATTTTTATAAATTTCAAGTTGATTGTTATTTAAAAAAACATGCTTAAAGAACTAAATGACTAAAAATTGTAAAAAAATATTTCCCCTATTTGTTTTTCTGAATTTATTTTACAAACGACATATTCATCATAATTTTTTTTCTTATTCAAAAATAAATCTAAATTTTTTACAACAAAAGCTCTTCATAAAAGCAAAAACTACATTAAAGTATCATTTCTTTTTTTATTTTTTAATTTTTAATAAAAACGTTTCATGATGCAAATTCATTTTGCCATTGTTGAATACTTACTTTATACAGAGTATAATTTAGATACATATTATATTCATTAATGTATACTTCTCTATTACTATTTGCATGCTGATTATAGTGACAGTAAGTCCTTGATAAAAGTAATATTTTATTTTGATGTTTGTTTGACTTAATAATCAAGAGTTATAACAAATTTAAAAATTAGTCTCTTTTGTGTTTGGTTTTATTTACACAAAAAAAATATCTGTATATTTTTGTCATTTAACATTGTAATTAAAAAACTTCAACGATTTTAATTAAAAAATTAATTGTCCCAATTATCGACTTAATGCAGGGTGTCTGGTAGCAGATTTATATTTTTAAACTTAAATAAAAAACGTAATAATGGACACAAAGTTTTATTGAGACCATTGAATGATAGAATGGAAATGCGGATTTTATTTTTTTTAAGAGTATGTCATCCAGATGTCTTCCGTCGAGTTGAACACAATATTCAAAACGGAGGTTTGTGTTCTGCGCCACAGGCTGCAGTAAACTTGGTTTAATTGAGCTTATTTCGAATATTTTTTCCTTTTAAGCCACAAGAGATTGAAGGCTCTCATTATAAACCCTCTCTTTGCAGTAGCTCTATAAAAAACTCCATGGGTTACGATCGGGCGACTTCGGTGGCCATGGAATGCCCCCAAAGCGACTGATCAGTTTTTGGGGGAAATTTTCCCAAAGCAAATCCATCGAAGCTCTAGCTGTGTGTGAAGTCGCCCCATCCTGTTGAAACCACGTGTGTGAAGAGTACGATGGATGAGCCCGCAGGTTTGGCAAAAATAATTCCGTAATCATGCGTCGATAATTTTCACCGTTGAAATTTGTCGCCTGGCCTCGCGAACTTTCCAAAAAAAAACCATCCTATTATATCATGCGTGGATAAGGCACACCAAACAATTACCCTGGGGCACTGCAATGGGTTTTGATTTTTCATTCAAAGGTAGCAGGTTCTTGGATACCGGTAACAGCAGATTTGTTTGTTAAAGTGACCGTTTAAAAATTATTATTTTACGTAGAAACTTCTAATTTAACGCTTTTGTGCAATCGTTTATAATAGTATGCAACATATTTTAAAACACAACAGCAAAAAACGAACGTGGACGCTAACATAAATAAGAATTTTAACTGTGACTATTACATGGGTCGTTGGTCTAGCGGTAGAGTCTCAGCCTGGCAAGTAGATGCCTTGCACCAGGTTCAATGTTGGATCAAAATATTTTTTTATTTTTCTCTTTTTGTCCCTTTTTTCTTCTACTTTTATTATTTTTCCATTGCAACCAATCCATTATAGGGAGTTTAATTTTTAATTTCTGTCGTCATGGCAGCACCCATTTTTTGTTGCTTTTAAAGTTTTTATTTAGAACCGTTACTATACAAATAGTTTTCATAAAAATTGGTTTTTTAGGAGTACCTGTGTTGAGATTCTAAACTTTGGGGGCATAAAAACGCATATTCTACTACCTTATATATCTATAAACAAATTTCATAAGAATCGGTGCAGTTAGGGTTGCCAGACGGGCCTGATTTGGCCTGATTTTCAAGTTTTTAAATGCGCGTCAAGTGTAAAGTGAAAAAGTAATTTGTCAAGTTTTTTTAAGTATAATTTTTTTCTCAACATAAGTTTATCATTCCGTTTGTAATTTCTTTATCATCCATTTGGGACCCCATAAAGTATATATATTCTGGATCCTTATAGATAGGGAAGCCGATTTAGTGATGTCCGTCTGACCGTGTTATGGTTGAAGCCCCCCGATATCGCATAGACCCGTAAGTGGTATCAAACTGTTAGAGATAGTCGTGAGAAAGTCGGTATTGAAATTCAGCAAAATCGCCCGATAAGTGACCGAGATATAAGCAAAAAACCAAGACTACCTCCTTTTTTTTAGTCTATAACATCAACAAAGAACATACTTTTGCATGTAATAATAAAAAAACAACAAAAAAAAACAGAATCAGTCATGTTGATATTATTGAAACACACCCAAAACGAAAATTTTATTAGTATGTATTAGTATTCATACATATAACAGGGTTGCCATACAAAGCTTAATTTAAACATTTTTAAAATCGCTCCTACGGCTTCCAGGGTTTTCCTAGAAAGGTTAAATGTAAGGCTGACCCGAATTATTTTATCCATCCAAACATTTTTGTGGAACATACTTACTCTCTACCTCAAGCCCCTGACATGGTTGCCATAAAAAAATTTTTAAAAATAAGGTAAAAACCGCTACAACTTCCCCGGAGTCGCTTCTAGAGGAAAAAAAATATATCACAGACCCACATTAGTTTTTTCTCCCAAACATATTCCTAGAGTATACTTACCCCCGAAGGGGGCTGCCATACAAAATTTACAAAAATGATATGGAAATGCCCACAATAACTTCAGAGTCGGCCTTAGAGCAATAAAATGTACGACCGCCCCCATTAGTTTCCCCTCCCAAACATATTCTCAGAATATACTAACCCTTTATCTCAACGCCCTAAGGGGGTTGCCATACAAAATTTGAAAAAATTAGGATAAATACCCCCACAACTTCCCCGTAGTTACCCGTAAAGCGTTAGAAAATGACAACGACCCCTATTTAAAAATAAAAAAATGTTTCATAAGTAAAAATATGCATAAAAATAAAAAAAGTTTGTGATTTCGAGAGGCCAATGTGAAGGGTATATAAGATTAGGCACAGCCGAATATAGCGCTCTTACTTGTTACTTTTTATGATATTTTTGTTTTTATTCTAATAATTTTTATGAAAAAAATAAACAATTAAATAAAAAAACAATAGTATGGGTGTTTTTATTTGTCAAGTTTTTTTTTCAAAATCAAGTTTTTTTTTTGTCAATGTCAAGCTTTTTGGCAAATTGGATCTGGCAAGCCTAGGTGCAGTAGAAGTACGTGTTCCAATATTTGAATTTTTTAAGGTGTAGCCTTGCTCACATTGCTGCCTTAGGAATTTTGACTTTAGAGATTTTGTATATGTATATGTTAAAATTTTTTAAACAATCGGTGTAGTCGAAGTATTGGTGTAAGTATTGTTGCTTTTAAAGTTTTGCATGTGGAAACGACTAATGTCAAAACAAAGTTTCATAAAAAACGGTTAGGTAAAAGTTCCGGATAAAAATTTACTTTTTTAAATTTTTCTACCGAGGTCTTATATTTGCACGCAGGGTCTTAAAAAAATAAAGTGAAAATACCGGTATTAGGAATTAAATTTTGCAGTAAGGGTGTACCTAAACTTTTTCTAAAAAAATAGAAATTACAGCACCATCCATGCTTATGAGTAACACATTTCCCAATTTTAAGAAAATCGGTTGATTAGTTAAGAAGAGATGGGAAGAAGAGGGATTTGTTACCTCTTTTTGTCCTTTTGTTACGCCCTCTAGCGATATGAAATATACCTTAAGAACTGTTCTCATACCTAAACTAATAGACCTATAAAATATTATAAAAATTGGTCAATCTGTTTCGGAGGAGTTAAATTACAATGTTTTATATTTATGAAAGAAGATTTACGGTGAAAAACAATTTGGCTGCAAAAAAAAGCAGGGTATACAAAACGAGGAATAAGCGGAATAAAGTGCTCTCACTTGCTTTTACCGTTTGTATGGGTGATAAATAAAGTTTTTGTTTATTTTAAAAAGTTGCGTTTTGTATTCTAAATCGACAACCATATGCATACACCAACGTTTGAAAAAATATTCATATATACAAAAGACTTCCCATATCTGAGATAGAAACATAATGTTTAAAACCACATTATAGAAAATCTTTATTTTACCCTCTTACGTTTTCTTTAACATGTGAAACACCCAAAGATATTGATCTTAGGGAACCACTAAAAAAGTATCCTGCAATAAAATTTGATTGTTCTTGTAAATCCATAAAGGATAATGGAAGAAATGCAGAGTGTATTCAAATATTAAAGATTTCAAAATATTCAATATAATTTTATTATTATTGTAAAACTTAAAATGTTTTTTTTAAATACATTTAATGCTGTAAAGAAACCCCTTCTTTGGTGGCATTCATAAACGATGTGTCTTAAAATTAGCAAAATAAAAAAAAGGAAATAAAAATTATATTTTGGAAAGGCATAGGCACAGACGTGTACATACATATGTATGTTTAAGTTGAAATAAAAAATTTTAAGTCTTTTTAAGTACCCATCCCATAAAAAGGTAGTGTGAACTCGATAACTTCATATTTTTAATTGTAATTTAGATTTTGTTTTTGCGTTTCAGTATATTTCTATTTAAATTTTACAAATTTCTAATTGCGTTTAAGAACTTTCGTAATATTTTAATTTTAGAAATTTCTGATTCAATTTTAAAACTTTTAGAAATTTTTAATTTAATTTATTAACCGCCAATTTTTATTAAGAAGCTGAGGATGTATATTAAGATTTTGACGTAGGACTTCACTATGAAATACTGTCATAAAATGTAAAAAGTATGTTTCAATTTAGTTAAAATAAATATGGATCGTTTATCTTTAGTGGTTAAATGAACTTAACGAAAAGTGATCTAAATAATATTTATTTTTTTACTATCAAATTTTAAATTTGTTTGTTGATCATGGTCCGCCCTTTAAAATTGTATTCATATTTTTACTTAAAGTGGGCGTGGTAGTGGGCGAATGGGCTTAAAATGTTTACCAAGGACTTTTAAGGATCTTTAATAAAATTTTGTTAAACAATGCTCTTTTCTTTTTGAATATTTTTTCCGTTAGAAGCTCTAGCAGTGGGTATGGAATTAGTCAATTGTTTTAAAATTTTTTCTTAAGCCTTTGGTAGACCTTATAGTAAAATGTGAACAATTTAGATGTCAGAATGCTTGCTATAATTATTTTCCTCAAAATTTTCTCTAAAGATTTTCTAAAGTTAAGTTTTTTCCTTTTCAAAGTAAGCTTCACCTTTTAAAAGAAACATGTTTTAAAGCAAAAGTTTTACAAATAGAAAGTAAACTGGTGACGTAAAAAGCTGAGATTGTTATACTTTTTATGAAGTAATGATGCTAAATACTATCAGCAGAAGGGAAAAACGTTGTGCCATCATTATCCTTGGAAAGTTTTTATTGTTAGCTATCAAGTGTCAACTTTCCATTAATTAGTTTTTATCAGGGCAACTAAAAACATGCTCTCAAAAAAGCATTTTATGCGCATAAAATATGCGATAAAAAGGTAAAAATATGCTTTAGCAAATTAAATTAATTAAAATTTTATTTTATGCTTTAAAAATAAGAATAACAGGAACTTAGACTAAAGAATCCAAAAACGCAGCAATTAAAATTAAGCTGCGCTAAAAAAATAACATTGCCAAAAAATCCTGGCACAAAATAAAAAAAAGGGAAACCCAAAAAAAGTGTTTCATAATATTTAATTAATGGTTTATAAATTATTCTGTTATTAAGTTTTTTTGTCAAATATAAAAAAATTTAAATAACTAACAGAAGCTAACAAAAGGTGACAATAAACACTCAAAAGATCTTTTGTTAATTTTTTTTTATTAAATAATGCTTTAAAAACGGTTTAAGAAAAAAAAATATGCACTAAAAAAATAATATGCCAAAATATGCCCTAACAAATTGATGTCAAAATTCTGCAAAAGCTCTGACAAGAATGAAATTATAATAATGTGTTTCGCTTAAAAATAAATGAATAAAAAAACAACTTGTAAAAGTTGGAAAAAAAAACACTTTAAAGATTTTTTGTTTTTTTCAAATTAAATATAAAAAATTCGAAAAATGCTTTAAAAACGGGGTTTACGAAAAAATATGCCATAATATGCTGTAATATGCAAAAATATGCACTAACAAATCGATGCCAAAATTTTGCTAAAGTTCTGAAACGGAAGAATAACAACATTATAGGTTATTAAAACGCACAGAAAAAACATGATTTTGCATATTTTTGGTTGCCCTGGTTATGATTCATTCCTTAGCTTTAAATATTATTATTGTTTTTTTTTAATAATCATTATTACAATCCTCAACAACGAAACTTATGGTAATTCTGGTGGCTTAAAAGAAATAAGAAAATCCTATACCATTAACCAACTGAAAAAGACTTAAATCAAAATATAATTTACCTAGAACCCTGTATACATTAATAGTAATGTATGCAGCTACACACAACCTTTAGATTTATCCACCTAAGTCTCTTTGATACAATTTTTTTGCAAAAACTCTGAAAGATTGCGTAGAAATTGTAAAATATTTTTTATAAATCTTAAACAGTTAAACTAATGATTTATTTGATTTACTTTTGTATTTCGTTTTACCAACTTTATTAAATTCTACACGAAATCATATTATGAATTTTGTTTTATTATTCTTGTGGATATTTGTTTTTATCCACAACTTTAACTTGTTAAAGCTGCGTAAAAATTTAATGGAGGCAAGTTAAGAATTATGGTAAAACAGAAATATGGGATTTTATTTTTATCAAGAAGATATATTTTAAAAGGTAGATAAAAGAGCTTTAAAAAATATATAAAATTAACTTTGAAATTCTTGCAGCTGAGCTTTATTTATTTGCAAGTGTAAAATTTTAACAAGTTTGCGTTAACTAGGATTTCTAAATAATTCGTTAGTTTTCCGGGTAGAAGCGCTTTGCTATTTTGGGCCGAACTCTTGCCATAAGAAGAATTTATAAAATTGCTAAATTCTTAAACCCCAAGTGCTGAAGTTGAAGTTGTATTTTTAAAGAACCATTTATCGCATAGAAGTTAGCTACACAGAAAAAACTTAAAAAAATGTTTCAATTACCTAAATGTTTGAATCAATAAAAAAAATGTTCAAATTTGCACATATCACCAAAATGATTATATCAATTACCCAAGTTGTTAAAACTGAAAAATATCGATTTTTCATCCAATTAAACATTTTAAAGATTTTAATTACTAAAATTAAAACTTACTTTAAACACTTCAATTGCTTGAAGGAATTAACAAGAACCAGCACAAAAAATTATTCCACAATTTTTTTTCAATTAACTCATTAATCAAAAAATTTTTAATTTTTAAATGAACATTTAATTGTTTCAATTAAAATTTTAATTGCTTGCAAGTTCTTCAATAAAGCTGCAAATTTGCCTTAAACTTTTTTTGTTTTTCCTTTTCTTGTGCAAAGCTCACCTCACGTTCACCTGCTGAGGTTGCATTTTTTACTGTGAAAGTAAATAAATAAAACTAAGTTTAACACTTTAAAAAACAGAATGCCTCGCTGGCTGAGTGGATAAAGCGTACACCTTGCAATCAAATGGCCCATGGTTCGAGTCGTTGTTGAGACTTGTAATGTATACTTCAATGTAAATGCAACATAATACTTTATAAATAATTAAATTATATAAACATAAATAAATAGAAAATAATATAAAAAAAAATAAAAAACCAAAAAAAGTTTTTATTTTTTGTATTTGTTTGTGTTTTATTTAAATCGATTAATTTATTTTTTAGTTGAAAATTTAAATTAAATTATCTAATTGAATATGCGAATTTCTTGATAAGTTGTAATCTAAACATTTTTTTAATCAAATTAACAAATTCTTTAATTGAAAATTATTTTTATTTTTTTCTGTGAGGGCATAACGTTTTTTCCATAAAATTTGACGTAAAATAATGCGGTTAAAAGCAGTTATAAAATATATTCTATTTTAATTTGTCAGCGATTTTTTCTATGCTCTTACTTTGAAAAAGAAATTTTCTCAACAATATTAAAAGTAAAATAATATAAATTTCATATATTTTGTAAACAAAACCACATGTTTTGAAGAAGAAAAGAAAATCAAAACAAACATTAAAAATACGCTTGAATTTAAAATTTTGTAAATTTCTGAATGATAAATTAAAATTATTAAAAATTAGTTAAAGGAATACAAAAGCATTATAATTTGTAGTCGGCACTGTAGAAAAACTTTTATATAAACGCAGAATTTTGGATAAATATTAGAAACGTTAAATGTGAGTTTGTGAAGTTGCAGCAGACGTTTCAATTATGGGCCTCTTTTTTCTGAGGGTCGTTTTTTCTTGAAGTTGGGGACGTTGTCTGTTTCATCTTTAAAATAAAAATAAATTTTTTTTTTTGGGTCCGCTGGGGTTTGAACCTGGGCTGCTTGTGTGGTGTGTGAGCGCTGTAACAACTGCGCCACGCCACCATGTTGAAAATGTACCGATTTTGTTACTCTACATTTTATTGTATAAACATTATCCTCATAATAAATTTTTTTTAAATTTTATTAAAAGAACTTAAATTTTAGTCTGGCATTGGCTGGACTAATATAAATTATGCGTAGTCTCAAAATTTCAATACTTACGGTTAGTTCGTAGAAGCGAAGATTCAATAATAATATATGAAAAAAAACATTATCCTAAAAGTAAAAACTGAAAAAATTTTTTTTTCCAATCAAACACTACACTTTGGGCTCCCCGACTGGTTTTTGAAGCAAAAAATCCTTTTTCGTACATAACAATATTCAAAAAGTAACGATGGTATTTTATAGCTAAAACATTGGAAAACTCAAATGCAAAAAATTGGAACCATGTGGCAACCTTTCATTTAACGGGAAGCTGCCAAAGTCAGATGTTTTTCTTTAGTTTGTTTTCATATATTTTCCACTTGAGAAGTAAACAAAGAAAGGGAATAAATAAGCAATATTTATCAAACTTTAATGAACTATTATAAAATGGAAAATATTAGTGAAGGTATGAGAATTTAGATATAAAAAAAAAATTTAACGAAAATGTGTTACTTAATTTATGCTATTAAACTGTGACGTCTTTTTTAAATAATTTTGGTAAGAGTTTTTACGTTTTTTGGAGTAGAAGTTTGTTTATTGGAACGTATTGTGAAAACCATTGGTATTGAAAGAAAGGTGTTCATGTCTCTAGTAAATGTGTTAAAAAAATTGACTGCGGCCGTCTGCAACCTTCTAAGATATTCACTCTTATTGTGGTTGGCGTTGGCGTAGTCGTTTTTATTTTTTTGGTACCGCCAATGTTAAATGAATAGCACCCTTGTCGGTTTTGTGTCGAATTCGACAACATTCGACACGGCAACGCCAAACACAATAAGGCTGATTAATCTTTTTAGATTGCCTAAAAATTAAAAATTCTGATATTGTTATTTTAAAAATAAATCATACTTTTACAGCTATGGTCGCAACATTATATTGAAATTAGCCGACAACTTTTAGATTTTTAAATTAAGTGTGAAAATAACATCAATAAAAAATTTTTATCCGAAACTTTAATGTCAAATAAATAATAAAATTAATTCAATTTCAAGTCATAATTTTTCCTCAGACACACAATTCATTTATCAACGAAGAAGTGGGCGTGGCATCTCCCAATCGACTTGAAACTTTTATTGAGGTCTTAAATGGGCCTTATACTCGATTCCACAAAATTCCAAGCGTCTAGCTGTTTTCGGTGATTTATTGCCTCAAAAACTAGTCACTGAGCCCACTGTGCACTATTAAGATTTTAATTACTAAAATGATTAAAATTAAAGCTCACTTTAAACCATTCAACTACTTGAATGAATTTACAAGTTAAATTTTTTTTATTAAAAAACAACTTCACAAGCATTAGTCTAGGTACAACAAAAAAAATTATTGACCCAGCATCGAACTTGGCACCATCTGATTGTAAGGCTGAAAGCTCTACCGGTAGACCAGCTTTAAAGTAAGAAATTCGTACTAGATAAATCGTACTTGGCTTAAGGAAATCCGTGAATATTTAACACTTTTTTGAAGGGCCTTAAGTGCTAAACAGAAAAAAATTGTGCTTAAACTAGCACTAAGGTGCTAAAATGGCAAGCCTGGCCTTAAAGAAGAGAAACTGCTAAATGGTTGCTTAATTAAGACTTCTTTTTCGAAGCTATTATTTTTTTATAGAAATATTGTTACTTTTTTTAAAAACAAGAATACAAATTTATTGGGTGTAACGTTTTTTATATTAAATACAAAGAGAGAACTTGTTTTCAGTAAATGTTTCCCCCAAGAATTATGTTTTTTTATTAATGCTTTCAAACTTTTTGAAAATTTATTCCCGTTGTTTTAATTATCTTTTATATTTAAACAAATATTTATTTTAAGTATATTGTTGCAAAGTTTTGTGTTTTATAATTAGAATAAAAACAAAATTTTATTATTTATTTAATAATGCCTCTTTTACAACAATAACAGCAGCAGCAACAACAATAACGCAATTATGTAAAATAACTAAAACAATTAATTTTAATTTTCCCTAATTACCGTATTTTAATTACTTTTAAATGAAGTTGTTGTGGCTGCCGAAACTCACAAAAATATCGCACGATTTTATTATAATAAAATTAAGAAAAAAAATTATTTTAATTATTAAACACTTTTATTGTTTATTACAAAATGAAATCTATTATGAAAAGAAGGGTTGTATGTATGTATGTTTGTTTTTTATAGCTGGCAACACCAGTGAATCGATTTTTTTTTTAAATTTTTTAGGGAGTTACTTCGAGACTAAAAGGAGCAATAGGCTACTTTTTTTTCAATATTCTTGCTGCCACGCCCACACTACGCCCATTTGTGTGGGAAGGTCAGGTTATGAATTGCCTAACAAAATTAACCATCGCCATACTGATCAAACGCGTACAGCTAAATATATGAAATTTAGAACACGTGTTAAGCTTTCCATGTTTGTTTAAATACAGATAAATTTTTAAAAATTCGGCCCGTAAAGGGATAAAAAAAGGGACAAAAAGGGAAAAATCTGTACCCTACTATCTTCTGAAGTATATAAAATAGAAACATAATTTAAAAAGTTTTGCGTTTTCCTTTAGAAATGAACAGACAGGTATCTGGTGTTTTTTTTTATTTTTGGACCTAAAGGGGGAAAAAAGGATTTTTGTTACTTTTAAACTAATAAAGATAGAAACATTATTCAAATTGCGTTCGATAGGTCTTAAAAAGAATATGATTACGTTTTTCGTACTTTTTTTCATTTTTGGACCCAAAATGGAAGAAAGGGTTACAAATATATTTTGGTTTTTTAGGCGTTTTTTGTAACTTTTAAACCAATAAAGATAGAAACATTATTTAAATTGCGTTCGATAGTTCTTAAAAAGAATATGATTACGTTTTTCGTACTTTTTTTCAATTTTTGACCCAAAAGGGGGAAAAAGGGTTAAAATTATATTTTGGTACTTTTTGTTACTTTTAAACCAATAAAGATAGAAACATTATTTAAATTGTGTTCGATAGTTCTTAAAAAGAATATGATTACGTTTTTCGTACTTTTTTTTCAATTTTGGACCCAAAGGGGGAAAAAAGGATTAAAATTATATTTTGGTACTTTTTGTTACTTTTAAACCAATAAAGATAGAAACATTATTCAAATTGCCTTCGATAGTTCTTAAAAAGAATGTGATTACGGATTACGTTTTTCGTACTTTTTTTTTAATTTTGGACCGAAAGGGGGGAAAAAGGGTTAAAATTATATTTTGGTACTTTTTGTTACTTTTAGACCAATAAAGATAGACACATTATTCAAATTGCCTTCGATAGTTCTTAAAAAGAATATGATTACGTTTTTCGTACTTTTTTTTTTAATTTTGGACTGAAAGGGGGGAATAAGGGTTAAAATTATATTTTGGTACTTTTTGTTACTTTTAGACCAATAAAGATAGAAACATTATTCAAATTGCGTTCGAAAGATCTTAAAAAGAATATGATTACGTATTTCGTACTTTTTTTCAATTTTGGACCCAAAATGGAAAAAAGGGTTAAAAATATATTTTGATTTTTTAGGCGTTTTTTGTAACTTTTAAACCAATAAAGAAAGGAACATTATTAAAATTGGGTGCGATAGGCCTAACAAATATGAGAACGTCCTTTTTTAATTATTGGACCCTAAGGGGAAAAAGGTTTAAAATTATGTTTTGGTACTTTTTGTTACTTTAAAACCAATTAAGATAGAAAAATAATTTAAATTGCATTCGTCAGGTTACCAAAATATGTTAATATGTTGTTGGTGCATTTTTTTTTAATTTTGGCGCTTAGGGGTACTAAAGGGCTAGAATTATGTTTTGGTACTTTTTAGAAGTTTGTAAAGGAATTTTTGCTAACTTAAGCTTTCTAAATATCTCCAACACTATAAACCTGGTAAATTCCCAAATTTTTATATGCTAATTATAAAGTAGTAGGGGTTGCAACTTATGTGGGGGAAACCAGTATTTAAAAACATATAGAAATGCTTTTGTTTACATATTTAGATATTTTAACTATGATTGGGGAAGCGAAGCACACCGGGGCTTAGCTAGTACTTTATATTATTTGTATTGAATTTTAGATTTGCTTGTATTTTGATTAAATCAATTAATTTAATATTTTTTAACGAAACATTTTTAAAAATTTTTTATTAAAATTATTAATTAAAAATGCGAATTTCTTGATAGGTTGTAATCTAAACATTTTTTTTCATCAAGTCAACAAATTTTATAATTGAAAATTATTTTTATATTTTTGTATACATATTTTAGAGGGGAGTCATTTAGCTTTTTTTTGGGAGTTATGTTATTATTGTTGGGAGTTATGTATTTCATTTCTATTGGGGCTTGTTTCATATAATTTTTTTTATTGGAAGTAATTTCACTTCTTTTTAGGATATTATGGAATAACTCCTAATTATTGGGAATTATTTAATTTTTTTAAGGTTAAAAGTTCTCTAACTTTTGTTGGGAATTCTTTAATTTGGGAGTTATTTCATGGTTCCTTATAAATATATGTATATACGAATATATATAGACCTTGTTGTTTCGATTAAAATATAAAACGCCTGAAACTATTTGACTTGTGACGTTAATTTTTGCCTTAAAAATTAAATACTTGCATATAAAAGTCCTTAATTGGCGCCAAAAAACTTTAACAACATTAAATAATATTAGAAAAACCGTTACTTTAGTGACCTTACAAACATACAAATACATAAACACGGACTACAACCACAACATTTCAAAAAGACTTCGAAAAATGAAAAGGAAAAAAGTAAAAAAAAAATACGACATTAAATATTTTTGTTGTTGATTTTCCTTTAAAAGAAAGCAAGGAATCTTAATAATGTTTTCATTCAACCATAAATTTTGGGGTGTTTTGAAACTTAAGATTATGAAATGGATATCTGAAATGGAAAATTGCTAAATTGATTCAGTAATTATCTACTATTTAGTCTTTCTTTTGCTTAGAGGTATCCAATGACTATTTTGTATAACAATGACTTAAGATCCGTAAATTCAGCTAATAAATTCATTTAAAACAGTTAACAATTATACAATGAAGGATGTATTACTCTGTTAACGGTAGAATGACTTCTATACTTAGTTATGCTTCTGGATAATACGTATTACCAAGTCTTTTATACTAAAGCGAAATAGAAGATGTAACAAATTATATTAACAAAAGGAAGAACCAGAAATTTTGTTGTAAAAAACAAGGACATAACGAATAAAAGATGAAAACAAAATTAAGTGAGAATGTGAAAACATTGGTAGAAGCCAACATGTTTTGCGGACACAATCCCTAATAAAGATGTCTGCTTATGGTAATCCAAACACTCTTTAAGTTTCAAATGATTTTTTATTGCTTCATTGTAATAACAATACAATGTTGTTAACACATTGAAATTAAATAGGGACAAAACAGCAGTTGTAGTTGTTAGATTTTTGCTTGAAAACCAAGTAAAAAAATTATAGACGGTCAAGCTCGACTAAGTAATAGCCAACATTACATTCTATTTTTGAACGTTAAAAACAGTTTATACTGATGAAGATAGATTCTAGATTGGGACCTATTAGCGACTAATGTCAATATTAAGGACCAACAACGTGTCCACTGCCAGGATAAACGACATTTGATACTCCTTACTATGTCCGTATTTAGCTCATATGGTTTGTACGACACCAATATTCCCCTTGAACGCCACATGACAAATCTTTAGCTTTTTTTACACACACATCTTATGGCAGCCTGAAATTCAGGCAAAAACGCGTTAAAGCCTTCAATGTAAAACAAATGTTGGCAAGCAATTCATATCTTTCCAAAAACTTTAATTAAAAATTTTTATTGAAAGAATTAACATTTTAATTAATTGAAGGTTTATTACTTATCAACAAATTATTAAAAAAAAAATTTTTTTTAATAAAAAAAATTAAAACGATTTAGAAGGTAACTAAATTATCATGTTTTCTAATATTAGAATTGGTTTTAAAATTTTAAACATATGTTGTACACTGAAAAAAATGCATGCAACAATATACATAAAAAACTTTCCTTAATTTTTCCAAAAAAAAATTAATAAATATTTCACAATATTTACGAAACTTTTATTAAATTACAAAAGAAAAAATTGAAAAGAGTTTTATAATATAACAAAAAAAAATTTTTTTTGTACCTTTTTAATATTCGTAAAATATTAAATTTATTTTGTTTAATTTGCAAAAGAGTTTTCGACTATTCGTATATTCTACGCAAGAATTTCGAAGTGCGAAATAACGAAAGATTTCGTTCAGTGTACAAACGAATTCGTTCATATGTATGTTTAATTTTTTTAGTTTAGAAGCAAGGGGGTGTTTTTGTAAACGACAAAAAAAATTTATCTTTTGATATAATCGTAATTCAAAAATAAATCATATTTTTATTAAAACAAGTTAAACAAGTCAAATTTATTAAATATTTTTTAAAGATTAAAATTACTCTTTACTTTTCTTCTTTTTTATTTTAATAAATCAATCTATTCTACTTGTACGACTACTGTGCTTTTTGTGGGTGGATGGGTGTCAAGACCTTTACTTTACATACATTTTGTCTGTTATTTAAACCATTTTAAAAGTATAAGTTCGTTTGCGTGTTTGTGTTACAGTGTCTGTATTATATTACTTTACGGTATTTGTTAATGCTTAATTCGTTTAATGGTTTTAACAAAAAAAAAAAAAAAAAAAAAAAAAAAAAAAATGTAAAGAAACACGAATAAAGAAGTGACAGCATAAAATCATTATGCCACCCATTATTTCTTTTTTTATTGTGTTTTTTGCTGTTTTATTTTTAGCTCAAGGAAATTGTTTTAATACGTGGGCACTCACTCTATATCTTAAAAAAAATAATTTGGCTTCATTGTTAGACTTACTTTTTAAAAAAGTTGATGGCGTTTTTATCTTAGAGCCCACAGGGGTTTCCCATTAAACTTATTAAGGGATTAATTTAAAATTTTTTGTTGTCATTTTAAAAGTTTTAAAATAAACATTTTCTTTGGCAAATATGCCTTTTTATATTAAAAATATAGGAGGCTAAAAATTTCAAGCATTAGTGTAAATCGAAGTCTCCTAACAACCAACTATTATATTGTTTAAATGACCTTTTTCTTACTGCCTTAAATGTCTTTGATAGTTGTTGTTTTATATTAGCATTGTAATATTTTGCTATTTTTATACTAACGTGCATAAACTATGGCCTTAAAATCTTCTTTTATTTACTCACTATGGTACACTTAGCTGGTATATCAGTTGTTACAAATACTATTACCATCAAAGAAAATACTATAAAATTGCGTGTGTATGTGTTTGAAGCAAAAGCGGAAAAAGTTCTCAGTAATACATTGAATGTCATCACGAGTTGCCACGTAAATATAGCACTAATACTTTCGATTCCTTTACTCTTTTTGTCTCTCTTTCTATATTTCTTTATTACCGTTAACAAACTTAGCTTGTTCTCTCAAAAATCTTAATAAAAACAATGTTGCCAGAAAAACTTTGTTTTATATCCCCAATGTACAGAATAAGGTCCCCAAAAAATTCCCATCATACTTGTAACCTTATTAAAAATAGAAAAATAACATACAAATGTATTCATACATATTTTCAAAAATATAACGTCATAACCATATAAAGTACAAAAATTTAGTTATTTATATGTATTATAATAAAATTTGTTACAAACAATTTATTATGATGCGACAGTCTGATCTTAATCTCTTGGTTTTTTGTTTTCAAACATATTTTTTATTTTAATTTGTTTATTATTACTTCAGCAACTTAGTTCAACTAACTCTTAGTTTTTTAAATTGTATACACATTGTAAAATTCTTTTTGTGCAGGGTGTCTGGTGGTAAATTAACCGATCATTACCGAAAACAATAGGCTTCGTGCCAGTTTCAAAAAAACTTATCTGTGCCAAATTTCATTCAAATATCATCAAAATTTCCACACACAAAAAATTATCTAGGAAAACTTTACTTAAATCAAGCCATAGCGGTGTCAAAAGTACGGTGAGTACGGTTTTTCTTAAATCAAGTACGAAATTTCTTACTCCAAGTAAAATTTTTCAAGTACGAATTTCTCACTTTTAGCCATAATTAAGCCAAAAAAGGATTGATTTAAGTTCAGAACCGTACTTGAGGTAAGCCAAAAAAAGATTTTAGCCGTAAACTGGGTTAATTCGAAAGTGAAATGTCATTTTTTTGACTTATGGAGCTTTATTAAAGAAGAAGAATTTTATATTTTATTTTTATTTTATAATTAATTTATAATTTAAAAATTTAATTTTTTGTACTTACCGAAGCTGAGATTCGAACCAGGGATTTCTGCACCGCAGTACAAGCGCGTTACTTTTAGGCCACCGAGACACTTTGTTTTCAAATGTAAAATAATATATTAAAACAACAAGCTTTTTTCTGCTTGATTTGTTTAAGCAATCCGAATAGGCTTGATCTAAGAAAATGTAAGTAAGGATCGTACTTAAAAAGATTTTGGATAAATTCAAGAATAAAATTCTTGATTTTAGAAAGCGAGTTTTCTTTCTGTGCAGCTGTAGCGGATTCACAAGAATACATGGACACCCGGACAGGCGGACGGACTTTTACAACTTCTACACCTTTACGATTTCTAAATTCCTAGGATCTTTCCGTCGATATTTTTTCATACAATAAAAAATAAACATTAAAAACACACCAATTTTCGTATCTCTGACTTTTTCGCTTACTTTTTTTTCTTCTTTTTTATTACTTCTACAAATTCAAGATTGAAACTCATGGTAAAAATGCAATTCAACTTTATTTTTATTTATTTTTTTAATTGAAATGGCCTTTATAGTTCACAAATATATGTAAAAAAAACGTTTCAAATTTTTTTACTTTAAAAAAATGCAACTCTGTATCTGTTCTAAATAATTCTAACAAAAATCTTTTTTTTTAATAGTTTGACATAAGTAAATAATGGCATATATATTTTAAAATATATATTTTTCTAAAATGAAAAAAAAAAAAAATAAAATATCTATTTCCGTCAAAAATCAATTTTTGCCACGAAAAAGCGTCAAATCTGGCAACTGTAGGTGTAACGTAAATATTACTCTTTTCAAGTAAAACTCTTTAAACGTTTGAAACAGTTATTTTCTAAATGTTTGTTAAACTCAATGTCGTATGTATGTATGCATTTGTGTATGAATGTGTGTATTAATACAAACACACACATTACTTTACTATTACACCATTTACACATACTTTGACTGTTTCTTAAATACTAACGTTAGTCAACAATGTTATTTTACAACTTACAAGCATTGATGGAGGAGGAGGATTTGCATAAAGTATTTGGTTTGATGTTTGTGACCTACCCCTTCAAAATAAGCCCTAAACCAAACAAAAGTCACAAATTTAAAAATAATTTGGTCAAGATTATAACGTAGATTTCATAAAGGTGTTTTTGAATGTCCAAGCATAACATATTTGTGGGGCCACATACAGCAAATAGGTTTTGTAATTCAACCATCTTTGTTGAGAGATTTTCTTAAAACAATTTTTTACCTAATTCTTCGCCGTTTTACGTAAAATTCATGATAAAAAATTGTGTCAAAATAGCACTCAATACATTTTTTGCAAAAAATACGCTAAATGTTTAATTGAAAAAAGTTAACGCTCATGTTCATAAAAACTAAAGTAGGTTTATAAAGAACTTTTTTAATAACTATGCCGTAGATATCTATACAATAAACTTCTAGTAAACCTACTATAAACATTATTAACACAGGCATAAATGTTTAATTTTTAGTAATGTTTAGTATAAACTATTTTTAATAACATTCAAGAAATTAAAAAAACATTTTAAAGTTATTAATAAAGGCATTTAAACGCTGTTTTTTAAAACAATTATATTTATTAAATAATCTTACTTAAAAAATTGTAACGCTCACTACATTTTTTGAACTTTTTAATTAACTTATTTATAGGGTTTGTTGTTGGTTAAGTTTGCCTATATGCATTTAATTGGTTCTTACACCAAACCATCAGTAGACTTCAACCTAATTCTTAAAAAACCTCATGAGAATATTCTACATTTATATAATAACCTCAATAAACTTATTGAGAATTACTATAAACAAATCAAAAGGGCAAGAGTTTTTGTAAGAACCCAACAAACCATTATTCGCCATGAGCTGTTTTGATTTTCTTAACCAACAACAAACCCTATAAATATACAAAGAAGATTGGGATCAAATCCTGAATAACCTTTGGAAATTCTTTTTAATTACTCTAAAACAAATTTATTTATTTAAATTTAGACGCTTATTTTCGTAACTAAATGTGTTTTAAAGATTTTAAATAAATATGAACTTTAAATTAATTTTGATTAAACTTTTCATTGAATTTCGATACATTTTTTAAATCGCTAAACATTTTTGTTGTTGAAAAACCTTTCATAAATATTCTCTCTTGCAATTTTTTTTTTAATATTAAAAAATTTTAATTTAAATTTTTTTTTAAATTTTCTTAAACCAAAAAGAAAATATACAGTCAGGGCTACAAAATAGTTCCACCCTTTTTTAAGAAAATTTCTGTTAATCCTATATTTAATGAAATTGAAATAAATATTTCTCTCTTCTTTTACCAAAAAGTAAATATTTTTTTATGTTTAATTCCGTTCCATTAAAAGATTAAAAATTAGTTACGTCTTCTTAACTATAAGGATTAAAAAAGGCTTTCTTCTATGTACTCACAATAAGTATGTATGTGTAGATACTTTGTATGTATATAATTAGTTAAGGTTAGCTTTTTAGCTTAAAAATTACTTAATTTTAAGTAAAATTTGACATGTTTAATTAAAAACTGTCTTCGTTAACCCAAAAAGCTTATTAAAAACATTATACCCATTTAATAATATTTTGTTATAATCAAAAACCTTTAAATCTTTAGTACATAAAAACGATAAAATGTCTTAGACAGAATTGTTAAGTAACGGGCATACTAACACAGAAACAGTTTTATAATTTTACCCTACAGTTTTGAGAGCAATTTTTAAATATTTTCTTAAATTTTTACCATGTTATCAAATGATATTTGTGTAGAAATTTAAATTTTATTTTTTGTTTTAATTGAATTATAAAACAACATACGTATGTATGTATTTACATATGTAACTCATTTAACTTTAGATTACTTTAGAAGCCTCTCTCACTGTCTCACTTTTTCTTACATTTGGCGCTTGTAGTTGTGTGTATGTGTGTGTGTAAACACATCTTTAACTACAAACTAAATGTTTGTTAAAAAATAAATTAATCAACTTAACTTCTTGGTTAAGGAAATCCCTATAAGCCTAAATAAGATAAATAGATGGACGGACAGACAGACACACAAGAACACGTGCTGGATTACTGTTATTTTTGTTAAGCTGACAACAAAACCAACAACAAAATTCTTTTTAAGTTGTAAAAATATGTACATGTGTCAGGGAGAAAAATTCTTAAAGATTTTTATTTTGCATTTCCTAAGCTTTTATTGCTTTTTGAAATAAGAAAATCTCAAGGACATAAAAATAACAACAACAACAGCAAGTGAAACAAAAACATTTGTTTTAAATTACGATAGATTAAATAAATACCAAATGAAACAGCAATAGTACGTACAGTGTGATAAACTAAATGTTTAATTAACAAATTTTCTTTAAAAATAAATATTTTTTAACAAAGTTTTTATCCTTTAGATGTAAGTTGTGACATTAAATGTGTTAAACTGTAAAGAAGGTGGAACGCCTATTTTTTTTCTCGAAAAAATTAAGAGCCCTACTTTGGATTTACTATACAATGTGTCTCTACAGTACAAAATTTGTTTTTTTTTTTCAACATTTTACAATTTCAAATCTTAATACATTAAAAAAACACTGTCTGTACATCATGGGAACCTGTATTGAATTTTTAAATTTTGGTGAGCGTGGCACATCCAGTTTTTTGCCTTTAAAAGTCTATACAAACTACAAATACAAAAATAAAAATTTAATTTTTGTAGGCGTGGCATCGCCTTTTTACCGTCAAAATTTTGACGTGAAAAGCCTTTTATACGCGTCTGACGAAAATCGTCAAAGTAAAAGAATCAACACGAAAAGTATAATTTTTGTGGGCGTGGCCAAATTTATAAAAATCTATGCTGTAAAAGCAACAATATAAGGAGTTAAATTTTTATGGGCGTGGAGCCACCCGTTATTTTGCTTTCAAAATTTTAAGATTAAAGGCCGTGAATGCAAAGCTTTACAAAAGTCTGTGCGGTAGGGCAACCTGTGTTGATATTTTAATTTTTAAAGGCGTTGCACCACCTCTTTGTTGTCCAATTAATTCTGCATTGGAGGCGTTTCAAACGTATCAAAGTTTCATAGAGTTCGGTCCAGATTTACATTTTTGTAAGTGTGGCAACACCTACTTTATACTCTGAAAACTTGTACATTAAAGGCGTTCTATATGCGTTCAAAGTTAAAAAAAAATCGATACAGTAAAAATACCAATACTAGGAGTAAAATTTTCATGGGCGCGACACCACACACTTTTTGTCTTCAGAATTTTTGATTGTAGAAAACTTTAATAGGCGTATAAAATTTAATGTAAAGCGGTGAGATTGAGATTTAAATTTTTGCAGGCGTGGCCCTGCCGATTTTTTAGCCCATAAAATTTTGACTTAAAACCTATTAAAATCGGTAAATACCTGGGTTTAATAGCCTGTTTAACGATGTCGAACGAAAACCTATACGAATGAAAGCTAGTCACTCGCTTTCGAATAAATTTGGGTTTACGTATTTCGACAACTATCGTTCGCCTTTACTGACAGGTTCGTTTTCAACAGAGAAAAATATAAATAGTAAAATGCTTACATACTTTGGGGCATTTGCATAAAACAATTTTTAAATTTTCAATAGGTTTGTTAAGCGAAATTTTCATTAAAATCAATAATTCAAATTTATTTTAAATTTAAAAATTTGTTTTTTCCCTTTAAAGTGTGGATCAAAATATACATATATTTTATTTTGCTATAAGGTTTGTAATAATGTCTGTTTACGTTGCCAACTTTTTTGCCTCCCAACAGTATGCACTCACTTTCACAATAAGAACATTTTTTATACATATAGCCGTGATGCTAACTTTCTTTAATTATAAAGCACTAACAGACAAAGAAAATGTCTTTTTCAATAATGTGTATCTTTTTTCATGTTAAAATTAACATAGCATAATATTAACAAGTCCTAGGTTCTTGGGATATTTAAACCATGGCTTAGCTACAAAAATGACGCAGTCAGTACTTAATTGTTTAAGAAATGTTTTACTTGTTAGTAAGGTTTATTCCTGGAATCATATATGCTCAACATTAGTTTACAATCACGTGTTTCTAGCGGTACTTCATGACTATGTATTTAGCCCGCTCGCAACATGCATACCAGATAGTCAAGAAACAAAAATACATGAAAGGAGATGATTTCAGTTATTTTTTTTTGTTATATTTGATGGTAGTTTGTTGTATTTGCTTACAAACTCCTACAAGTGTTCTTAAATAAGATAAAAATTCGGCATAATTGACATCACTGAAAACATTTCTTAATTAAAACTTACAAAATTTTTGTAGATTTTTTTTAAAATCAAATTTCATTTAATTTTTCCTTTAAACAATATGATGTTTTAACCAATAACCCTTGAGAACATGTTTAACTTATAGTTTTTAGCATTTTAATACACAGTGGTCTTTAATTTACATCAAAAACTACATACTTTTATGGCACTCGAAAGCAAAATAACATGTGACTGATTTTGACATTTACGTTCGCATATTTAGCTTGCGTTCGACTTAGGTAAACCCAATTTTGTATGAAAATGCTTTTGTTTTCGTTCGACTTGTCTTTCGAGTGAACGTTCGCTTAAAGTATAGTTAGGTAAACCGAAATCAGTTTTCTTTCGCTTAGCATGCGAACGAAAGTATTCGTTCGACATCGGTAAACAGGCTATAAATTTAAATCGCTGAAGTAGAAGATCTGTATTAAGATTTTAAATGTGGGCGTGGCATCAGCATTTACCACTTTTTAATTATATTATTTACTTTATTTTAAATATTGTTTTGGCCATCTGTGTATGTGGGTTAAGTTTGGTCTAAGCAATAACGAATATGAGTATAATTCCCGTATTCAAATTCTATATAAAGTTTAATTAAAAAGAAAAAATTTCATTTAACTACGTAGTACCGAATATAAAAACATGCTAACGAGAAATCGTTAATGGTTTTGAAATACATTACACTCGTCTAATATCGGAATTACTTCTTTTTTAATAAAAATTTCCATTCTAAGCTATTACAATTTCAATAATAGACAACTAAAACTCTAATTTTATTTTAGACGTTATGAGCTAAAGACTTTTTCTAACGTTTTTATATCTTAAAAATGTTGGCCTTTTTTTATAACAAACCGGTTCTTTTAATGCCAACAATGAAATGGTACAAAGAAAATCGCTTTTTGTTAAATCACTTTATTTAAAAAACAAATATATTATCGACATTTATTTAAAGCGATGCAGTTCACTGTAATAGTTTAATCACCTTAAATTTATACTATTATGTGGCTTTTATAGCACCTCGTTATCAACTTATTTACTCTTAGCAAAGAATTGCTTCTATATATGTATATCTGGGTCAATTGAGAAATTTTTCAAGACTTTTCACAACCTGCAATATCCCTCTTCTTGAACCTTGTGGGCCTTTAATATCTTTCCTAGAGAGGATTGTTCAAGTGAACACGAGATCATGTATGTAGAGACTCTTGTTATCGTACATAATAAGTTTCCAATTAAACATTCCAAAAAGAGTAAGGTTTTGTTTTATTAAAACTGGTAAAGCTGGTACTAGCTTATTATCAACATAAATACAGAAAAGTACAGCATGTCTTAAGGCGCAAATAAATTAAGCATAAATTATAAAGTCTTAAATTAAAAGCTTTTGTTTAACAGAAATAATTTCTTGGTATAAAATAAGTTAATTTTGTCCACACAGAAAAAAAAATTCCTATATTTTATTTAATTAACGAACTTATTATAAAATCTAATTGTCCCAAAAAAGTATAAAGGTTTGAATAGAAATTTAACCATAGCAATGACGCCTATTTTAAAATTCTTCAAAAAAACCGTAATATTGCATATACATTTTGTAGTTCAACGTTTTTGTAAGTATGCAACACTTTAAGTTGAATATACAAAAACAAAAAACAAACATAAACCCTAATACGAGTGTAAACCGAAGTTGTACCATTATATAAACCAAAATTTTAACTTCGAAAATGCAATTTCCCTGTAGTCAAGTGGTTACAGTTTCGGCCTGGCAACCAAAAGCTGCCAGGTTCAATTCCTTGATTGGGTCAATTAATTTGTTTCATTTTTTTTAATCTTTTTCTTTTCTTTTCTGTTTCCTTTTATCTTTTTTTCTGCGTTTGTTTTGCCTTTGCTCAAGATTGTTAAAGTGTGTTTAGTTTAAATCAGTTGTTTTAAACGCAGAATTCTGGTTAAGTGGATAGAGCGTAGGTATTGCAACAGTATAGTCCCAGGTTCGAGTTGCTGTTGAGACTGGTAATGTCAACTAAAATTAGTTTTGTTTGTAAGTTAAACTAAATTAAATAAAATATATAAATATCAATCTAAATAAATTGACCATAAACATAATATATATAAAATAAAAATTAAATAATATAAAAATATAAATAAATAAATGGTTTTTTTTAGTTTTTAATAGTTCAAATAATACTTTTAATTAAATCAAGTAAAAAAATTCAAATGCATTTGAATTTGATTTCTTAGTTAAATCTAAAATAGGAGCAAACTTCTTAAACTGACGAATTCATTAATTGATACTATCAATTTGGTTGCAGGCTGATATTTAAACAAATTTAATTCGGTTTACAAATTTCTTAATTGGAATCAGCTTTATATTTTTTCTGTGTACGAATAGGGAAGGATATACATACATATAAGAAAGTTTCACCACAAGCAAAAATATCACTCTTCGTTATTTTGTTGTTGTTGTTGTTGTTGTTGTTGTTTATAAATGTCACTTTATAAAAGATATAAAAATAAAACATTACAACTGTTTCAGTAAAACAACTGACAATTTTGCCAGAAAATAAAAACACTTCTAACTATTAACAAAAATACAAAGATACAGTTCCATTCTTTTAACGGAACAAATGTAATCGCAACACATGTTTAATATTGTGTTTTAATATGCGTGTGCGTATATACATACATACATATGTTCATACATGCAAGTTGTTGTTTTTTATTTGTACATAAATATATTCCTTTAAGCAAGAGATTTAAAAATTTTAAGCAAGAGATAATTTTTTATATTTATTGTTGCGTTTTTATTGTATTTGTAAAAAAAAGACTTTAAATTACTTGGCAATGGAGAAATTAAAGAAATAACATTATACGTCTTGTTTTTGTACAGGCTTGCCGCAATTGCTGATGAATAAGTGAATTGTGATTTCAAAGCATAACCACAAATAAAAAATTTTCCGTGAAATTTCAGAAACGGAATAATAGTTTCTTAAGTAAGGATTATATTTATTAGGGCTTTTTTTAAAATAAAACCATGTTTTTTTTTTGGTATTATTGCTTATGTTCGAAAATTCGAACTTAAAATGGAATAAAGCAAAATGTATTTAAGTTATATATATTCTTTTGTAATAAAGCGTAGTTTAAGGTATTTTTGACTTTGTTCGAAAATTCGAACTTAAGTTCGAATGTCTAAAACTTAATACAAAACGAATTTTTCCTTTTTTTTTTTTGCACGAAATTACCGTATTTTGACCAAATTTAATTTTTAAGCCAGTAATTACATTTCGAAATTCAATAGGTTGTGTTCGAGTAAATTTTTTGATGAAATAATTTAAGCAATTCCTAAAATGGTAACACAAATTTTAAATCACTCACACAAGAATGTATACAAATGCTATTTATTAACAAAAGAAAAATACCAGCGATGACTAAAGCAACATCAGGGGCTGTGTTAAGGTATGCAGGCCTTGTTAGGCAAGCTTTAATTTAGTTTTTTCTAAAAAGCAAATTCAGTTATCAAAATGGAAAGAAACGGAAAGAAAAGTAAAATCTATAAAAACAAAAAAAAAAATAATAATGTTCTTTAATTTTTAGTCTATAAAAACAATATTTTTTTTGCCCAAGGAACACAAACAAAATTAAAACAAAACACAATTTTTAAATTGAGACAAAATACAAATTAAAAGAAAACATGTTCTACGCCGGAAGTGTAGAAGAGATTAATTTGTGTCATGATAAATGTCAAAAAAGGTTGGCAAGTGAAACGTTATCAAAATATATACTTCATTTGTTTCTTAAGCTGTTGCGTTCAAGAACATTTGTCAGTTTTCGGATATTGACAAATTGTTCATACAACTAAACATTATTTCAATTGATGTTTCTGTTTGATGATTGGTAATTTAGTATCATTAATTGTGGTCGGTTTAAGAGCCAGTAATATTTACAAGGTTTTTTGCTTTTTATAGGAAAATAAGCTTTAAGGTACTTAAGTCTTTGTTTAAAAATTATTTTCAAAAATGTAAAAATTTTTAAAAAAGCAGAAGGAAAAGAGGGGAAAATATAAAAATGGTAAAAAAAAAATACTTTGAATTGCAGATGGACTGCAAACCTCTAACGCTAAACTAGCATAGCAAAGCTGCACCGGACTCAGCTGCTTATAAAAGTAAATTTAACACAAAGAAATATTTTTTCCATTTAAGATGCAATTAAAATTTTTTTTAAACTTAAATTTATGGCCCAATTATGTAATTAGAAAAAAAAAATAATGACGATCTCTTACATTCTTCTTATTTTTCTCTCCTGACTAGAAGAGAAGTAGAGCCACTAGCACTAAGATTTGAATTTTTGTGGGCGTAGAAAATAAACCCCAGACATTTTTGCACAATAATTAAAAATGGTGGTGAGCGTGTGTGTGACTGGAGTGCTTGTTAAGCTTCAAATGATGGTAAATTGCACATTTGGTGAAGAAAATATGAATAAAATACAATATTTAAATATTTTTAAAGACAAGCTCCAACATAGTGCTGAAGTGCTTAGAATTGAAAAATCTTTTTATTTGCCAGAATAACAATTAAAGAAACATTGCGGGAATCGCTAGAAAATGTGAACTGTAAAATTGTCCCAGATTAATAAAAATATCCCAGGTTCACCTATTATTGAACATTTAAAGTTTAAATAAAAAAACATTACTTTTTACCAAAAAGCTGTCAAAAAAGGTCCTTTTAGAGAAAAAAGAAAAATTTTTCCTGCATGTACAAAAAAACTTGTAATATCAATGTTGAATAATGTATGTGTGAATTGTCTTAAAGCAGTTCTATGCCAAAAAATTTTTCTATCTATTTATCTATATTCATTTGTGTTAATGTCTTTTTATTTTATTTTTTTAACTTTTTGTAGTTTTAAGTAGTTGCTTATAGGTGAACCACATTTACTGTGAGCCACTGTATATAAGGATATTATTTGGCTTTTTCTTACCACAATGCAATAATTTTGCTATTGTTTGTTTTTAAACTTTTTTAAAGCTGTAATTTTGTAAGAATAAACCATAAATTTCTTAGCACAGTGAGTAAGCTAAAACAAAAAATAAAAAACAAAAACAAACACATGTATAAATTTCTGGAAAAATGCATTTATTTTGTTGCATGTCTTTTGCTAAATGTCGGCTGTTGTTATTAAGTGCAAATAAATAAAAATGACTTCATGCTCATGTACATACAGCAACACTATCAAAATTCAAAATACAATTCAGCCATTTACAACTACCATGACCTACATTGACTAACAAACTTTTTTGTTGTTGTTGCTCAAAACATGTTACTCAAACACCGAAAAAGAAAACAATAGTAAAGTGTCAGACATATGTTTTCTTTCTTTTTTTTTTTTTGTTTCTGTCTTTCTATTTGTATTTCTCTATTTTTTTTTTGCAAATATTAGTTCAGAGTCGCATGTTATTTCAATTATTTATAAAGTAATTTGTTGCTTTTACTCAAACAAGACATTAAATACTTTTGCAATTATTGTTTAAACAACAATGATTTGTTTAATAATAATGTCAATGTTTTTGTCGAAATTATATTTAAAAGGTGTTTGTTTCATAGAATTAGCAAAAAGAGTAGCATGAAGAATTCTTTGCTGTGTACGTTGTGTTATTCCGCCTTAAGTAAATTGCCAAAGTTCAAATGTATTAATTATTATCGAAAAATTACAAATTATTGACAAAAGCAGCTTAAGACGTGACTAAAATAAATGGAAACTTATTTAGTAGAAAACAATGTACACATTAAGTGGAATTAGGGGGAATGTTGGACTAATGGAATAATTAACCCCTGGGGCGTATGACAATTTTTTTTGTTAAATAAAATAATAAATATTCCACATTCGATTTATTAGACAAACACATATTTGTTAAAGACAACAATCGAGATTGATTGGGAAATACATAATTCATCCAGGGTTTGGGGTAACAAAAATATTAAGCACTAAACAGTCAAATGTAAAAAAAATCAAAATAATAAAGAAACTTGTTAATAACAAATTGACTTTAAAAGTGAAATTCAAAGCCAAAATGCATATTGGAGAGGTATAAAGGTAAAAATAATGTTTGTAATAAGATTTTAAAAAAAATATTCCATTTCAAGCACCACAATCCTTACAATTTGAAGGCGTGAAAAGGAAAATTTTGCTATCATTGCCCTATTTGGAGGAAAACGTGATGCAGTTCTATTTTCCGACTAAGGTATGACTTAGTCTGTCTGTCCAAGGCTAATCAACGCTCTGCTTACATAAGGTAGGAAGAGAAGTAGAAATAAGAACGGAGTAATAGAGAATAAAACTAGGAAAATTTTACAGACCTGGAGGCTAATTACCGCAGAGCGAAATTTTCCCGGTTTTTTTTAATTTTTAGGTATTTGGGATTCTATTATTATTCGTTATTGAGCAAAGTGTATTGAAATTTTTAATGACGTTACTCGATAACGAGCCTACATTCGAATGCAATGTTGCAAGGTTATACTCGTTAGCGAATTACATATCGAAATTAAATACTTTTAATTGTTTTCAAATTAGAGGTGCGGCTGGATTTTTTTTATTAAAAAATTTAAATTTTTTAAATCTGATAACTGTGAGCAATTTTATTTGCCATGTTTGAGACATTATAATTTTTTTTCTGTTTTAAGCAAAGAAAACTGGCGATGGGGTGTATTTAGGCAATCCCTTACAGCCATATCGCTCATTTACTTAAACAACGTCATAATTAAAAATTAATTTCTAAGCTTAACAATGCATAATTGCTGGTTATGTTATGCTTAATCTGTATATCGTCAGCTTAAATGCAAAACCGAGTAAATATATTATTAAAAATTTTACAGGAAAAGCAAAAACCTTGTCTAATTTACAAAGGCAGTGCTTGTAAATTGTTTCTTTTTTTCCAGCATTCTGTTTCAAGTTTTGTTTATAGCATTGAAAAAATCTTTTGTTATATGCCTTTAAATCAAATATACTCAGCTGTGATAAAATGTCAATTTGAGATTTTTTTTTGCTAATAACGTGGTTTTACATTTCAGCTAACGATATAAATTTTATCTTTAAATTATTTTTTTTATGTTTGAAAATAAAATGTTATTCTATTCTAGAAAAAGGAAGCTAATCGAAAACTATAAGCGCGTTTTTCTTAAAATAGTTTTTTTTTTGAATTATGACGTTGTTCGAGTAAATGGTTGATTTGCTTTTGTTTACATTTGTTCTTTAATCCTTCACATTTTTTCAGTGGTGACTTTTTTTTAAGATTTTTTAATTACAACAAAGCATGTTCCGGCATTGTTAACAATTACAAGCAAATTTGCGAGGGACCTTGTTTACCGCTTCGAACAAAATACTACTTATTTATTGCCTGAAGGACACTGGGAAACCGGTAACGATACGGGTTCGGGGCGTGTTTCAATTGGTAGACTTGAAACACGACACTAGCGTTGTTGCCAAATTTGACGATTTTTTAGCGAAAAAAAATTGTCTTTTGACAATTGAACGATTTTTTTGATAAATATGACAATTTTGACGTTTTTTTACCAAGTTTATTTGGCAACTATGGACACAAGCGGTATTGCTAGCTTTTCGTCTTTAGGTAACCTAATCATTGCCTATATTCAAAACTTGTTATAAACCAAATGAGAATTATTAGAAATTGGCAGGTATAATGATTGTTTGTAGAAGTATACCACAGACTAAGTAAGACTTATTAATAATTAAGGGTTAAATGTAACATCACGTTATAAAAATACATATAATATTTTACAATGATTTCCGACGTACTCTCTTTTAAAGAAATTAAAGTTTTTCAAATATCTATAGCAAACAATTGCTCCAAGATTACACATTTTTTTACTCGATGTACATATTCAGTTGATGGCTTTGCTATTTAGAATATTTTCATACCCTTCACATAGTTTTTTTTTCATTTATCCAGAATTTAGAAGCCTCAATTAAATAAATTCCTTTAAAACGCTCAGCCAAATTTAAATAAACGCATAAAATAGCAATGAGTAATAGCGAGACGAAGGCGGCAGCGTCTAACTTACAATGTTAAACATAAACCTTCTTACACATTCAATTACACACTCAAATTTATGTATGTGAGTTCGAGAGTGCATATGTATGATTGTTTGTATATATGTATCGATATTATTTTTAAAAACTCTGACACAAACTTTTGAAAACTTTTTACTGCTTAAAAAAAAGCAAAACAACAACAAATGAGAAACATATAAAAGAACATCGTTAATGACGAAGGGACGGGCTCCTTCATCATCGTACAGCCCAGTCTTGCAAGTTTGACTGCGGCCTTTGTACAATTTTGTACTTTTTTTCGAAATTTTGACCCAAAAGGGTAAAAATTTTACATTTGTCCTCTAAGGTCCTTATTGTTACCACTAAACCGAAACAAAATTTTAGCTGTGTTCGACAGGTTTCGGAAAAAATTATGGTACCGTCTTGCAATTTTCCAGCATAAGGGTTAAAAAAAGGGCAATAGTTATATTTTGGTACTTTTTGGGTGCTTTTTGGAACTTCTTAACCAGCAAAGATAAAAACATAGTGTCAATTGCGTTCAGAAAAATGGGAATAACTCTTTGGTACTTTTCTAAAATTTTGCACCCCTTAGGGGTAAACATTATATTTTTGCTTTTTACTTTTTTGAGATTATAATCGTAAGTCAACTATAAAAACAAAAAACTTTTTTCAATTTTTTTCTAAATTACCAGCACTAAGGTAATGGACCCTATAATATGCCTTGCATTATGTTGGTATCAGAAATATATGTAATGGGAAGAAGAATACAGCGAGTAGTGTTAGTTGACATTTAATTTAAATTTCTCGGTATTAACCGAAAATACATCCTTAGGAAGTTAATTCCACATACGAACACAAAGGAAAAAAGAACGAACTCTTTCTGTAATGCATGGTGCGAATCACTGGCCAATTGACGACAAATGGGTGTGCTTTTCCTAAAAGACGCGTATCTCGCACAAAGCCCCGGTACAAATTCCCTGATTTCTTTAGAGCGAATTTTATTGATAATAGATAGAACAGCGAAGCATATTCCAAATTACAACGGTACTCGAGTGCATCAGAACGCTTAGATACCTCAACGTCACCGATGAGTACCTTCGTCCGTTCCTGTACGTGATCAAGTAGATTTAAAATAGACTGAAGCACATGTCCATACATGAGAGTTTTATTCAATTATTGTCGGATATAGGTGCAATAAATTTTAAGAAGATCAAATTACGTAAAATAATTCTTAAACCGTTTCAAAAAACCAAAATGTCAATTGATGTTCATGTCAAGAACCATCCATTTATACAGACGATGCCGTATAGTCCACTGTGAGTTTATGTGTCAAAAGGCAGCATTGGATCTTACGGAAATTTAAACCGACCCCATTCACATGGCCCCAATTGGAGATTAGCATCAGATGAACGTTTTCGATACTTTTACCTTTTTTTTTAAAAGTATAAGTCTTTTTTTGAAATTATAAGTCTTTTAGTATAAAGTTACGGACCCAGATTGAGGAAGAAAGGCTAATAAGGTGATCAAAAAGTACTTTTTTCCTTTTTTTGCATCTTTGAGACCAAGAGTCTAAAAGTATGAAATTAAGGACTTTTAGTCAAGTTTAAGGTCAAAAGTAATTTTGGTGGTCAAAAGTACTTTTTCCCCCTTTTTTTTGCATTTCTTTGAATTTTTGGAGATTATGAGTCTAGAGGTATGAAATTAAGGACTAATAATCAAGACTGCGACCAAAAGTTAATTTGGTGGTCAAAAAGTACTTTTTACCCATTTTTGTATTTCCTTGCATTTTTGAGATTATGAGTCTAGAAATATGAAGTTTATAACTAAAAATCAAGATTGAGGTCGAAAGTCATTTTGGTGGTTCAAAAAGTACTTTTTATTAATGTTAGTACTTAATTTTCCATATTTTGAAATTGAGGGATTTGAAATGGGAAATAAACGACTATTACCCCGGATTCCAGTTAAAACTCAAAAAAGGCCTATTTTTCACATATTTTTGAATTTTTGAGATATATAATGAGTTAAGAAATATGAAAGTATCGATTTCGGTCGAGGTCAAATTTAAACAAAGAAGCCAAAAAGTACTTTTTCACATATTAGTAATTTTTTTGTATTTTTTCAAATTAGTACTCCTAAATTAAAAATTTTAAAAATAAAAAACTAGACATTTTGGATAAAGATTGTGTAGAAAATCGTGCAAATTTTAAATTTTTATACTCGAAAATACTCTTTTGCATTTAATATTTTCTTAAAGATAATGTTCGGAACTGTACTTACGAAGTAGCGGGTTAAAACCTAGTAAGAAATAAGAAAACTCTTTGGCGCACCACACGCACACGCACACACAACAATTGATAAAAACTTAAAAAAATATATAAATTTATTTATCTCTTTAAAACGTGCTTCAATGTTATTGACTCGAAAATATTTCAAAAGAAATAAAATGGAACAGAAAAAAAGGAAATGAGTTAGTTTAACAAAAGGATTTTTGGTTATTGGCAGTTACAAAATTTGCATACCAAACTTTTCCAAAGGATGTGATGCGAAATATTTGAGAATTAAGTAATTTATTGTAAAAAATTTTAAATTTTTTTATGATGGTTGTGAGGGTATATCAAAATTTTTTTAAATGTCAAGAAAAACGGTAAGGTTGTTCATCTTTACAAAAAAACATTTCTTCCTTTATTAAAGTTTTGTATAATTGACTTTAATATCAAATGGTTTGCCTTACAAAGTTTTATAGTATTAGAAGAGGCAAACTGGCAGTTTCTTTTGATGCTATGGAAATTTATTTACGCAGAAGATTAGGTGCGGCGAAGTTGGCCGGGTTTATGAAAAAAGGAAAACTCTATATAGGTTAAAAAAATATTTCCTGGTAGCTTCTCTCTATGCTATTGAAATTATAATTATAACTATTATTACCATGCAAATAATTAAATGTGCAGTAGCTTAAGTGCAGCGAAGCTGACCTGGCTTATTTAGTTCCTTAAAGTTTTTGAAAAAATAAGATTCTCTAGATCGATTCAATAATTTAAAAATCTAATTATTGCAAGTAACATACAGTTTTTAATAACATTATTTTCAATATCTTTACGGCGCACAAAGGAGCCTTTAAAAATTTTATTCCAAAAAGAAACGCCTTCCAAAAACAAAGAAAGAAAGAAAGGTTTGCCAAAATACCTAAAAGCTAATGAAATTTTTTTTTTGCATGCTTCAAAAAAATAAACCATGAAAAGAAATGCTATTAAAATTTTTATTGTTCCATTGGCACTAATATTTACATTATTGTAGTGAAACTAAATTTGCCACCGGCAATTATACGCCGGGCACGTATTCAACATGAATTATATTCTACCACCTCTGTCTTATTTCAACATAATCATCATCTTTAGCATCATCATTTGTGTGAAATTTTACAAATGTTTGTGCAAAATACTAAAGATTGAGGGTGTCTGCCGGCATGTACTGATAAATAATTCTTTTTACACATTTTCAATAGCAAAAGTGGAGTAAAGAATGTGTTGTGTATAAAAATATGCAAAAAGAATTCCCAAATTGTTGAAAAAAATAAGTGGAAGAAATAATTGAAAGTCACAAATGTGGAAATAAATAAACCTAATGATAATGTGCTGTCACCACAATTCAAATACAATAAAAGAAGCTATTTTTAAATTATAAAAAATATTTTTTGTTATTCTTAATGTAAGTTAGGTCCTTACTTTTGACACCCACTGTCTACATATGTCTCAAGAGAACTAACTTGCAATATAAACGGGGGTTTTTTTTTGTTTGCCAAAGCAACACTATTTTCTTATTATTTTTCTCAAAAAGCAAAACCTGATAGTTAAAGTCAGTTTAAGCAAAACGTGGAACTAAGAAAAAAAATTACTGAAGATGAAAATATTATTAAATAAGAAAGACATTTTTAAAATATTTTGTTGCTAAGGGAAATGCAAAGGAAAGTACTTTAAAATTGAAATAAAAGCAAAATATGTTTTTTATTTTTATAAAAAAAGGCTTTTCACATAAAATTAATTAGGGTATTCACAAGGTAGTCATAAAGTCATAAGTCTTAAAAAATAAAACGAAAAAATACTATTAAGTGTGCTATTTTAAATTTAAATCAGCTGATGGAGAAAACAGAAAAATAAGTAATTTCAAAAATATTTTAAAATTAATGACTGCGACTTGTTAACTATATCAACGGCTTCACTAAAGAGTCTCGGCCGCCCGGCTCAGGTTTCTACTGTTTATGATAAAACAATAAACACAGCTCAAAAAGTCTTATTATTATAGAACTTTTTTCTTTTAAGCACAACAAAATTTTTTTTAAACTATTGTAAAATATTAAAATTTTAAGACAATATGACTTGATAGCATACCGTTTGAATACCCCAAATATAAAATATTAAATTTTACGGCAGGCAAATCTTAGACAATTCTTTTCTTATGCCGCATATTTTTTTTTTTTTTTTTTTTTTTTTTTTTTGAAAAAAGTTCAACATTTTTGTTTATTTTTATACCCTTCGCATAAGTAATAAGGGTATACATATATCAGTTTGTCATTCCGTTTATAAGTTGTTTATTATTCATTTTCGACCCCATAAAGTATATATATATTCTGAATCCTTATATGTAGATAGGAAAGTCGATATATCCATTTCCGTCTGTCTGTCGCTCTGCCCGTCTGTTAAAATCAAGTTTCCGGAGTCACTACGTACTAGGTATTGGTGTCAAACTATCAGAAATAGTCCTGAGATGATCTGTATTTAAAATTACCAAGATCGGTTCACCACGGACCTAGATATATCCGAATTATTGCGATTGCCTCAATTTTTTTTAGAATAAAATCACAAACTCCATACAAAATATGTAAAAAATGAAAACTTGCAACGCTGTTAAACATTGTATGCGTAGACGTAAATATGTGTTGCCATATGGATGTATGTAGGTATATATGTACGTATGTATGTATGCTTATATGTTTAAAGGAACATACATACAAGCATACATATAAATTGGCGTGTGCCGAAATCAGCAAACATGTATGTATGTACTTATTATAATTTCTTTTATTTATTATTAGTATTTTATCAAAGATTATATAAATGGTGCTTGTCATACAAAAACGTAATTGCAAGATCACTTCATGAGGCGTAAGAAAAAATAGAAATTAGATATTCACAAAGCAGTTTAATTATAATATTTGAAAAACGAAATCATTCGGCTAGATCATATGGCTGGGTACTTTAAAGATCAATGTGAAGGGTATATAAGATTCGGCACAGCCGAATATAGTCCTTTTACTTGTTTTCTACTTAAACCGATAATGCACAAACTTTCAATATTTATCTCATAAATTGTTAAAAACGTCGTTGTCATATTTTTATTTAGAGTGATGACAGAATAAATAAATATTTTGAAAGTAATAACATTACCAGTCCTTTGTCAATTAGGCTTCAGCTCAGTATTATTAAGACACTTCTGGTCGTGCCATGGGTGCCTTTGGAAAGGCTTCCGGTACTTAAGTACCCTGCTGATGATTTAAATGAAGAACTAATGAAATGTGTAGAGACAAACCTAAACCAGCAACCAACAAAAACTACCAGTAAAATAATTAAAATTCTTTATTAAAGCCCAATATTAAAAAAATCAAAATGAATCAATAATAATAGAATTTTTTATTAAAATACTTAAGAAAATTTTTTTTTGCTTTCAAAAAATTATAAAATAATAATTTTTTAAACTTTAAAGAAAGTCCTGTTTTTAAAAGCACTAAATATATTTTATAAATATTTTTACAAAAAATTCCTAAATTCTTTGTTATCTCTGACGTATAAGTAATATTGATTTTGTTCGCCACCTTGTCGTATGAGTCATACTTAATAAAACGCATCACTTATACGCTCTTAAAACAAAGTTTTTTTTCTTTAAATATAATTATGTTGTGTAACAATAAATTAAAAATATTTAACATCTTGCACTGACAAAGTATAATTAATTTCTAATACTTTGTTGACATACTACTAAGCGTCTAATAAATTAATATAAAATAATTTCAAGAAAAAAGGACAATAAATTACAAGAAAATAAAATCTCAAGTAGAAAACTAATAACAGAAATTGATATGGGTTAGCTAAGAGTATACAAGAAAAAAATCTCTATGTTTGTATACTTATGAACTTTCAGATAGTTTAGGGTGTCCCTTTAGAAATTCTTAATATTAGTTTGGTTAAAAAAGTATAGGAAACTATTTTAAAGATAGATTTTTTTTAACTTAAGTTTGTGTGTTTAATTTTCTCTTATTGCTCAACCTAACAATCTGTCATGTTTTCCTTTTTTAGACAGTGTCACATGCAACATGTAACTGTCTTAAATAACTAAACAAACAACCATTTTATTCTTTTTTTTTTTTTTTGTCTTTTAGTCGTTTGCTTTATTTTTTTTAGTTCCTTGTAACCAAAAAGTTTTTTTTTAGCAACAAAAAATTTTATTATATTTATGTTTGCTCTTATGAATAATGATGATGAAGATGATGATGAAATCAATGACTTAGTTTGCTGTCATCGCATATCATAAAGAAGAGTAATATTTTTTAACTTAAAATTTTAATTTTTTTTTATTATTTTGACATTTTAAGTAGGATTTTTCTTATCTTTTTATTGGCTTCTCTCTATAGGCTATTTATTTGCCTCTTAATATAAACTTTATAAAAGTAACTTCATAAAACATTGCTTCATGTACATAAGTCAAGTATAATAAATCAAATAAAAAAAGTTAACAAACTTAAAATGTTCTTCTTAAATTTAAAAGTAATTGCCAGAAATTTATTTTTATCACTTTAGTTTCTAATTTAAATTTCAAGTTGACTACAGCCTTTTATATAAATATTTTTGCAAGGCATCTACTTTATATTTAAGAGGCTTCAAAAGCATAAAAAGTTATAATTATTGTGTTAATTAAGTTATAATATGACAAAAAGCTTAAAAAGAAAAGTGTGTGTGAATGTATAATTCCCCTGCCGGACATTCAGTTAACTTCAAACTAACTTTAAGCTAACTATTTCGCAACTAGTGGTGACTGACATTTGGATTACTCTTCAATGTTATCAACTTACTATTTTAGCATTGTGATATCCTAGGAGGTAGTCGGTTGTCCGGTTTACTAGTTTTACCTAACATAAAGTTAGTTATATTGTCGTAGTTTTAAAGTCACCCAATTTTCAGCTGTCCTGGTTCAAAACCCATGTTAGAATTTTGTTTTATTACAATGGCTTCCCTTTTTTTAACCTGATTAGAAGAGAAGAGAGAAACAATGGAAACTACCACAGAGAAAAAATATGGTTGAATATGGTAACGGGAGCATTATCACGGACAATTTCATCATTGTATGGTTACGCAGATGATTATTATGACTGCCACAACCATATTAAAGTTGTACTAAGTTTTTCACGAAAAATGCAATCATAGTTATGATTAAACTTACTATTATATGTTTGTGGTAATCATTATTTTGATCATGGGCGATCTTGATTATGGGTCGTTAAATATATGATGATTTAATTTTTTGTCAAAAACTTAGTACAACTCTAGTATGGTTGTGAAAGTCAAAATAATGATCTTTGTAAGCATAAAATGACGAAATTGTTCGAGAACATATTCCCGTGACCATACTCAACCATGTGTTTTTCCTGAGTGTAAGTAGATAATAAATATAAGAAGTAAAATTTAATTTACCCTACCAAGCGAGTCGCTGGTGGGACTCAACTATATGCCTTGTTTAAAAGCGTTCAAAAATAAATCCACCACAGAATAAAAAATATATTATGTAAAGGTAGGTACACACTTTGCAACATGTTTATGCAACCAGAAAATATAAAAATCTTTTTATAAACCTGGTTGCATAAACATGTTTCAAAGTGTGTACCAAGCATAAGAAACACACTACTTAACATAATATGTGTGTGTATGCCTTTACTTTGGGGTTCTTCTGGAATACTTTACAGTCAGATTCTTAGTTAGTTATGAAAAATTTTATTTTTTCTTATGTTTGCGTTGGTAAGCATGCTTTACACTTTGCCTAATTGTAGTAGACGATATTGCCTTTTACAATGTCTTAAAAGATTAGTGGCACAGTTACTCTTAGGTATTGTATACTTTTGCGGTAATTTCTACAAAAGTTTCCTTAACAGTTTGTTGAAACCTCTTTTTCCTTATAATTCCTCCCCTATTAAAATAATAAAACAAACATAAAACATAAGAACATTTTCAAGTTAAGAAGTTTTTGAAGAACTCTACTGCTAAAAAAATGTTCTTTTACCTTAAGTTAAACATTTTTTTAAATTATGGGCAACTGGGTTGTGTCTTTTCTGCTTGAGAAAAAGTCTTACTGAAAATTAATTAAAATAATAAATTGCCGCGAACAACACTTAAACCCAAAAACATTCTCAAATTAAGAAATTTCCACGAAACCGCTGCTAAAAGAATATATTTTCTTTTTCAAGCAACCATTTTTAAGGATGTGATACAAAGAATTTTACAAAACTTGTGTACCATACCATAGTCTTAACTTAGAGGGAACTGCAAAAACTTAAGCAAACTACGTGTGTTTGCAAGCAAAATAAATATAAAACAATAACCAACTTAAATTTAATTGTTCATCAAGGAATAATAAAAATGCTTAATTTTATTATAAAAGTTCAAAAGTAACAGAAATAAAATTTTAACTGAACGTATTGCAGTTTTAGAAATCAAAAAGCTTGAAAATATTTTTTTAAATTAGAAGTTAAACAAGTTTTTACATACTTATACTTACACTCCTATTCATTTGATTAGAACCACTTGATTTTAAAAATTAAAATTAGGCCTTATCGATTGAAATTTTTTCGTCGACTGCTGAAATTATTCGAACGTTTGAAAGAGTATTTTTGAAGATATCAAGAATAACAATAACAACTCTAAAGTATTTAAGATAAACAATCTAATACCATGTTTAAACATACATCATAAACTGAGGCAATTTAAAGTAAATATAACAGTTAAGTTTTCTGTTCACACATAATAATTAGCCTAACTCAATTAGCATATGACAGCTAAAAAATTATTATTTAAATTTTTTTAAATACAAGGTAGGAGCAACTGATTAGCTGACTTTTATTTACGTCATATGTTTTCTAGCTTAGATTGGCAAATTTTTTATTTTACATAATGGTTGTGTATACCGTGTGATAGCAAAATTTTTGGCAGCTTAGCTACAACAAAATATATGCTAAATTTTTTCAGAAAGTGGTAGTTGTAGAAACGAGGTCACCTTATTATTCCACCATGGCATACATATTAAAAGCTTTCAAGCTTTTATACTAACTGAACACAGTTCTTATTAAAACAGCAGGGTTGCACTTCAAGTTTAATTCATGCAGTGAAGCAATTTACTAATAATTGCTCAATTTATTAATTGAAATCTTTTATGGTAAATTGAGGTCAATTAAGGCCTTAACTGCCTAAATGTGCTTATTACCCATTTAAGATATATGGGTGAACATGGTATAACTCTAACAGTATATTAAAGGCATATATCAAAAATAGACTTGAAATCTAAAAATTTGTTAATTCATATCATTAGACTAGAACAGAGGGAAAAACGGGACTGGGCATCCTTGTTGAAAACCCGGGAACCGAGATTTAGTTTCACCTCCTTGTGGTCAAGCGAAGGTCCGGGCAATCACGGATTATCTGTACTATCTCGGGATATAAACGGCTCCAACATCGAACAGATAGCCAAGCGTCTATAAAGGCAATTATGTCTGCGAATAAGGGATCTAGAACGGTGTTGCAGTCAAGAAGATGATTACTCGCAACATGGAGAGGTTTGCCTGGTCATCAAAGGGCGGTCGGAAATGGACAAGAAATCGATCTAGCGATTGGGGCCTAGGGACAGCGGGAGATTGACCTAGTGAACCCGAAGCCCTCTGCTGCGACAAAGAGCGAGTTAAAAGAGTGGGTAGAAAATGTCAATAGGGTGCAATGGAACAACGGCACAGTGGAGAGAACGCAAGAAATCCCTTAAGGCGACCCAAAATAGGTCAGAACTAGGGGCATTCTGAAACTTGGGCAGCCTGAACCAAGAAAGATAATGGGTATGCTGACTGGTCACTAAAACTTTCGAGTACAACTTCTTTTGATTGAAGTTGCGGAAAATAACGAGTGTATGACATGCAGGGAGGATATCAAAACAATGGAGCATTTCCTATGCCACTGACCAGACTTTGCACAGGTCAGAACCCAAAATTTTATGTCTGATGTTTTAAAAGATGTGGCTCACTAAAGAGGTTTGGAATGGGAGGTGTGGAATAGGAGATGTTAAGGAAATTTGTCTAAATCGTCGAATTTCTGTAAATTTCTCCTCTGAGATTCTTTTACCTTGCTAGGAGCAAACAGCAAGCCGATTACTGGCTTAGGTGTATGTCCTGCTGGATTTGAGGCCGTTGAGACCCACTCTTTGTAGACATGTGCAGTTTTTAATAAAAATCAAAATTCAATAAATTTCTACTTAATCACTAGTCTCCTTATTTAATGCGTTGTAACTAAAAATTGTATATTCATAAGAAACCTTAAAACAAATTTCGTATTTAAACATTTTTTTATAAGAAAAGGAATTAAAAAATAGAAAAAAAGGATAAAAACTAAAGAGGCTTTTAAATTAAGATCTTCCCTAAATGCTAAAAAGTTTTTAACTCTTATATCCTATAAACTTTATATGTTAGAAATTATTCAATATCTAAAATCCTTTATTCTGCCAAAGGAAATAATAAATAAATAAAAACATTTTTCCTTCTTTTTTTTATTTTGCATTTCTTTAGCAAAAATGATTTAATCGCAAGAAGAACAAAAAAAAGCCAAAGAAAACATTAAGCTGCCACTCAGCAATATTTAACTAATAGACGCCAATAACCATGAGTGTGTGTGTGTTCGTGATTGGCTTTTATTTTTTTTTCTATTTTTATTTGATTTCTGTTTCATTTCTTCTTTTGTTTTGTATTCATTTTCAAAGTTAAATTTTAGGGTTTGACGTTTCTTTTGTTGGAGGGGCTTGCTGTTGTTGTTTACTTTTTTTTTTGTTTGGTTTTGTTATTGTTGTGTTTTACAACATTTTCTTTCGATATTTTTCCTCCAAATATTTTTATTGCTCTTGATTTATGCTAAAAATTATGCCTTAAAGTTGTTTAAGCAAAATCAAAAAAACAAAAAGAAAAAACTAAATAAATTAAACAAACAGAAGCAGAAGGTTAACATGTTTGTCTGGGTGTATGTGACTAAAGTTGGACTGGTCGGTCGTACTATTTTAAGAAGATCCTTCATGTTGCATGTTTTGTTTGCTAATTTTATACAAACAATTTGTGGAGCTGTGTGTGCGTGTTTGCTTGAAGCTTTTGTTATTAATATTTGTGCTTAACCTATGGATGTGACTAGCACCCAGAAATTTTGTATGTGTAACCAATAACATGTGTAGCCTTTATTGACGTGTCCAACCAAAAATACGGCAAAAATTTAAAGCCTATTGCCAAGATGATTCAGGGTGTCTGGTGACAAATTTGTATTTTTAAATACGATAATTTAAGAAAGTAATAAACGGTGCGGAGAGAAGGTTGCGCCGTTGGAAATATCGATTGTGCGGAGTATTCCGTCACGATGTCACAGTAGTCGAATGAGCATCGTGCTTTTGCTGTGTAAGAGTAATGATTTTTACGTAATTGCTCATCTACAATTTTGTTCGAAGTTCGATATTCTGCGAGTTCGTAATGTAACGAGCGTAAATTTAATTTGTTCGCGGGTGAAAAGATTCCGCGCAACCGCTGCTGCTATGAATGTCCCACGGCCTGGGCCCAGTCGATCTTCAAGGACTCCCTAAAACTTTGAACAAATTGAAATCAGTTTACGAGAAAATCCGCGACTTTTAATACGGAAAAGAGCAGTCTCACTAGGACTTCAAAGAGCAGGTATTAACGAAATTTTAAAAAAGGATCTGAAGTTCCATCTTTTTAAAATTCAAATCGTTCAAGCACTGAAAGAAAGTGACTTTGATTTACGCGAAAATTTGTGTGAAACGATATTGGAGCGTTTTCGCACTGTAAATCCCGTTTTTCTGGAGCGACGAGGGTAATTTTTACTTAGACGGCCACGTCAAAAAGCAAAACTGCTGTACAGGTTTCTAAGAACCCGCAACCCTCGATTGAAACATCAAAAACCATTGCATTGCCCCAGGATAACTGTTTGGCGTGCCTTATCCACGCATGAGATAATTGGGCCATTTTTTTTTCGAAAGTTCTCGAGGCCAGACGACAAATGTTAATTCTTTTGACCAAACCTTTAAGCATATCCATCGTACTCTTCACACACGTGGTTTCAATAGAATGGGGCGGGCGACTGCACACACAGCCAGAGCTTAGATGAATTTGCTTTGGGGAAATTTCCCCTAAAAACCGATCAGTTGCTTTGGTGAAATGTCATGGCCACCGAGGTGGCCCGATCTAACTCCCATGGAATTTTTATGGAGCCGTTTCAAAGGGAGGGTTTATAATGACAATCCTTAATCTCTTGTGGCTTTAAAGGAAAATATTCATTAAGAAATCAGCTCAATAAAACCAAGTTTACTGCAGCGTATGGCGCAGAACGTAAGGCTCCGTTTTGAACAGTGTGTTCAACTCCACGGAAGACATTTGGATGACATACTCTTTAAAAAGTAAAATAAGAATTTTTTATTCAATCTTAATAAAACTTTGTGTCAATTATTACGTTTTTTTATTTAAGTTTAAAAATACAAATCTCCCACCAGGCACCCTGTATTAAATTCGATTCGATGTTTTCTCCTGAACTTTTAATAAAGTTTAATTTGTAAAAGTCTTTTAAAATTAATAATGTAATTGAATGTGGCTGATTTTTGATAGCAAACTACTGGTGAATATTTTATAATATAATACTAAAAAGATACGGAACCTTTGAAGATCAGGGAGCTTCAAGTAATGGTTTTCAACAGACGTCTGCATGTGTCCATATTTTACTACCCACTCTCAATGTCCAAAGATCCCGGACTTAAGAAAATGGATTGCAAATTATTTCGCATTTGAGTAAATTAAAGCAGAGCGAGTTTAGATAACTGCCTATTTATGACAAAGGTAGTTCCTATACACAGGAACCGAACCAAACCAAACTCAAGTTCTCGATTTGTAACAACACAATGCCCTTAAGCCCACTGAGCTACCAGCACATATATATTTACTTTTTAAAGATCTATAGAGAGAGGTGTAGTTATCTCGTGTTCAGTACATCTCAAGGACAAGAACGCAGTGCGCCTGTAAAGGCGGTGGCACATAGAATCCGACGTACGTCATACTTCGCCTTTTTTAACTGACAGTTTAGTTGAAAAACATGTTTTATTATGAACAATGTCACATTCAGTTCATCTCCTTCAACGCAATGTACTAAAGTTGGGCAACTTTTAACTGTTAACGTACGTCAAGTACTTTGACAACTACCAGCTGGTTCATAACCTTAATTTTGAGTAGTTGTTTTTGCACGCGATCATATAAAATATAAAAAATCAGCTGATCCGTTTATAAAGGATTCTATGTGCTAACCTCTTGCGTTGTTACGTTAATGTCAGTTAAAAAAGGCAACGCTTGAAGTACGACGGATTCTATGTGCCACCGCCTTAACTCCCATATATTTCCATCAGGATTTTGCTGAACTTGTCTACCAAATTTGTATGTTCTGTTACGGTTTACTATACCAGAGATTTGAATGTAACAATTGAGTGTACTCCGACCGTTTACATCCATTTGACAATGCTAGAACTAGACCCCAATTTTTTGCCGAGCATCTTGCAACAAGTGTGGAAGGCTAATGAAACCTTATTTATTCTGTGCGGGGTGTTTCGCTCGCATTGTCCTTTTGAGCCGAGAAAAGGATTTCCGAGTTTCCTTTCCGCAATAGCCCGAGGCTTGTAATATTGGTTATTGCTGTGAGCATTAAAAGTTTACTTTTGTCCGCCTTAACTTGTAAAGCCCTCTACACACTTATAGCCCATTTACTAAGTACGCCCAGGACATTAGGCGTTATGCAAGCTAAGGAATAAATATCTATTGGTGCGTTTCCGTTTTAAAGTGCTACTTTTTTTAACAAAAGTTTTGTAGCTACCGCCCAAAAGTTGACTTCCACAATCTAACTTTACCATTGGCGAAAATTTTGATTGTTACAACTGAAACGAGTGTTCTGTGTCTTTAGTTAGGACCACATTATTAACAACAATATTCATATGTCCTTCTTTTTAATTTTTTTTAATATAAATTTAAACGAAAATTCTTTAAGTCCGTAAACAACACATTCTTTGGCTTAGTTTTGATATTTTAAATTTTCTATAACAATACGCCCTTTGTCCTTCTTGTTGGTAAATTTTTGTGTACGCGTTTGTTATATTAACATGCATGTGTTGCCTCGTATACTATACGTTTTTAAAAGTGTTTGTATGTGTGTACGTGTGTATTCCAAATAGAGGTATTTTACCGTTAGCGAGTTTGATAATGTTATGCGTAACTTTGGGGCATAAAAATATGTATGTTTTTATTGCTTTTCTTGTTGAGTATTTGTTTTGTTGCTAAACACACACCCGCACTCAGTATAAACAACATATCGCATACATAATCAAAAACAGTCGCAACTTAAAATTTTCGAAAACCAGTTTCCAGTTTCGTTTAAACCCTTAATGAGTATTAAAATTTTTGGAAACCTTGTTTTTAAAAAGAATTTTATACTGCTAAAATAAATTTGGTCATACAATTAGAACTATGTTTTAAGTCTTCTTCCATAAAAAATTAAATTTTTTGGAGTTGTGACAATTTTTGGGTTTGTGTGATTTATATTTTGTTGGTTTCTTTTTCACTTCCAGCACTTTGACCATTGTATAATCTAGTTGATTGGACAACTTTTATTTGTCTTACTTTTACGTTGTTTCTACAAAACAAAAGGAAATAATTATTTGCCCAAATGCCATTTTAGTCATATTAAGGAAGTGGCACAAAATTGTTGTAAAATTTATTTGCTTCAAAACATATTTTTATTTCTTTTGCAGTTCCTTCTTTGGTTAGTTTGCTGCACGAAACGTAATTCTTAAAAACAAATAAATAAATGTGCTTTATCCGCTCATTACTTTATACGTTGCAACATATGTATGTTTGAAATTTTGTTTTTAACAGATTTTTGGCCTTGACCAAGCAACTCATGGACATTTACGCTTTTAATTTTACACAACAAAATCATTAATGACAAAAGCATAAATATTTTTATTTTTCTTTTTTTTTACTACAATAAATATATACATATGTATTGAAAATTTTTAGATATAAATTTTAAACTTTCATGTGCATTTCTAGAGTGGAGAACGCGACATTCGTACATTTTTAGAGTGAAAAACTATATACATATAAAGAAATTTGAAAAATTTGTTTAATTAGCTTTAATTATAAAGCAATTTAATAGCAATATAAAAATTTTTTTTTAAATGTTTTACTTCTTCAACACAAGCAGTAAATATGCCAACGCGAACGCTACAAAAAATTTGAAGATGCAGTCGGAAGGCAAAATTTGCAAACTGAACCACAATTTTTTTAAGCAATTTTTTTAAAAGGACTAATACAAATGTATTTTGAGTTAAGGTACTTCATTTCCTTTAACTTTTCATTAGATAAGTATATGTTTAAGCACGCGACATTTGTAACGTGACAGTAACTCCATCTACAATATATGATTATTACTTGTAATTTTTTGATTTTACAAATGCATTTAATGCGTATTATTTCATTATATATATTTTAGTTCACATATTTATTTATATATCAGAAATCTTCCATATCATAGGGCAAATTTAGTAATGATTTTAAATATTACCTTCGCAGTTTTAGCTGCTTTAAAATTCAAATGTTTATCAGAAGAGGGATGATGCCTAAAACAAAAATATTTGATATTAATAAATGTTTGATTTCCTTTAAAATTTTTCTATTTCTTTAAATTTCTTTTGCTTTATCGGCACTAATTAAAAATTGTAAATTCTAGCTACTTGCGGTTGTACGCATTTGCACAATGCAAATCCATCACCTAAACAAATCTTTTTGTTAAAGCCAACATTTTATTTTATTTTATTAACCGTTCCTTCACTTAAAAACGCTTTCCTTGCGCAAAGTAACAAAAAGTTATTTAAAATAATTTTGCAATCGAAATGCCTCAAAATACAAATAAAATAAAGAACGCGACACATTTTGGCAAAAAAATTAAATATATATAATGTGATTGTTTTATAAAGTAATTTTTGTTTTTGTTAAATACACAAAACTTTTAATTTAGAATAATAACTTCAGTCATCTGATTAAGACGATCGCTGCGTATTCATAAAAAAACGTCGTTTATTGGAATAGAACGCGACAATAGAATAAAAAAATGGGTAATTTACTGTGTAAACTTATTGTTGATAGAATGTAAATAAATAAGAAATGACTTCTAAATAGGAAATGCCACTTTAAGTAACTATGATAAGAAATATGTATATGTATGCCCAGTTTGCAAATCATTTTTCTCTTAATGGCACCAAAAATTAACTTAAAATTTATTAAAATTTATATACTATTTTATTATACTGTTTAAAAACTCATTTCTTCGGTAACATTAAAAACTCCGATCTTGGTAGACCTTCTGCTGGAATTGCCCCTATATTTTTTTAGCCTTTAAATGGAATTGAGTAGTAACGACCTTGATATAGAAAACCGTATCTTTCAAAGTTCTCTTAAGGATGTTGATGAAAAATGTTAATTTTTTTTCAGTTTTCGTTGGAGTTTTTGCATTTAAGTTTTTACATATTTAGAATTATTTAAGCGAACAAACTAAGACAAAATTAGGTTTTGTAATTTAATATTTATTCTATTGTTTGGCACAAATTCAAAAAAATACATAAATAAGCAAGGGACTCATTTGAAAAAAAATTAGGAAAGTATTTATATTTCAGCTTTAATTGAACTTAACTGTCGTCATCTTATAGTTTAAATATTTTCCCCAAATGCCTAATCGAAATTGTATTATCCAACTGCAAAATCATTTCTGTTTGCTTCATACAAATTGTTTTGGCATGAGGAGGTTTTGATCAGTGTCTAGTAGAAAACTTAATTAAACATTTATCAATTAACCCGCCACTTTGTCAGCGTACTTTGAAATGTTAATTTAAAACAAAGTACCAAATTCAAAGAAGCGCTTTTATCATTAGAAAAATAGAATTTGAAAAATAAAATTTGTGTCAGTTTTGCCTTAATTTATATTTCTAAACTTCTAATTTTAAAATTTGATAAAATTTACAAAAAAAAAAATTATAAAAGAAGAACTATTTGTTAACCTATTTGACTTCTGATCTAAATCTGGGTAAATAGTTTTGGTATAAAAAAGTACCAAAAGTTCAATAAAACTACTTTTTGATAACTAGATTGACTTTTAACCAAAATCATGGCTAATAGTTCGTAGTTTCAGGCCTGTGTACCCATATTCAAAAAAGTGCCAACAATGTAAAAAAAGTACTTCTGTCTAAAAATAAACCTCAATTGGATTTTTAAGCTCTCTTTCCCTCTCTGTTGATTTAAAAGTTAGTAAGATAACCAAAATTTAAATTTATTAATTTATTTTTTAAGTATCTAAAATTTTCAAAAATTACCCTAAGCGTATTTACTTTTTCATAAGACCTGTCGAACGCAACTTAAACAAGTAAGAGCGCTATATTCGACTGTGCCGAATTTTATATACCTGGGTGCCCATGCATTTTTGGGATCAAATAATAGGTCGTGTTATTAAGGATATTTTGTTAAATTTGGCACTTAAATTTTTTGCGCTATAGAGACCAAGCATTTTGAACCTTCCGAAATAAACATTTTAAGGTAAAACTGTCATAAACATAACTCTATCGACACAAAATTTGCATAAGTTTAAGACCTAATAGCACCAACTGTCGTACTAAATTTTATTACATTACGATAATCCTCTTTTAGGATATTCTTTCAAATCTCTTCTCATATTCTTAAATCATTGATTTTGTTTCCTTAAATGTTTTTGTGTGTAAAAAATTATTATCTGCCGTAGCTCCTCATTATTTTTCAATTGTAATTTAAAAAAAAAAAAAAAAAAAAAAAAAAAAAAAAATTAAATCAATAGCTGATTCTTTAAATGTAACATCTTCTTGATACTTTGCCAACTTAACTTAATGCATTGAACTGATAAGCAGCAAAAAGCAAATGGAATAAAACTACAAAAAAAAAACTAAATTAATTTTTGTGGTACAAGGTCGTGTTTAGCAGCTCAAAATTTAATTAAGGAATTATTTTTTCTAGGAATTTTTAAAAATATGTAAATTTTAAATTCTCCTTAAGTGAAAAAATTGGAGTTTTTGAAATTACTTTTAATATATATTTTCTGTTGTTAAGAATTTCTACTTTTTTTGTAAGTTTATGAATGAAATTATTAAAATTGTAGAAAAACTTGGGTTAAAATGGTTCAAAAGTGACGCTTAATTGAATTTTTAAAATTAAGTTTTTGTATTAATATTTGGTATCGGATAAAACTAGCATCTATCTTATCAGCTGACTCCGTAGTGACGTGTCAAAGTATAAAATTTTTTGCAATTTTTTTAAAAAGCGAAAAAAGTAAAATTTTGCATTAAACGAGGCCGTTATTTCCAAATTTAACATTAACAAAGTGTTATTCTAAGAATGGAGCCTTCAACCTCAGGTATTAAAGTGTACAAAAATTATGTAGTGTTTTTGAAAATATGTGTGAAAATATTTTTGACAATTTTTTAAAAAAGGCAAAAAATTGGCCTATTTTTGATGTTCCGTGAACCACAACTTCTAAGTTAGTTAAGGTTGGGGTTTGAATCTTATATTTTGTAAAAGTATGAAATCTTAGCTTGATATTACAAAAAAGAAAATTTGCGGTTTTGTTGCTCCATTTTTTGCTATTAACATTTTTCTGTTTGAAGTCGTGTTTTTTCAAAGTCATGTATTTAACAAAACTTACGTTCGTTCAATGCATACTATTGTTGTCGGAGATAGGTGCGTGAACAAGTTTCAGTCATCTTTATTCACGAGAGTGTTAAAATGGTTTTGTATGACTCCTACAATACATAAATTTTTAATTCATGGTCCCGAAATCATAAAATATGCCCTTTTACCGATTGGAGAACTTTCAGAAGAAGCTCAGGAAGCCAGAAATAAGGATTTTAAAAATTATAGGGAACACTTTGCTCGCAAATGCAGCAGAGAAAAGTAGAATGAAGATATTTTAAATAGATTTTTTCTCAGTTCAGATCCATTTATATCTAGTATTAATAAACAAAATAAGCGGAAAGAAAAGCAACAATTAACAAATTCCGAACAACAGCTTTTGCTATCGCCGATTATTTTTCAAGAAATACATGAAAGTAAGAGTAATGATAGCGAAGATTATGATGATGAAGGTGAGAATGAACATAATATGGTTTCTTTTTAAGTGTATGACAATTATTGATAAACAAAAAAAATTATAAAAATTTATTTCGTTACTTTTTTAAAAAAGTTGTAAAATTCTCGAAATCCTTCAAAACCCAAATTCAGACTTTAAATTAAACTTATATTCATATTTATACAAAATATATATTTATTTTTTTATTTTTAGAAAGAAGACAATATAAAGTTTTTTTACTTTTAATTTTTTAAAAAAATCCCTTTCCATTTTAAAATTACGGCGAAAACTCTGAAACCAAGGCTCATTCAACCAGGTTATATTAAGAACCCAGCTGATTAAAATCAATTTGACATTTATACGAAATAAAAATTAATTTTATATGGAATTTTTAATTTTTCTGACATTCTACCGTTCAAACACAAAAAGGAAATGCAGAGGGCGAATTTTTTCAATTCGCCTTGAGTTTACCTTGTTGAATGTGCCTTGTCTGAAACAAACTATAATTTTCCGAAAAATAAAAATGTCTATAAAATCGTAAAAAAAAAAAATTTCCATGTAGATTTTTTTCAGAATATGCCTTTTTATGCATATTTTACGATTTGAAAAAAAAAAAATTTAAATTTAAATTACAGCTCTCATGAATTAATCGCCACTTTCGGTGTCATCGAACCCACTGTGCAACGTTTCAATTATGGGCCTGTTTTCTCTTAAGAGTCATTTTTTCTTGAAGTTTAGGACGTAATCTGTTTCATCATTAACTGTTAAAAATATTGTTTAAAACATTTGAAATTTTGTTTATGGAAATTTTAAAGGGTTGCCAGATAAATAAAAATAAAAATTCATAATTTTATTCATATGTTTTGTTTTAAATTTTTAATTCTATTAATTGGTCGATTTTTTATCAAATAAATTATTTCTTGCTAGATTTTGTAGAATTTTGTAGATATATTAAAATACAAAAAAAAACTTTAATTGCTTCTGGTTTTCAATTTAATATTTAAGTTTTTGCATGTATAAGAAATCGTAAGGTATAAGGAAGCGAAAATATAAAAAAGTTAAGCACCTTTTAATTAAAGGTCTTGAAATAAATTTAGGTTATTCTATTTTAAAAAAATTTTTAGACAATTTTTTTAATTTTCTTTCAATTTAATTATCTTTTTCCTTTTTGCTGTGTTTTTGTAACAAAAATTTTGTTTTAAGATGTAAAAGAGGAGCTGGAAAAGTATAGTTTGTATTTAGGCATTTCGTTAGGTTTGCATGTATTCTTTGCTTAAAGGTGTTTAGTTTGCCCCACCCCTCCCCCAAAATAAAAAAGCAAGAAAAAAACAAAACAAACGAGAACATTAAAGTATGACTCATCTGGTTGTTTATGTGTTTGTTTCTTCTTCCTCTTTGCCATTTGTTTCGATTTGTTTTCTATTTATTTTAACAATTTATTTTAATTTCTCCGTTTCTATTGTTATCGATGGCTTTATAACAAATTTATACAAAAACATGTTATTTTCATTGCTGTTTTTAGGTACAATCAGTCAATATAATTAAGAGCTTTAAGCTTTTAGCATGTCTTCCAATAACATTTAATTTAAGTTAATTAGGAAAAATTTAATGAAATAAATTGTTTATTTAAGCTCCATTAATGGGATTTTTTTTATAGATTCCTTAGAATAAACAATGTACATAAATTAAATTAATGATATTTAGCTATTTTTAAAAAAAATTTTTTTTTTTACTTAAATTGCTAAAAAAACTTTTTAAATTCTCTAAAACGTAAACCTTTAAAAAAAATATGAACTTATTTTTGTCTAGTTTAATGACTGGTTATTAGTAAATCAGTCCTAAGGACTTTTGGATGCCAGAGTGGTTAAAGCGAGTGGCCGGCGGTTTCACAGATAACAAAATTCTTAAATATTTAATTGAGTGAATGAAACCGAAACAAACAAGTATTTAATAATATAATTTTTAGACTTATTTTTTTCTCTTAATTTTTCTTTATTTTTTATATTTTTCCCAATTTAATATCGAGTGTACTTAGCACAATAAGCGGCGAGTCACCATTTCACGTTAAGAGTGTTACCAAATGAAGCGTTCATACGTAATTCAGTTTATATATGTATGTAAACGTTTCCATCGTTGCTAGTAATTGCATATGTCCTCAACAAGTACGTTTTAACGTGATTGATTTATACCACCCCCCTCAATGCTTTAATGTCAATTTGTCGCCTCCATGTACATGCAGGTCTTCCGATTCTATTCTCCGGTGATCCTTAAGGTTTTAGTCAATTGCATTTATGAAATGTGGCCGGTGAAATAATCGGCTCTACTTTTTCACGTTTTAAAGAAAATGTCACACCCGTCACTTTTTTTCTAAAATGGTGTTTCTTAAAAGAAAGTTGTTTGTTTTTGTGAAGAAGCAAAGTTTCAAATAGGATTAAAAATATTTTAAGCCGCAATAAGCACAATAAGTCGGTTCTTAATAATATTTTACAAAGCTCGAGTTTTAAGTCAAAATTCTCTTAAACCTAAACTTGTCAGGTTACACCAGTCAAAGTCTTCTAGTGGTCGTTATTAGCAAAAAATCATGTTCTTGCAGTGTTTACTTACTTAATTAAAAATTTTTAAGTTATAAGCAAAAATGTATTGACGAATTTTCTATTCGTATTTAATTGAATTTCAAAATAAAAATTCTGATGGGTAAACTCTATTTGAATTGCACACGATTCTTTGTATAGTTAAGGTACCTTTACACGGTAATACAAAGTAATTAGATTTTGTAGAATCAAAATATTATGAAATTCTCTCCGTGTTTAAAAAAAGAGAATAAAAATCTGTTCTAACTATTTTTCATGTTTACACGGATGAGGTTGGTAAAATCAAAATCGGTTGTTTCTTGTCACTTTCCTTTTGGGGTAACGCCATATGGGTAAGGTTCAACAATATTAACAAAAACAACATGAAAAAAATCTGCTTTTATTTTAATTGTTTGTGTATTGTTTCATTAAGTGTAGCCACCTTCATTAGATGCTGTAAGTGCTGCCAATCTTTCACACCTCTGATGTGATGAGAATACACAAGTTTCTAAAATGGTTTAGAAAATAAACATTTACCGAACACTTGTCAAATTTTGCATCCGTATTCTCTCCTACCCAATACATTATGCTTTTACATGATGAGATTTTGTATTATCCCACAACATTTTTTGACATATCGTAATATACAGTATGCGACAAAACATATGCACGAGGTTGTACTTACAATCAAATATCTTTATAATGTAGAAAATTTCATTCGTATTTTTACTTGTGTTATTTTTTTGTAATAATAATAGTGTCCTCTTACTAACAGAAGACAAAAACAAAGAAAAAAAAATTTTTAACAAAAAAAAAAATTAATAATAAACTTAAAAAACCGCTATTTTACATGCGACAAAACAAATGCACGAAGTAGTTGGACTTTATGTTCTTCATTTTTTCTAACAAATTACTAACAAAACGAACCGTTAAATGAGATGCACAATTTTTTAGATATAAACGGAATAATTTGAAACATTTTGCACGTGTTTATTAATATTTATATTCTTTCAAAGTCATCGGTCATAGTTTACAATATTTTAATAAAAGAATGGCTTACAGCAAATATTCCGATCATTTAAAAGAAAAAATTATAAATGATTACAATAAAGGGGAATCAGTAACGTCGATTACAAATAAATTTGGAATTCACCACAGTGTAATTTTTCGCATTGTAAGCCGTTTCCGTTCATCAGGATCGTTGGCAACCGTACACAGAGGTGTTAGACCCCGGAAAACCAGTAAACGGGACGACCAGGCAATGCTGCGCCATTTACCTCAGCAAGATCTATTGCAAGTCAGTTAAACTTAAATGTCTCGATTAGATCCATCCAAAGACGATCTGTTGAAGGTGGATAAAAATTATATAGAAGTGCAAAAAGCCATTTATTTCTGCTAAAAACAGATTAGCCAGAATCGAATTTTCAAAGGAGCACATCACCTGGACCACAACCCAATGCAAAACCGTACTCTTCTCTGATGAGTCTAAGTTCAATCTTAAAAGTTCTGATGGAATTAGGCTGGTACGTAGACCAAAAGGACAACGCCTTAACCCTTGATATACCAAAGGTACGGTAAAACATGGAGGAGAAAATGTATTGGTCTGGGGATGTTTTTCTGGCCATAGAATCGGACCAATTCATAAAATAAATGATGTAATGGATCGATTCGTTTACAAGGATATCCTACAAAACATAATGCTACCACATGCAGAGGAGGAAATGCCGCTTAAGTGGAGGTATCAACAGGACAACGATCCTAAACACACGGGTAAATGCAACAAACAGTGGTTTGCAGTTAATAAAATAAATGTTTTTAAATGGCCAGCGCAATCGCCAGATCTCAATCCCATAGAACATCTATGGGATATTGTAGATCGTAAAATTAACCGTGATAATTGCGGAAATAGGGATGAAATTTTTCGCCAGGTGGAAGTTGCTTGAAATGAAATTTCTGGAGAACTTTTATCAAACCTAATTGAGTCCATGTCACGAAGATGTGAAGAAGTTTTAAAAAATAATGGCTACTCAACTAAATATTAATATTTTTTTGAGTTTCCTAAAGACGTGCATATGTTTTGTCGCATACAAAAAGCTGTTTTTATTGTAAAATATGAAATTTTTTAAGTTTTATAAGAATTTTCATTTGTTTTTCTTATATTTTATTAAATTTAGGTCATTAACTTTATAAAAAAAATAAATAGATCCAAATCCAAATGTGTTTGCTTTTGTTTTTGAGACATATTCTACTTAACAGAAGTTCGTGCGTATGTTTTGTCGCACACTGTATGTATTACCGTGTAAAGGCACCTTTAGAAACTAACGCCACCTAATATTGACATATTAGAAGGTTCAAGGTTGCTTAGAGCAAGCTCTTCAGTATAATTTTTTGAATTTTTTGGCACTTTTTTGACACATCCAGTAGGCTTTTGATGTCGTCGATTGTGTGCTATTTTTGTTTCAGAAGTCGCCATGGTGACACTTTTTTTATTTGGGGAGTTTTCGGAAATCATACCCAGCTGATTAGGGTAATGCATCCGATCCTTGTGCTGGAGTTGCCGGCAGGCCTCCAGACCGGCAAAGAAAAAATACACCGTATTCAGTAGGCTGACAGAGCATTTTAGCTTTAAAAACTTTTGTTTTGTTTTTTCAACTAAGTCTTATTCCAAAAGAAACAAATCCAATGTATAATTTTTTTTAATTACAGTGAACTCGCGGAAACGTGAACTAATTTTTACCAAGGGTGTTCATGTTTTCGATTTTGTTCACGTTTTCGATTGAATATGTTCTAATTATTTTCTAACGAATTTAATTTTTTTTATCAATTTATTGTTACTTGTTCAAAAACATCCAAACCTATTCAAGTCTTAACAATGCTTTAACCCGAAAAGTCCAATTTAAAAATTTTAAAACCTCAGTTTTTTGGGTAATACATAATTGTCTTATTAATCTGACCACAAAAATCAATATTTTGCAAATAAAACCATGTATATCGCTTATACCTATAGATAGATCCTTTTATTGCATAATTCGAAGACTCCCAAAACTAATAAAATTAATGTAAACAAAAAAAAAAACTGTTCACGTTTGAAAGCTTTCAGTGTTTGTTCACGCTTTAGAGTAGTTAATGTTAAATAAAAAGTGTTCACGTTTCTGGATATTCACGTTTCCGCAAGTTCACTGTATTTTGCCTTTTGCATCTTCAAACTTATCTTATTGGCCTTGCGGATAACTAAAAAAATTTATTAGGCCTAAGCCCCTTTTCCGGCAGAAATCCAATCCGCAATCCCCAGACTCTCAGACGAGTACACATATAGTTATTTAGGATTGCTAATACACATAAAAAAAAAATAAAATCATTTCAATTAAAAAATTTGTTCATTTGATTAAAAAAAATGTTTATATTACAACCTATCAAGGAATTTAATTTTTTAACTAACAACTTTAATTTGAAATTTTAAAAAATTTTTTACTAAAAAAATATTATAATTATTCATTTTAATTAAAATACAAATAAATGAAAGTATTAGTTGATTATTGTTAATGGTTATTTAATTATTATATATTATGTATAATTTACATTTTAGTTTACATTACAAGTCCCAAGAACGACTCGAACCATGAGCTATTTGATTGCAAGGCTTACGCTTTATCCATTCAGCCAACAAGGCATTCTATTTTTTTAAGTGTTAAACTTAGTTTAATTTTTTTATCTCCATATTCAAAAATTCAACTTCAGCAACGAACTTAAAGTGAGCTTTGCATAAGCAAAGGCAAAAAAAAGCTTTAAGTAAAGTTAAAGTTTTTTTTTAAGAATTTGTAAACAAAAATGATAGTTGGCATTTACTTTTCAAAAACGATTAAAATTTCAATTGAGACAATTAAATTTTTATTTAAAAATACAATTTTTTTTAATAACGAATTATTTGAAAAAAATTTGCAAATAATTTTTTTCTGTGCAGTTAGGCCTTAATGATAAAATCTTCCTATTTTTTTAATTTTTTCTAAAGGAATTCTATTGTAAAATGTATATTTGAATACCTTAAGGCGAAATAGATTTGCAAGGAAGTAATTTCGTTAGAAAATATCAGCATAAATGTATTTCCGTTCCTTAAAGTATTCTCTTGCATACACACACACACACACATACAAACACTTAAGCATTTTCTTCGATTTGTATGCACAAAAGCAGTGTTACAAAGTCATAAATATTTAATATATAACAATTCATTTTCCTTTTTGCTGTTTAAATCAACAATAGCAACAGAGAAAAGATTTCGCACAATAAAAACGTAAATGTAAAGTAAGGAATAACTAAAAAAATTGATACCAGGATTCCATTTAGACAGACAAATAGCAAAAAGGCAAAAAAAAATTTGTAATAAAATTAGTTTGATATTTTTTTTAAATTTTATACAGAAACGTAGTGCGTGGAGGGGGTGGGCTAAAGTTTCCCCTAAATTTATTTATGGAACTTGGTATTAATTGAATCTATAAACCTTGAAACAATTTTATATATTAATTTTTTTTTTGACCTCTTTTTAATATTAAGTTGAAATTATTAAGCTCGAGGTCATATTTTTCCCCCTTTATTAAAATCTTTCAACATTTCGACATTCTTTGGATATCATCTTTAGGAATCTTAAAAATAAAATAGATTTTAATAAAAGGGGAAAAATTAAAACAAAAATATGACCTCGAGCTCAATTATTTCAACTTAATGTAAACAATTTTTTGAAAATGTTCACCCCCAAAGACTTAAAACGGATACGCACCTGACTCCTTATAAGTAAAATTGAATTTGAAAAGGAGGCTTTGTGTAATTGTTTGCAGCATCCAGAAAAAGTGAACTCATACTGACAATACTGTGAAGGAGGCACCTTAAATACAGCCCTCAGTCGGTTGAACAATGCCCCTCAGTCAGTCCGTCTACCTTTAATTTGTAGCCAAAACCCTTTTAGATAATTATCACCCATCTTTTGCATTTCGAATCGAATCGCAATAATCTTTAATATTCTACACTATGAAGTAGTTTGGCTGCATTTAAAGGTTGTGTTTTTCTTAAACTTGAAACTGGAACAATATTCTTTTAAATTCCTTTTTTCCCAAAAAAAAATTTTGAATACAACTTCTTTATTTTAAGACTTCATTTTGTAGGGTTTTAACACGGTCAGGGTACACCCAAATGTATTTGGTATTAAAATATATTTTTCTGTTTTTGACTCTCTTGTTTTTTGCTTTAAACGGTTTTTATTATTCTGGCTTTATTTTTTATGTTTTAATAAATCATTTCACTTTTCTTTAGTCATGTTTCTAAATTTAAGTGAACATATTTTATTTATAAAAATTATTTTCGAACATCGTTCTAATATCGTTTTAATATTTGAATAAAAGCTTAAAAGTCAATTTTAATTCAATTTAGTAAAATGTGCTTTCTGCCTTTTGTGTGTAATTTAACTCTGTTAAATAAATATTTTAAATTTTTGACATAAAACATAAAAGTTAATCATAAAAGAGTGGGTGTTTTTAAGATTTTAAATTAAAAAACTAAAGAAACGTTTACTGATAACTGAAATTGATGCATATTTAATTTGCATTCAAAGTATATTCATATCCTTTGTTTTAAATATTCACATTTTAATGTGCTTTCAAAAACATTTTTTTACATGTTTTTTTTTTTAATTAGGGTGTCCCAATTATAAATTCAACAAAAAAAATTTAATTTTGTAGAGCTGTGTAGTTCCTGATCGAACTGTATTTCAATTTATCTGTTCAGTAAAGTGAACTATGTGAGCGGGTTAGTTCATTGAGCGCTTTTTCAAGCAGTTAGCTTTTACACGACATAAGTGTCAGTTGTAACTTCTTTATTTAATTACAAAAACAACATCCGTAATTACGTACGTTATATATAAACTGTCTTTGAGAATGGAACCATGATCGTACACAACCTTGTACGACCTTGTTGTATAAAATTATTATCGGAAGGCATGTGTTAAAAAGCATTTAATTCGTAAAACAGTTTAACCTCCAAGCACGTTTTTACTTTTATATGATAAAGAAATTATTTTGTTTTTAAGACAACATTAAAGTTTTTGCCAGTTTTTTTAAAGTTTTAAACAGTGTTTAATGCAATTAGTTTTTGTTTTTAAGTATAAAACTTTTAATTAGGTGTCGGCAATGTCAAGGCAATAACTACAACAACCTAAAACAACATGAATTTTTTGTTAATGAAAATAAGCTTAAAGTCAATGAATAAAATAAATATATAAAAGGTCAGAACCTATGAATAAACCTTATCAATAAAATGAAAAAACTAAAAATAATGGCTTTTACAGGGTTGTATTTACGTGAAGTGATAAGACAAATTTCTAAAAAAAAAAAGAAAGAAAAGAAAAGAAAGAAACTTTTTCAAAAAATAAAAGTTAAAAAAAAACAAAAACAATTTTTGCCAAATAAAAATACCTTTAAATATATATTTTAATATAAAAAAAAATATTCCCACTAACAAATTCAAAAGGCTACAAATGGGATTGTGGGTTCAATCCCTGCCGAAGACTCTTTTTTGTTAAATGATAAAGATTTGCTGGCTGTTCAAGTTAAAATAAAATTTAATATTGTATTATAATCTTAAAAAAGAAACCAATTGCATATTTCAGCAAACTAAAAGGATTTTTATGTTGCGCCAATTTTTTAAATATAAATGCTCGTGCACACTCCTTATGACAATTTTGTTTTTGCATATTTCTGCAGATTTTTTTTTATATTTTCAACAAACAACAGCAGCATTAACGTTATTGTCCTTATATTATCATTGTTGTGCAGTATAATTGACTATCAGAATAACTGAACAGCTGACTTACTGTTTCAAACAATCAACACACATTAACAACAATCGATAAAGATAAAACAATTACTTGAACACACACAAAGACATGTTTCTATTAAAACCCATCAGAAACAAACACTAACGTAACACAAAGGAAAAGTGGAAAAACATTCATAAATATGACATCAGAAAACAATTTTTGCATAATTTTATGTTTTATTTTTCATTCTTTGACTATAAATCAATAACAGTCATTGCCAGAACAATTTATGTGTATGAGTTGAGGAGCACAGTGTGAATAATTAAAAAAGTCTTTTAAAGTTTAAAGCTGAAAACATATTTCTTAATTTATAACTAAAGACTTTAAGTTTAGACTTCGAGTACCTTTCCCACGTATAGATCCACTTAGGCGGAGTTTGGGGAATTTCGGCGCCTACACAGAAAACACACATTTTAAAATAATTTTATTCTTCAATATATCCAAAATCGTATTTGAAATTTTTAAGTACGACCCGTACTAAGGTTTTCTTAAATTAACTTGTTGTTGTTGTTTTTAAATATATTTTAACATTAAAACAAGTAAGAGTGCTATATTCGGCTGTGCCGAATCTTATATAACCTTCACATTGGCCTTCGAAATCCCAAACTTTTTTTATTTTTATCAATTTTTTTATTAATGAAATATTTTATTTTTAAATAGGGGTCGGTGTCATTTTTTGACGTTCCACGGATGACAACGGGAAAGTTGTAGAGGCCTTTATCCTAATTTTTTAAAATTTTGTATGGCAACCGCGTTAGGGCGTTGGTTTTTTGCTTATATCTCGGTCATTTGTCGGGCGATTTTGCTGAATTTCAATACTGATTTGCTCGCGACTATTTCTGACAGTTTGATACGACTTACGGGTCTATGCGATATCGGGGGGCTTCAAAAAATTGATTTCAACCATAACACGGATAGACGGACAACGCTAAATCGGCTTCCCTATCTATATGGGGTCCCAAATGAATAATAAAGAAATGACAAACGGAATGACAAACTTCTATATACCCTTATCACTTATGTGAAGGGTATAAAAACAAAGTGTCTCAGTAGCCTAGATTGTAGCGCGCTGGTGTTGCAGTTCAAATAGTCCCAGGTTCAAATCTCAGTTCTTCTTTTTTAATATTTAATCCGTTGGTCAAAAAATTAGTTTTAATTTATGGATTAATCCCTTTTTTTAATTTACATAAAGTACGGTTTCGAATTTAAATCAAAATAATATTCTTTCAAACCAGACTGAAGTAAGAAGTCATACGGTAACTTTTTAGTTAACTTAAAATTCTAAAATATATAGGCAACTCCACGTAAAACGGTGCAAAGTGGAAAAAAATCATTTGCTTATTTATTCTTAATTGAAGAACTGACATCTCAAAGAGAATGAAATATAAGTATATTTGGTGCAAACTTAATTTTTATTTATTTGGCAAGATCTTAAAAATATCGGGTATTAAATAATTTGCTCTTCTTCTTTTAACGTTTTTAGGAAAATGCCAAAACCGTCATACTTCCAAAAAAGGTTTTCTTTAAAAAAATACTTGTTTTTTTTTTGTAGGAATAGAACTTAAGACGCTTTAAACCATCAAAAAAATTAAAACATTAAGACCTTTTTCAATAATATTTCGCACAATATGATCTTAAAGTCAACTTTTTTTTAAATTCATTTATGTAAGGTCGCACCCGTCGCAGTTTTCAAGTGATAAGAAATCATGTTCCTTCAGGGTTCACCTATGACTAAAGGTTAAAAAAATGCCAAACCTGAGTATCATAGCCTTTTTTAAGTTACAAATTTAAAATGTTTCAGCTATAATTAAAAATGTAAGTTAAGTGGTCACACTGGTCATAATGGATTAAGATTGTATAGAGAATCATGGCAATTTTTGTTCTTATGATCAGAGTATACCTTCGTATTTTGTACTCTGCACGTTAGGTTGAAATGGTTTGAAAGTGACGCTTAATTGAATTTTTAAAATTAAGTTTTTGTATTAATATTTGGTATCGAATAAAATAAGATAAAATTCTACATCACTATTTAAATTTTCAAGTATCTATCTTGTCAGCTGACTCCGTAGTGACGTGTCAAAGTACAAAATTTTTTGCAATTTTTTTAAAAAGCGAAAAAAGTAAAATTTTGCATTAAACGAGTCCGAGTGTTTTTGAAAATATGTGTGAAAATATTTTTGACAATTTTTTAAAAAAGGTCTAAAATTGGCCTATTTTTGATGTTTCGTGAACCATAACTTTAAGTTAGGTAAGGTTGGGTTTTGAATCTTATATTTTCTAAGAGTATAAAATCTTAGCTTGATATCAAAAAAAGAAAATTTGCGGTTTTGTTGCTCAATTATATGCTATTAACATATTTCTGTTTGAAGTCGTGTTTTTTCAAAGTCATGTATTTAACAAAACTAACGTTCGTTCAATGCTTACTATTGTTGTTATTGTTGTCGGAGATAGGTGCGTGAACAAGTTTCAGTCACCTTTATTCACGAGAGTGTTAAAATGGTTTTGTATGACTCCTACAATACATAAATTTTTAATTCATGGTCCCGAAATCATAAAATATGCCCTTTTACCGATTGGAGAACTTTCAGAAGAAGCTCAGGAAGCCAGAAAAAAGGATTTTAAAATTTATAAGGAACACTTTGCTCGCAAATGCAGCAGAAAAAAGTCGAATTAAGATATTTCAAATAGATTTTTTCTCAGTTCAGATCCATTCATATCTATTAGTAGTATTAATAAACAAAATAAGCGGAAAGAAAAGCAACAAAATTATTTTATAGAAAGAAGATAATGTAAGCTTTTGTTTGCTTCTCATTTTTTAAAAAATCACTTTCCATTTTAAAATTACGGCGAATATTCTGAAACAAAAATGTCTATAAAATCGTAAAAAAAAATTTTTTTTTCAGAATATGCCTTTTTATGCATATTTAACGATTTGAAAAAAAAATTTCAAAAAAATTTTAATTACGACTCCCATGAACTAATCGCCACTTTCGGTGTCATCGAACCCACTGTGCTCTGTTTAACAAAAAAATTAAAAATGTGCTTGGAAAGAAGTGGGTTAATAGCTAGTAATTATATGTTTATTAAATATACAGCATCTTTTTCTAAAAAAGTACATTTAATTAAAAAATTTGTTTAAGTGAATTAATATTTTAATTAAAAAAACTTGTATTATTTCAAACACAAAGTAATAAAAATAAAATTGAAAAATTTTAGACAAATAAAATGTTCAAAATTATTAAGATTGTAATTAAATTTAGCCTTAATTCTAATGCCGGCTTTAAAAAAAATTGCAACTTTTTTTGGTATTTTTAAAAGAAAAAGTTTTTGACATATTTTCAATTATACTTGATGAAGAAAAAAAATTATAAATTTTCTTAAATATATTTAAAAGTTAGTCCACCATTGTCGCATCAAAGATAACGTTATTAGAAATTTTCCTAATCTTAAGCTTTGAAATAACATTCTTTTATCACCTATAACAACAAAAACAAAAGTAATAAAAACAAAAGAAAAAGTAAAAGAATTTATAGAACAACAATATAGACAAGGCAAACAGTTGTTTTTTGTTTTTAAAGTTAATTAATGGTTAAAGTTTCTTAAACAAGAAAAAAAGGAAAAATTATTTTAAAATTTAAATTTTTTTAAATTTTGCTTTCATTTGCTTTTATATAAAATTCCTTTTTTTATAACTTAAACTTTTCTAAAATTCATATTTTAATTAACACTTTTTAACAGTTTAAGAAAAACGCCAATTAAAAACTTAAGTTTAAAAAACAGTTGTTACTTAAACTACAAACTACTCGTATTTTTTGGTAATTATTAATTTTAAAATTCTACTTAAATATTTTTCATAATTCTTAACCTTGTAAAAATTGTTTGCATATACAAACATACATAATTAAATTTCATTTTATTAAAAATTATAAAGCTTTAGTTAAATTTATTCAGCATCTTAACACTTAAAAATTTTGTTCATTCTTGTGGAATTCATCAAACATAAGTCCTTTGAATTACCCCCATTTGTAATTGTGTTGAATCTATAAATGATAACAAAATTCCTTTCTGTAAATTTTAAACTCATTAAATGGGTCCATGATTATGCAAACAACGACTGGCACTAACATACATACCTAAAACTCCAAACCACATGCTTCTAAACTCTGTGCATACATTGAAGCCATGATTTATTCAAGATAATTTAAGTACCAGAGAGTGTTAAGTTTGTTGGTAAACAGTCAAGTCCATATACTTAAATGTCAACACCATCCACCTAACTTAATTTTATTTTTAAACATGCCACTACCACCATCATAACAATAACAACAGCAACAACGACTATGGTGTATATTTTTCGCATGACATTTTTGTTTTTTTTTTTTTGTTTTGTTTTGTTTTGTTGTTTTATAATTACATGGATAAGCTAAACACGATGCATGTTTAATCATTTTAGCAATATCTCTTTGTTATTATGTTTATCTTGATTAAAAAAAATTTTATAATTGAAGGAAAATCTCAAACACATTTTTCAATAAAAGCAACCTTGATAATGGCCATGAATATTTACTTTCAAAATATAACTTTTTTTTATAGATTTTTTTTTATATAAATACAAAGGTATCCTAAAAGCCTACTTCACAAAAAAGAACTGTTAAAAGATTTTAAGCATTTAACTCGGCCTTTTTTTAATAAAGTTTTTTATTCATAAAAAATTAAAAATTTCTTTGAATATGAAAAATTAAAATTACCTTAAAAAAAATATCTTAAAATTTGTTTAAATATAACTTTTAACAGCAATTTTTGCGGCACAAAATCTAGTTATCAACTTGAAAACGTGGGTTAATCTTATATGCATTTTGTATAGATTTTAGTTTTTTTTTATTTAACAATTCATTCAATGGTTTCCGAAACACATAATTACATTTGCTTAGTAACAGTTACATCGCTACTGGTGCTAAATGCAAAAAAGTACAATGAGCAGAAAAAAGTGATTTTGCGTGATTTTTTATACAACCTTAATTCAAAATCTCTTATTTCCAATTTTTAAAATTAAAAAAAAAGTTTTATTGACCTTAATTTCTAGTTCAAGGCTAATGGTCTAAATAAGTATAAAAAAGTACCAAAAATATTAAAAAAGAATTACTTTTTGTCTACTTTGTTGAAATTCAACCTGAATCGGCTTTTTAAATTATAAAGCTTAGAGCTTAATAAAAAACCAATGCTATAATTAAATAAAAAATAAAAACAAGATAATAAAATTTATAACTCTGAAATATCTATAAGGCATTTTCAAATCCGATTCCGACAGCTATCAGTTTACATGACAGCCCTGCTCCAAATTTTATATTTTAACGCTTGTAATTTTAATAATTAAAAAATGCTTATTGATGACTTTTTTTGACAATTATGCCATAGACATCTGTCAAATAAGAGCTTACTAACTCTACTCTAATTTTTATGAATATGGGGTTAAGACTCATAAAAAAATGTAAAAAAATACCAAAAAGTGGAAAAAGTACTTGTTGTCCACTTTCGACCTAAATGTATATTAATTGTTGTTAATTTAATATTTCTAGGCTCACAACATCAAAAAAAGTAAAAAAATAATTTTTGTTTATTAAGGTGAGTTCTGGTCCTAATCGGGCTTTATATCCTTTTACGCTACCCTTCAGGGCTCAGAATTTAAAAAAAAGTACCAACAAATATTCATATATTTTCGAGAACTGTCGAACTCAATTTGAATTTTGTGTCTAAAAGTTACCTTTCAAGTACCAAAAAAAAATTTTTACCATTTTTTTCTATTTCTTTATTTAAAAAAAACACACAAAAAAAAGTACCAAAAAATTTATTTATACTGTTAAACGCAATTTAAGTTATGTTTCTATTTTTATTAGTTAAGACGTAACACAATCCAACTCTTACAAGTATTTTAATATGGGGTTTCCGCTGACACGGGTTTGTTAGCTTTTAATGAGAATACGATCATTTTCAAATTTTGTTTCGAGCGAGTGTAGCTTGTAAAGAAGTTATTAGCATATTGATTTTTCCCATTTAACCCTTTTTGGGTCCTAATCTCCCGTCTTAGTGGATCTATACATCCTGCAGTCTCTAGCTTTACTCGTTTAAGCTGTACGATGATGAATGGGACAGGCAGTCAATTTTGGGGCTTAGACTATATATTTTGGGCGTTAACATCTGCACTAATGCATTTCTACCACTTGTGGGTGAAAATATAAAAGTTATTACACTTGAATTATATTTTGAAATGCATTTCATCCTTTCTTTAAAGCAGTTGAAACAATCTTGATGCAGCAATTGAAATAAAAAAAAAAACTCATTAATTTAAGCGATAATCTGCAATCAAAAAGAATAAAATAAAATAAATCATTTAAATAATCTCCATGTATCACTTAATTTATAAATAATTTATAAAGCCATAACAATCGAAAAATTTTAATTAAAATTTAATTGTCATTAAAAATTTCTCGCTTTTGTTGTACTTTCTTTAATAAATAATAATGGAACAACAACCATAAACAGAAATTATAATTAAAGTAAAATATAACAAAAACAAATATGTTAATAAATAACAAATATTCATTAAATGAATTATTAAAAAATTGAACCATAAAAGTATTCACTCAATCAAATAGACAAAAAAAAGTAATATTCAGAGAAAAAGAAGAGAAATTAAAAATAATAAAATTTGCATTAATGTGTAAAAAAATCTGCATTTTAAGAGAAACATAGATATGTATGTATGTATGTATGTGTGCATGTATGTATGTATGTATGTATGTATTTATGTATGTATACGATAAGTTTTATAAATATCAATTAAGTTTAAACTGAAATTTTATATTCAGTGCTTAAATTGATTTATTTACGATGTGTGTTCTTATGTCTTTGATATTACGTTCAAACTCAGTGACTGTCGGCGGTGCAGCAGAAATTTTCGATGCACAAACAAAAATTATCAACCGTTCATCCATTCAGCCGGACAAACCCAAGCCAAGCTGGACAAAATGTATCTACACGCTTGAAAAGAGAAAAAAAATATTTCAATGGGGTTTTACAACATAAACAAAAAACGTATGAATAAACTTTTTTTAAAAAGGAAGTTAATATGTACGCATATTTTGCACGAACGAGCTAACTTTAAATATTACATTTTCCATTTACATTTTTATCCCCATTTTTTATACAACAATTTTTGTTAAAGGTTTTTTCACCTACAAATTTAATTTAAAGACTTTAAGTAACTTAAATAGTTGTTTATAATTATAAGGCTTATTTGATTTGTATATAAATGGGGGATTTCATGTCAAGTGACCCAACTTTTAACACCGATGTCTTTCGATTGAAAAGAAATTTAGACCAAAGTAAGTTCTTGCAGAAAGTAGTTTAGACACAATTTTTTAACACGATCGGTCAAGAACTCTCTGAGCTAGAGTGGTTCAAAATTTGACGTTTTCGGCAAATAGGTGTTTTTTCTCATACATGTAGTTTATTACCTTTTGCTTTTAACAAAATTCGTCCCAAATACTTTCGATAGTTTTTTTTCAATCTTCCAGAAAAAAATTTTTTTTATATTTTTTTTTATAAAATAATTAGAAAAAATTTTTTTCCCAAATGTGCCCATTTTTTTTTTCTTTTTTTTTCTCAAAAGAAAGCTTAGGTCTTTTGCTTCAAGAGCTTGGAAGTCGCTTAGTGGGATGCGAGTGGGATATCTATAAAAAATAATGTTTTGTAACTCAAGGCAGAGGTTTTCCAATTTTCTCGTATATTCTATTTTGATTTTTTTGCTATTTATGTAAAATTATCTCAAAAAAAAATATTTTATGCTAAGAAACAAAATAATTTAACCTTTCCGACGGTATGCATTGAAAATTTTAACAAAATGTGTTCAGACATTGCCATATAAAAGTGATTTTATTCCAGAGGCCTACAATTTTGTTGGTAATACAGTGTCTAGTGTATGAGACTTTATTTGGTACTTGCATACCGTCGGAAAGGTTAAATTATTTTGTTTTTTTAGCATAAAATATTTTTTTTTGAGATAATTTTACATAAATAGCAAAAAAATCAAAATAGAATATACGAGAAAATTGGAAAACCTCTGCCTTGAGTTACAAAACATTATTTTTTATAGATATCCCACTCGCATCCCACTAAGCGACTTCCAAGCTCTTGAAGCAAAAGACCTAAGCTTTCTTTTGAGAAAAAAAAAGAAAAAAAAAATGGGCACATTTGGGAAAAAAAATTTTTTTCTAATTATTTTATAAAAAAAAAAAAAAAATAAAAAAAAAATTTTTTTAATTTTAAAAATATTTTTTTCTGGAAGATTGAAAAAAAAACTATCGAAAGTATTTGGGACGAATTTTGTTAAAAGCAAAAGGTAATAAACTACATGTATGAGAAAAAACACCTATTTGCCGAAAACGTCAAATTTTGAACCACTCTAGCTCAGAGAGTTCTTGACCGATCGTGTTAAAAAATTGTGTCTAAACTACTCTCTGCAAGAACTTACTTTGGTCCAAATTTCTTTCCAATCGAAAAAAAAAGTTGGGTCACTTGACATGAAATCCCCCATATATATTAATGTAATACAATAAAAATTAATTTAAAATGAAATAACTAAAGGCTTGATAATCATGGGATTATTACAGTGTAAAAATATTTTAATTAAAAATGAAATTTTTATTTTATATTTTTTTAACATCTTTAAGGGGCTTAAGGTAATATTATAAACTAATTGAAACTCCATTATCAATATTTTATTTGGATTTTTTTCAGTTTAAAAATATATGATTCATTTGTTTAAATGTCATCTAAATTACGAAGAAAAAGTTTCAATAATTGATGTGAACAGTGAAATTTCTTTGTCTTAATTTTACTATGATGATATCAACTCAAAGTACATGTTCGCGTTTAATAAAGTAAGTTTTGCTTTGAGAAATTTAAAAGTCACGCCATTGCACCAGACGAACTTACATATTAGGGTGGTACTTAATAAAGTAGCAGTTTAATTGATTTCTTAAATTTATTAAATAGAAACTTGACTTACTTTAATATAAAAGCAGTGATTTACCTGGCTAAAAATTTAAAAATCATACAAAAACAAAATCCTAAAAATAAGTGAAAACAATTTCCAAGTTTTAGGTTATTTGTTTACAATTCCCCTACAATGTGACTGTTATTAGTTTCAGTAACTGTTTACAAATAGCTCCCTTATAGAACTCAACCTATTTCAATTAATGCTTCTTTTCTAAAAACTATTTTTTTAAATGCTTAAATTGCTTACAATTATATTCGCTCTTAAATATCAAACAATTAAAAAAACAACACAAATGACAAAAATAAATTTAAAAAGAGTAAAAAATATTTTTCAATTGAATTTAAATTAAATTATAGAAATCGAATGTGTAGCTTAAAAAAAACAAGTAAGGAATCTTAGTGACGTTAAAAAATAACTTTTATTTTGAACCAGAGAAACAAGGCGACCACAAAAATTCGGCGGCTGAGGGAAAAACTGTCGGTGGCGGCTGCAGTCGACTAAGCCGCTAAAAATTAAGTTTTTAAAAATTGGTTTTAAAATAAACAGTCGGTGTTGAATTAGGTAAAAAGCGGCCGTTAAATACTTCTGTGAACGGATTATAAGTTTGAAGCTTGAATTTAAATCAATATTACAATTAAGACATAAAACTAAATCAAATTTTATGATACTAAAATATATTATTTTCAAAACCGATTCCGACAACTACTCGTATTGGAATCCGTGGCAACCCTTAATATGTATTTATATATAAATCAGAGTCTTATATTAAAAAAAAGCAACCAACAACTTAGAATTACAAGCATAATTCTTATAAAAACTGTTCAAGAGTATCTCTATTGTCATACATTTTTCATGTTGCCGTTTTGTGATTTATTTTATTTTTGTTGCATTTCGACATCCGTCCATAATATATGCGTAAAATTTTTAAAAACCCATAAAACTGATCAATAATAAAATGACAGACATTGCTTACGATTGCCACAAATCGTCAGTAAATATTTTCTTTTAAATTATATGTATAGCAGGCTCTCCAAACCAAAAAAAATTAAGTTTTCTAGTTAAAAATATAAAAAATATTTTATTTTGAAATACCTTTGAGATATTGTAAAAGGTTCTGGTTGGGCTGACGTATTTGAGCCGATGCATTATGATGATGAAGGTGAGAATGAACATAATATGGGTTCCTTTTAAGTGTATGACAATTATTGATAAATAAAAAAGATTATAAAAATTTATTTCGTTACTTTTTTAAAAAAGTTGTAAAATTCTCGAAATCCTTCAAAATCCAAATTCAGACTTTAAATTAAACTTTTATTCATATTTATACAAAATATACATATATTTATTTTTTTTATTTTTTAGAAAGAAGACAATATAAGCTTTTGTTTGCTTCTTACTTTTTAAAAAAATCACTTTCCATTTTAAAATTACGGCGAAAATTCTGAAACAAACTTTAATTTCCCGAAAAATAAAAATGTCTATAAAATCGTAAAAAAAATTTTTTCCCTGTATCTTTTTTTCAGAATATGCCTTTTTATGCATATATGTATAACGATTTGAAAAAAAATTAAAAAAAATTTTAAATTATGGCTCCCATAAATTAATCGCCACTTTCGGTGTCATCGAACCCACTGTGAGATGCGAACGGTAGAAGCCAGCGGCGGCTACATGGCTAAGAAAAATCGGTGGCTGCCGTGAGAGCCGACTTTGAGCCGGCCTGCTTGTTGCTCTGTTTTGAATTTTTGCTTTGATCTGCTTCTCATATGTTTAACAACACAGTAACAACATTTTTATTGCTAAAAAAAACTTTTAAAGCAAAGTATGGCACGGTACTATTTCTCAATGGCTTTTGTTATTTTACAGCCAGCGTTTTAAACACTGTTTTCTTATATAAACTTGCAATTATTTCGCAATGCAAAAAAAAAAAAACATTTTAAAGTAGGTATTCAAAAGGAAATTACTTTTTTCCTATTAAAACTTTTTTTTTTAAATATTTAGTAACAAAAGACACACATACACACACACTCGTACTGACTAATCAATATGAAGGCCTTTAAAAATAGTTCAGCTGACACGAGTTACTTTTTAATGCAAATGAGCCCTTTGGCATTGGATTTTTTCATTTAACATTTTTAATTTCTTTTTATACTTTTAACATGAGCGATACGTGCATACTGTAGGTATATTAATTTGGCATTAAGTTTGAAACTTATTATTACTCATATGCGACTTTATAAAGACCAAACTAAACTCTATGAATCTTTATAGATGCGCAAGTCGGCTCAGCCATGTCTGTTAGTGAAAAAGATTTTAAAAAGCTTTTACGGATCCAAAAAAAATAAAAGTTTTTAACCAGTTTTATTTATAAACAATTTTTTATCTATCGGACTGTGCAACACTTAGACATACTGCTTTACCTAAAGATATCGTAGGGTGCTTGTTGTCGCACATCATGCTAAACATTTTTCGATTAAAATGAAAAAAGTGTTTGGTGTTCTTAAATAAAAAATCTCGATAATAACATTTGTTTGAAAAACCCTTATCTTTTTTACCAATATTAAACTAAAGAAAGGCAAAAACTTTTTGTGCCGCATTTGATTATTTTTAACACTTACATATCTTCCTATCTTTAAAGTGCGGCAATTAGGTGTTGTTCCTTTGTATTTATTACTATTATTTTATACTCACGAATTGGCGAAGAGTACATAAGTTTTAACTATGACGAACATAGAAAGAATTGTTTTATTTAGCTCTTAGTAAAATTATTTGCTCAGTTGGCATTTTTCCCAGCTAAATTACTCGTAATGACTACTTACTTCAAATGTATGTATGTTTGTTCATAGATGTGTGGAAATAAACAAGTAAACATTAGTTTATTTCACTACAACAAACAACTGTACAACAACTAATTTCTCTATACATATGTATTTAAATATTTTCATGCACATTTTTAAGTTCTTGATATGTGCATACTTTGTTGTTCTTTTTAGTTTTTTTTCTGTGCAACGTTTAGTTGTGATCCTTATATTTGCTAATCTCTCACGAGACTGAGTCAGTGTTTAAGTTATTTAGTATTTAGGTTAATATAAGTATCTTGTATAGTTTTATGTTGATAGACTTACTAGCAAACACAAAGGTTTTTGGTAACATGCATACATACGTGCATACGCTTGGTTGATAACATGGTAGATTAACGTGTTTCTTTTGCATACGTGATCAGTGGTTCCATGCATATCTTTATATAAATTTATTTAATTTTTTATTACTTATTTTTATTAATTTAACAGGTGATAAAAATGATCACACACACCCATTACATTTGTCAAAAAGTTTTTTTCAATTCTTTACTTAAAAATTTTATATAAAATACGGCCAAAAAGACCAAAAAATTAATTATGAATAAAATAACTGTGCTCCTTTGCTATGCAAATCATGTTTGCTTTTTATAATCCCTTAATCCAATATCTATCTGCAGCTTATGCTTGTTTTTTTTTTGGTTGAATGTATATCAAGTGCATTGATTGATGACATGATATATGATATCATATGTACGTCATGGTAATTTCACTAAATGCGAAAAAATTTAAACAATTTTTAACTCTTATTTATTTTTTTCAAATTAAAACTTTGATAAAGATATGTATTTTTTGTAAATAAGTATTAAAAGTTTGAAATTAGTGTACTTATTTTGTGCGCCTTAAAGAATGCTGTACTTTTTGTGGATTTGACTATTTAATAGTGTTTTCTTTTTTGAGCCCTTATAGGTAGCACTTTCATACAACTGCATAAAGCCTAACAAAATTATAAATTTTTAGACACTACAAGAGAAAAAAGATTATGGACTACATGCAGTTGTAACGAACTGTTTCGCTTATGTAATTATCACTTTATATAAGGACGATGAGTCCAAAATATAGTCAGTTACTTTATTTTTGAATAAAATCTGGGGTTTTCTTTAATTTTGATACTTTTGGCAAAAAATAAAAACAGTTTTCATAAAAATAAAATGTTTTATTTTTAAACGCCAAAAATTCCGATTAGAACAAACAGATGAACTTTTGCTAACAAGAAAAGTCGACTTCCTATCAGTCGCGTCCCCAGGTGGAGAATAAAGGGGATGGGGTTGGGAATCCGTATCTTACCCCGGGGGATCCATGACTCATTGTGGATCAAAACCAAATATAAAAAAATGGAAAAAATTATGAAAGAAATAAAAATTACGATGAAGGGAGAAATAAGGCCAGTACCAGCGGCAAGTGTTGATCTTCTAGCGAGTTATGTACCGTCGTCATTAAATAATCGTGAGTCAATCGCTTCTACAGAAGTGAGTGTGTTAGCACAAAAAAAGGAGAAGGGTAACCCCGGGGGGCTCAAAGACAGTCCAGCCATTAAGAATTGGTAGGGACTTTGAATCCGAGACGGATGTCTCTAAAGACGGATGTCAAAATCTTTCTACTCTAGCTACTCCAAGCGGCCAGACCTTTGGGAAATTTGCGAAAAAGAAATAACGATCCTCGCTATCCTGTAATCAGGCAATACCTAGCTTGACCTCTGTCAAAGGAAACTAGTCAGAATCCAGCAAGTGGGGGAGGCAACATAAAAGCTATTGTTGGAAGAACGGGCATGTCGAGGGATTTTTCCGCGAAGGAAAGGGCTTTCCATAAAAAACCCTTCCAACACAAAAGAGAAAACTTGACATGAAGTTTGGAAAAAAGCCGCCATCTTATGCTGAAGTTGCGAAAAAAACATTTCCGGGACGAACTCACTATACAGTCATCAATACTAACAGCAAAGATATGTACCTGTAGAAGACTTGGCCAACACTACAGTATTGGAGCACGATCTTGAGTCCAAAGTTGGTGCAATGGAAATAGTGAGCATAAATGCTTTTTTCTGTAAAATTAGCAATATTTTGAAAAGTTGTTTTTTCTGATAATGTTGCCCTTAATAAATGGAAAACGTCCTTGTCTTTTTCAGGGGAAAATGAACGTTAGTTGAAGGAAACCATTTTCCACAATGGCAAACTTGAGCTGTTCAAATTAAACTGTAATAAAACTGTTAACTAGTTCAACTGAAGTGTCACATAATAAAATGGAAAATTTTTCTTTGAAAAAAATCAATATTAATTATTTTAGCCTTAGTTCATTTTTAACTTAATTTCTTTTTACTTAGAAGCAATTTATATTTTCCATTAATGTTGAAAGAAACTTCATTTCGTTTTTCTATCGATACTGACCGAGCAGAATGCATTTTCGAAACCAGCTACGGGTTTTCATTATTAGTACTCTTTGAACTATAAACATCATCAAATTAAGTTACATTATATTCAAAAAAGCAAACGGAATTTAGTTTTTCTAAGTTAGGATAAAGAAGAGATGTGCAGTCTCTTAGGCAACATTAATAATAGAGGCCAGCTCAAGATGTCACTAAATTAAGTATCATCTTGATTTTTCAATTCATTTTATATAACTTACGTGTGCACACACAACAATAAGTGCTGTGCTGTATTGTTCGCCATCTCTTTTGTTTACTTAACTTAAATGAAAAAACTATTCACACTTAAGCACACTTAAGTTAACAACAACGGCACATCAATTCATCATGATCACACACTTCAATTTCAATTCATCTCGAAACTACTGTAGACGGTATGTTCCTGGTGTGTAAGTTTTAAAAACGGGGGTTGAATTCTAATGTATGTATGCAATGTAATGTAATTACGTATGAATTTTATATTGATTTTTCTGCTTGTATATATGTTTGTGTATGTATCCATTCAACATTTGGTGTAATACACACAGTTTTGTTGTTGTTGGCCACTCATAATCGACCACACATCATGACTGTATATAAGTTGAGTCACCACAGTGCATAACACCACTCTTTATTCTTAACAACACAACATTGCACCACAGAAACTGTGTCAGCTACATTACAGCACTTAAACAGTTTAATCGCACAACAGCACAAGAATAAGAATAAGCTTGAAATTGAATTTGATGCAGTCCTCTAATTAATAAACGCTTAAGCTCAATCCATTTATCAGATGGAATAAAAGGCTTGATTATCGTATCTTAAGACAAATACAAAGCAATCAAATTTTTATACTTATTTTTGTTTTTAAGAATTAAATTAAAAATTTAATTTGATTAAATTAAATTTATTTTGTGCACAAGTTCTTAAAATACTTTTATTTATCTACACAAATATTAATATCAAATATTTCGTCACTTAAATTTTTTAAGCAGAAATTAATCTTTTTTTGCAATGACTTGTTGCTTATTAGTGAACCTGTCATCGCAAAATTGTAGACGCTGAAAAATTTTTATAGGTTTTTTCTTTAGTAAAAAACTATTTTTGGCATGCTTTAGTGCGTGCTTGGCGCCAGTTTCAATATCAAAACAATTAACTAGACTTTTTTAATTTTACACACAAATTTTTTGCTAATTTTATTTCCATATCACAAAAGTAACAATTATAACTTTTAATTGTCAATGTCAATATTCCACGCATTGACATTGACAAGCAGACTATTGAAAGTCCACCCTACAAAAAGTGGGGATGTGGTAGAAATCCGTAAAAAAGGTCTTTAAACGTTTAGTTATTTATTTGATATGATTAAGGTCAATGCCAGCAAAAATAATGTTTACTTTGTAAATAGTTGCTAATTGAGCAAAATGTTTAAACTCAAAACAGGGGTTACTTTGGTCAAACTTGTTTAAGCTAGTGATAATAACAATAGCTATAATTGAAAAGCGTTTAATATCGCTGGCTTAACATACAAAGGTTCTACTAACATATTCTGAAGTTGTACAGGGGAGACAAAAATCAAATCAAGCTTTCTTGGCGCAAACATTTTTTAAAAATATTATAAAACAGTTTAAACAATTAGAAAGAAATGGTTAAAATGTACTTTTTATAGGGACTGGGAGCTTTTTTTCTTGTAAGGTTTTGCTTATTATTATTGTTTGAGTTAATCATTTTCTTTGATAGAGATTTAAATGAAAAAAAAAAATATTTGAAAAAAATCTCTTTTTTTAGATTTGACAAGGTAATTAAAAAACGTTACTGACTGAGATAGAAACATTATTAAAATTGCGTATGAAAGGTCTCAAAAAAATATTAATATATTTTTGGATTTACTATTTTGAAGACGGTTTCAAGACGTGTGTATACCCTTATACCCTAGGAATCTGAAATTTATTGACGCAGATTTAGCGGAAAATTACAGTTATTCTAATTTTTTTCGATAACAAAATCTAAATCAGCTTTTTGACAAAAACTTATGAACCATTCTTTATTAACCAAACTTCTGATGCCAATTAAATGAAAAGGGTAAAAAAATCCCTCCAAACTAAGTATAGGGTTTTGCAACACTTTGCTTGTAGACTCCAACCTATACTTTCAGGCCAATAAATTTAGCAAAAAGTCTTAATATGACACACAGTTAAATATGGTCTAATCAAAAATGGCCTTTTCTCCAGAACTGTATGAGGAGTAAATTTCTAAACATATTTAGGCTGTATTAATGTGTGAGCAAAAGATGCCCAGCTTTATTCTGGCTACAATTTTTTCCAAATATTTTTAGTAAAAATTTTGGATTCCCTGCAAGCTATTCAAGAAAATTTAAAAAATATTTTTTTATACTTTAAAATAAAAAAATAAAAAAAAAAGTTTTATTTTTCCTTTTTGTCTTATTCAAACGATTATTATAAATATTCTTAATTATTCCTAAAATTTATCTTAAACATATTTGTTTGTTGTTTATGTTTATCAGTTTATTACAAAATCAAATAACTATGAATCAAAGCTTAACTTAAACTTAGTTAAAATCACTAACATTAACTATAAGTAATGTCATAGTTATTCCAAATACTGCTATATATTTATGTGTGTATGTATGTATGTATGATTCAACCGCATACATATTACTATTCCCTGCTCTTGTTATCGCGTACAGTTACCGTTGTTGTTTTACAAAACGACAACAACAAGTAATAATAATAATAAAAATAGAAGCAACAACATTTTATGTTTGTTGCTAAAGGAAGTAGTAAAAGAAGGAAGATGAAAAAAACGCGATAAAACTAAATGCTATTAATGTTAAGGCAAAAAATATATTAAAAGAAACTTTATCATTGAAAAAAATTTTCTCTTGTTGTTGTTTTTTTAACTATTATGTATAATGGTTGTCTGCTCTGATATGGGGTTTATTCTCGTTTGCAAGTCTCCATGTAATAGCAATAAAGTATACCTTACAAGTATGCTTATTTGGTGAGACAATAAAAAATCAACCATGAAAAAAATATACCAATAAAAAAATAAAAAATTTTGATTTGGCAAATTTTAGTTGCCTTAAATAAAAACAAAAAAAATATTTATTTCAACTTAAAAAAAAAATAGTTTTTATATATTTAAAAAGAAATATAAAAAATTACAAGTTTTCTGAAAACACTTTGGTGCAAGTACTTTTTGCATGAATTTATATTATCCTTTGTTTAAAAATTTTCGCAAGCTAGCTGAGTGTACGATTGTATAATGTCATACTGTATGTTGCCTCTGATGTCTACAGTTAGTACACAATACAAATCTTTTAAATTTAGTTACCAAGTTAAAAGCAAAATTTTAAGAAAATTAAGAAAATATAAAATACTTAAATAGAAATGGAAAAAAGTTTTGCAAATGATTGTGGAAGCGTAAACAAAAATAATATGTATTTAAAAACTTTTTTAAAAAGAATACAGGAATCAAAGAGTTTTTCTTTTTAACTTTTTTTAATATAAAATATTATAGAAAATAATATTTAAAAGCAGTTTTTGTTTTTAAAATGGACTAAATAGAAAGATAAAATAGAAAATAATTTAATAAATAGTAGTTTTAGTTTTAAAAATGTTTTTTAAAGGGTATTGGAGTATTTTTTATATAAAAAATAATTTGAAAAAAAAAAAAAACAAAAATTTTTTTGTTTCAAATTATTTTAGAAAAAATTTCAGAAGTTTTTTTTAAATAGAAAAAAGTTACAATTTATGGATAATTCTTTTGTAATGGGCTTGGCCATTTTTGGTTATTTTTAAAAATTTTAGACTTTTAATTTTTAAAAAGGCTGAATCATAGTTAGACTCTGGCATGATTTCTACTTATTTCGGTCACTAGAACTAACTTACAAATTTAAATTAAAAAAAAATTATTTAAGATCGTATTCTGTAAATTATGCTTAAGAGCGGTCACAATTATTTTGAAAAAGTTGAGGACTTTAAGTATTTTCCTAACTATAGTTAACACTTATTTGCTGAAAACAACATTTTACTTTCGAAAACCAACTTTTTATAAAATGCAATTTTTATTAAAACATTAAAAAAAGAAGAGCAGATTATTCAGTAAAAGATCTTTTTGGACATTTAAAGAATTAATATAAATGAAATCTGTATAATTTTATTTATATGATCATCGTTCTTATTCTTTTTTTTCATTAAGGTCTGTTGTTTGAAATGTAAAAAACTATTTAAAAGAAGTTGGCGTTCAGTGATGCCATTTTTTCAAACGTGAAACACGTCGACAAAGCAGTGAAAAAAGAGTTTAGTAAAAAAAATTACAAATTTGTTTGATTTTTTTGCGGCTCCTGGATATTTATATACTTTTTTCTTGGCCAAAAATATTTTTTTCCCCTTTTTAAGAAATCAATTTATCAATCGATTATTATTTTTGTAGTTTTTTTTTTTTATTTTTAATTGATGTTATTTTTCCCTTAACACCCAAAACGGCCAAGACGATCTGAGTGATCGGCCTGTAAAAGCAACACGTAATCATATTTTTGCAAATAAAAAAATCAAAAAATATTAATTATGTTTTTATAATAATTTTTTGGCATAATTATTACCGTCTCTGTAAAAGTCAAAAAGAGTTACTGGATTTTTCAAAAAAAAAATAATCTGTTAAAATTGATTGTTCCCCATAATTATTAAGGTCAAATATGTATGGATTTTGTGCTATCAGTAATATAGATAATTACATAAATAATTTTTATAAACATATTATTTCCAATAACATGTTAGTATGGAAATTATGCATAATTTCGAATCACGGTCTCATATAATTTTTTGCTACTTAGGGCCAATTTATATGATGATTTTGATTTATTAAATCACACTCATGGAGGTGTAAAAAATACATGAAAAATATCATCATGTAAATTGGCCCTTAGAAATTATTTGATTTAATTTTCTTTAAGGGCATCGCAGCGTATGATCTATAATTTATTGTTATTGAAATTCAAAAATAATTATACGTCACAGCGTTCGTCATTAGCGTATAAAAGTTATATTCCAAACAGTATTGTTACTATGAAAGAGTCATAACAACTATTTTTAAATATGTATGTATGTAGTACTACAAAACTAAATCTAATAACCAGCTACTTTGCAAACAATAAAACCGCTTGTTATAAACAATAAATTATTTTATTTAAAATAACGCCGCAACAAAAACTACTTTAAACTAAGAACTACAAATTACTTGCATTTGTTATTTTTCATAATTTAATATGTGTCATACAATAGAACACGCCATAAATTTAAAACGTTTTCAAACAATTTATATGAACATATGTACATACTTATGTATTTAACAGGTACATATGGCTTAATATAAATGTTTATACGAAGTAGGCTTCTCCTGTCTAACATACAAGCATACGCACCTGCAAATTTCTGATTTATTGTTGATTTAAATTTGCTTAAAGGTTTTTCATTTACTTTGACACCAAATAATTGGTAGATTTTAAAGCGAAATCTAAAACTTTTTTAAAATTCCTAAATGATAGTTGTTATTTAGATTATTGTTGCTCTTGAAAAATAAAAAAAGTTGTTTAAATTTTTTTCCTTTACCAAAACCAAAATCCAAAGAATGACAAATGAAAATAAAAAAGAAATAAAAATATAAACGTTATTTTCATGTGCCAAAAATCATTCATAGTCTGTTTGCAGTTCAACAACTGTTTTAGTACTTAAAAAGTAATAAAACCTTAAAAAAGAGTTCATGTTCATTTAATGTCAATAATAAAATTAAAAAATTACTTTCAAAAACCCCCATACATTGGAAAATGAAAATAACACGCTTTATGCAAACACACAGACATACTTATGCACATTTATGGCAAATACTTTTTAAAACCAACCACAACAAATTTTAATAGCGGGACGTCAAACGACTAAACGATAAAATAAAAAAAAATTAAATTTAGCCGTCATTGTAGTTGTCGTCATCAGCAACATTATTGTTGTGGGAAGTTTTTTATTGTAGTTGTTGTTGTTGTTATAAGCATTTAAATTAAATAAACACCCACGTGGATGAAGTTTATTTTTATACTTGAAGGTTTATGTGTATTTGTTTTTGATTTTTATTACGAGGTTATCCACCTTCTGGGAAGTTGTCTCATATTGGTTTCACTGAAATTTTCTTTGTTTTGCATTTTTTAAAAATAAAAGTTAAGGCTAAGGCTAATCTTCTGCTTTTTTAATTGTAAAAATGAAAAATATTTCTTAAAAATTTTAAAATCGCTGCATCTAATCTGTTTGAAGTTAACTATAGCTTCCTTAAACCAATTAAAGTTAAGATTTGATAATGAAGGGTAATAAAGAGAAGCACAACCTGTAATAAATTAGCATTTGGAGAAATAAGGAGAAATAAGAAATCAAATAAAGAAGAAGAGCAGGTAGACTAACAAGAAGAAAAAAAATAAATTTATGTACCCGCTTAAAACCCTTTCTCCATCAAATAGTCTAAAGGACAATCGGATGCCCTTTCTCATGGTATAGATGTTGGCTTCGGTGCCCATGGCCATTTTAGATCCATCAATTAAAACTGCACACTTCCCATAGACTATCGGTTCCCAACCAATAAATCTTGTCAGGGATTATTATCGGTGGAAATCTTTTTAAACTGACCCCTGTGACCATTTTACTTACTTACTTAGCCATATAAATCACTTCATTTGGGTAATTGCTTGAACTAAGAATGGATCATATCAAGATCGTATTCAAACGCCTTTTTTGTTAGAGCAAATACATTTTTCGCACAACATGTTTAAGCCAATGTAAATGTAGTCTTTTGGTCTTCATGCGCTTCACTACAAATTTCCTACTTTTGATTTTTGAAACCGTACTTGATGTAAGCTTAGAAAGGTCGATTTAAGCGTAAAATGATAAGCAAAAAATTAAAAGTAATTTTTTTTACTTACGAAGCTTTATTAAACCTGCCGTAGCTGGGATATGAACCTGGGACTTTCAAACAACAACAACAAAACTATATATAAAAGCAACAAGTTTTTTCTTTTTAATTTTTTGAAATAATCTCGACTAGACTTAATTTAAGGAAAGCTAAGTACAGAGCGTACTCAAAATTTTCAAGTACGATTTTGGGTAAATTCAAGAATAAAATTCTTGATTTTGGAATGTATTTGTTCTTTTTGAGCTGTGACTGCCGAGAAAGAGTCCTCTTCTTAAATTGTTTACTGTGACCACATAATCCGTCTAATGTCCCGAGCTTATACTTAGAGCTTCAAGGTAAATTTTTCATAAAGTCCAGTATTAGAAAATTTCATTGTCCTGTGCTCAATAGGTACCGCGTTGAGAATGATGTGCCGCTTTGAGTATGCTGCTTGTGATATCAGTGCTGCAAAGTTACGATTTCATCTTTCGACCTAAGTTGAAAGCTTTCAATATCAGCCCGTTTTTTCGCCTCCCATCATATCGTGCATCAATATGTTTAAAGCCCTGACTCTTTTCTGCACGGTATGTTCTCTTTAAAATGGCAATTCCTATCCTTGCTAAGGTGTTAATTATATTGTACGTTATTTATTTTCTAATTGCATCCACTTACTTAAGACGAATTTGGTTAACAATCACACACTATTATTAAGCACCATTATATATCTCTTCTTACAATATTTCCTACAGTAACTTGAATTGCAACAATTTGCGGCATTATTTAATTCTAAGGCGACTTTGGCCCACTTGAGTTTAACTTAAATATACATAAGTATTCAAAAGGTCTAGTTAAAATTGTATAACGAAAGCATTAACATGTGTTAGTATGTGTATGAGTATTAACCTTTACCCAGCAACTAAATTACAAATTTTGAAGCATTTAAATATATTTAAGAAAAGTTGCAATATAAACTAGAAAAGTGCCCACCACACTGTTTTGAGGAATTTTTCTGGCATTACTGTTCTGTTCTATATTAATTGTAATTGTTTCTAAAGTAATAACTTTTTGCTGGGATTATAATTACTCTGATGCATACACCCACCTTAAGGGAAATTTCTAAACACAAATGCCAATGTACTGTATGTTAAGATAAAATCAGTAGGAAGTAAAAGCTTTAATATCTAAATATATATTTTTTTCTCTTTAAGTTAATTGTGAATGTATCCAAGTGGGTGTATGCTTATGCTCTAAATAAATCTTATATATAAAAGAACAATTTTTTTTTTGTTAGTGACACCGCTTATAACTCGAGAACGGCTGGACCGATTTTAATGAAACTTGAAAAAAAGACATACCCGATATCTGGGAATGCGTTTTAGGCTTATTATTTTTTGGAAATTCCGACTGGGCGTGGCACCTCCCATACAAATTAAACAGTTTTTTTCACATACCTCAATACTTATTATAGCTGAAGTCTCCAAATTTAGTATATGTAAGTTATTTACTGATGTGCATAATTGAGTTGTTAATGGGCGGAAACAAATAAATGGGCGTGGCACCTCCCAAACAACAAAAATAGTTTTTTGTATATTTCTCAATAACTGTAATAGCTGAAGTCTCCAAACTTCGTACGGATGTTTATAGTACTAACATGCATAATTAAGCTTTGTATGGGCGGAAACAAATAAATGGGCGTGGCACCTCCCAAGCAACAAAAATAGTTTTTTGTATATTTCTCAATAACTGTAATAGCTGAAGTCTCCAAACTTCGTACGGATGTTTATAGTACTAACATGCATAATTAAGCTTTGTATGGGCGGAAACAAATAAATGGGCGTGGCACCTCCCAAACAACAAAAATAGTTTTTTGTATATCTCAATAACTGTAATAGCTGAAGTCTCCAAACTTCGTACGGATGTTTATAGTACTAACATGCATAATTGAGCTTTGTATGGGCGGGAAAAAATAAATAGGCGTGGCACCTCCCATACAACGAAAATAGTTTTTTGTATATATCTCAATAACTGTAATAGCAGAAGTCTCCAAACTTCGTACGGATGTTTATGGTACTAACATGCATAATTAAGCTTTGTATGAGCGGGAAAAAATAAATAGGCGTGGCACCTCCCATACAACGAAAATAGTTTTTTGTATATATCTCAATAACTGTAATAGCTGAAGTCTCCAAACTTCGTACGGATGTTTATAGTACTAACATGCATAATTGAGCTTTGTATGGGCGGGAAAAAATAAATAGGCGTGGCACCTCCCTTACAACGAAAATAGTTTTTTGTATATATCTTAATAACTGTAATAGTTGAAGTCTATAAACTTCGTACAGATGTTAATAGTGCTAATATGCATAATTGAGCTTTGTATGGGCGGGAAAAAATAAATAGGCGTGGCACCTCCCATACAACGAAAAAAGTTTTTTGTATATATCTCAATAACTGTAATAGCTGAAGTCTCCAAACTTCGTACGGATGTTTATAGTACTAACATGCATAATTAAGCTTAGTATGGGCGGGAAAAAATAAATAGACGTGGCACCTCCCTTACAACGAAAACAGTTGTTTGTATATATCTTAATAACTGTAATAGCTGAAGTCTCCAAACTTCGTACGGATGTTTATAGTGCTAATATGCAGAATTGAGCTTTGTATGGGCGGGAAGAAATAAATGGGCGTGCCACCTCCTATACAACGAAAATAGTTTTTTGTACATATATATCTCAACAACTGTAAAAGCTGAAGTCTCCAAACTTCGTACGGATGTTTATAGTGCTAATATGCATAATTGAGCTTTGTATAGGCGGGAATAAATAAATAGGCGTGGCACCTCCCATACAACGAAAATAGTTTTTTGTATATATCTCAATAACTGCAACAGCTGAAATCTCCAAACTTCGTACGGATGTTTATAGTGCTAATATGCATAATTGAGCTTTGTATAGGCGGAAAGAAATAAATGGGCGTAGCACCTTCCATACAACGAAAATAGTTTTTTTGTTTGTTAAGTTTTTCTTGGTAATAGCTTCCCATCATAAAATATGCGATAGGCTAGAGATTTCTATTCACGCTTTATATTTTGTGAATTATGTGTGTTTAGGTAAAAATTCGTTTGCTGATTTTAAATATTGTTAGCCAATACGTGTTCGGAGATACTCGATGCTGGATGTATTCAATAAAATGGCAAAAAACGAGGCTTGCCGCATGCACACATTCTTATTTGGTTAGTCGAAAAAGTTCGACAAGACCAGATAGATTATATTATAAGTGCCGAGATTCATGATCCCAAAACAGATCAAGAACTACACGATGTAATTACAAATATGATTAATGGTCGACGGCAAGTGTTCCAAGCATTATCCATGAAAATTTATGGCGAAAATTATCACTGGCAATACCGGTAATCCACTGTATCGGCGTTGATGGCCCAATGACAACAGTCAAACTGTTACAAAGAAAGTAAAAGGAAACGATTTTGAGATTGACACCAGTTGGACTGTGCCATATTTGCCACTTCTTTCCAAATCATTTAAGACACATTGCAATTTTGAATATTCTAATTCAGTGAAGTCGATCAAGTACATCTGCAAATATGTCACAAAAAGCAGCGATATGGCTCTTTTTAGCATCCAATGGCAACGACAAAATTACGCGTTATCAATTTGCGCGATGTGTGAACTGTAATGAGGCGGTTCGGCGTATTTCTCATTTCCTATTCATCCCACTGTTGCACATTTAGCAGTGCATCTGGAGAATGGCCAACGAGTATATTTCACTGCGGCAAATATTGTTCAACGTGCTGAAATACCTCCAGCGACAACATTGACAAGTTTCTTTGCTGTTTGTCAAAGCGATCCGTTTGCACAAACTTTACTTTACTCGAAGATGCCACGGTATTACACTTGGAACGCTTCTTCAAAAAAATTTTAACGTCAAAAGAAAGGCACTATGATTCCTGGGCATCCGGATGTGCGTTTAAGTAATGCTCTTGGTTGCATTTATACAGTTCATCCGAAGAATGATGAATGTTTTTTTTTGGGGTTGTTGCTGGTGAATGTTCGTGGTCCAACATCATTTGCAGCATTTCGTACTGTTTATGGTATAGTCTGCCCAACATTTCGTGCTGCGTGTCAAGAACTCAATTTGTTTGAAAACGATACTCATTGGGATACGACAAGCGCTGAGGCAATTATATCATATCCAAGCCAGATACGAACATTACTTGATATTATCATTTTGACATGCTTCCCGTCAAATCCAAGTGACCTGTGGAACAAATACAAGGACAATGTGTCAAAAGACATTTTACATCAATATCGTGTCTGCTCGAGGAGTCCAAATCTTGAAGTCAATGCGAAGATGCATAACCGGGACTTGCTCTTAATTGAAGACATGTGTTACCTTATTTGCGGCAGTTTGTTAGTCAGGTTAGGACTGCCAGCACCAGAACATGAATTGAATGAGCTACTAAATCGACAATTGAAGCGTGAACGTGAATACGATCGACATGAGTTGAACCAATTAGTTCAAATTAATGTTTCCCTCTTAAACCTCCAATAGAAAGAAGTCTATGATATAATATTGAAGGCAATTGATGATGGAAAAGGTGTTTCCTATTCTTGGATGCCCCCGGTGGAACTGGGAAGACATTCGTCATGTCATTGATTTTAGCCACTGTTCGTGCGAGATCCAACATTGCTGCAGCGGAAGCTTCATCTGGAATAGCGGCCACATTGTAAGAAGGATGCCGCACAGCTCACTCAGCGTTTTAATTGCCATTAAACCTTCAAAATATAGAGCAACCAATATGTAACATTGCGAAAAACTTCGTCATGTCGAAAATTTTAGTAGCGTGTAAAATCATTATCTGCGCAGTGACCCAAGATGTTTTGGAGGTGCAATGATTTTACTGTCTGCCAGTCATTCCCAGATCGACGGCGGCTGATCAAAAAAATGCTTGCGTTAAATCCTCAAGTCTGTAGCGTTTTCCAAAGATACTGCAGATGACAGAAAACATGAAACGATATATCACCTCAAGATTTCTCCAACCAATTGTTGACTATCGGTAATGGCCGTATTCCTGTCGACGAATCAAACGGATTGATTTCGTTTCCTCAAAATTTTTGTAGTTTTGTATTGTCAAAAGAAGAGTTGGAAAGTATTTTCCAACATAATTGCTAACGGGAAAAATATAGATGTTGATGATTTAAACTTTGTAAATAGTTCATAATCAAATCGTTGGTACTCTGCATTCTTTTAAATCTTTTGATTGTGTAACAAACGAAGATGAAGCCACAAACTATCCAACTGAAGTTCTAAGCTCCTTGGATGTGCCTGGCTTACCCCCGCACAACTTACAACTGAAGGTTGGCTCGGTAGTTATCGTGCTTTGAAATTTAAACCAACCAAAACTTTGAAATGGAACGCATTTGGTAATCCGAAACTGATGGTCCGTGTTATACACGCAATTATACTAAGAGGAAAATTCAAAGGAGAAGAAGTTCTCATACCGATAATTCCGATGATACCAACCGATATGCCTTTTGAGTTCAAGCGAATTAAATTTCCTATTCGTCTTGCATTCGCAATGACGATTAACAAATCACAAGGACAATCCTTGAGTATTTGTGGTCTTAATTTAAAAAATACATGTTTTTATCATGGCCAAATATACGTTGCATGTTCACGTGTGGGCAAACCATCTGCTTTATTTGTACTTGCGCCTAATAACAAAACGAAAAGTTTCGTATATCACAAGGTACTGCACTGAAGGGAATTAACCTAAACATAACCCATGCACGAAAATACATAGCTTTCTTAACAGCTTTTACGCCTTACTTTTGTAATCTTTTTGAATTTTTGTTTTCTATGTAAATATATTCCAATGCACTATTTGAGCACATAAACTTTGAACTCTTTTTAAAAAATCCATATATTCAATAATTGGTAGGTGGTACGAAGTTCACCGGGTCAGCTAGTATATGTTAAAAATGTATAATATTAAACATAAATATATAACATACAAAAACAGATATGGGTGGCTTATGTATGTTTAAAAGTAAAAATTTCCAAAAAAAATTTTAAGTTTAGATCTCTTAAAGCCAAAAATTTAAATAAGTTTCAACAGAGGATTTTTTTACTTTTTTACTTTTTGCTCATTTTCTTCATTCCGAAATTCATTGAAACTATGAAATAACTTCGAAATGAAATAACTCCCAACAAAGATTAAAAAAACTCCCAACCTAAAAAAATTAAATAACTCCCAATGATTGGGAGCTATTTCATAAAAGTCTACAAAAAGTGAAATTGCTCTCAATGAAATATGTCTTAATAAAAACGAAATAACTCCCAATTGAAAAAATAATATACTATTAATGAAATAAGTCGCAACAAAATTGAAATAATTCCCAACAGTAATGAAATAACTCCCAACAAAAATTAAATAACTTCCAAATAAAATATAAAGAAGGCGAAAATTTTCGTATCGTAGGTGCTATTTTGGGTTAATTTATAGATTTTGGGTGTTTAAAAAGTGGTGATATAGCCTAAGGGATGTAGCCTTTGCTGAATTCGATCTGCCGGCTTCGCTATAGCCTTCGGCCGGGCAACGGACTTTAAGCTTCAGTGCTTTTAAAATTCGAGCTTTGCCACACATTATTGCGAAAAAATAAAAAAATCTAAATGTAGTTTGTAATATTGCCATTATAACCGGGGTTAACACTCACCAAAATTTAAAAGTTACGAAATATTAAAATCATAGAAACATGAAGTTTCGTTAAAAAAACTTAATTACTTTAAACTATTAACAATTTTTTTTATTTCAATTCTATTACTTGTTTCATTTCCAAAAATTGTTATGTAATATATATATTTGTACATCAAAACAGCTTAATTTAAAAATACAAGCAAGCGAAAATGTTTCTGGCGCCTATAATTATGCAGCAACTATTTAAAATGGGACCACCCAGTAGAAGTATGCAATGAATTTGTCTTACTTATGATGGGAGTATATTTTTTTATTACTCTGTATTGTTATATAATGTTTAATTTTACTGAAAAAATGCGAACGATACAAAACTAAAGCATATTTACATGTACATACAAACCAAAGCACTTTGACATTGCAAAATTTGGTGCATAGCTACCCAACCAGCAAAATTGGCCGATAGGAATTAACGAAAATTTGGCTTGAGTCTCATGGATTTCTAAAAGATTTCTATCAGACAGGTCTGAGAATTTGATGTGTCTCTAAAATTTCTAATCCACTTATAGATATGTGCTTGGGGTATTTATTTTCTTGCGTTATGGTTTATGTCTTTGCTGTAAAATATGCATCAAGATTTAGACCCCTATTATAATTTTTAACTCAACTCTATTATATTTCAGTGTAATGTGAAAATTGCTCTCATGTTTACAACCAATCCAAACAACTGCTACTGATTAGTTGACATTTTTTGATGTTATCATAATATAAGATTTCACAATAATAACTGAACTAAGTTGAGTTCTAAACCATAATAGGGGGGTACGTTGCCTTATAAACAAAACAATTTAAAAGAAATTACTTACGTACATAACAATAAAAAATATGTATTAAAAAAAAGTTTTATCTGATTTTCTATCAGAGTTCTGGCAGATTTCTAACAGATATTTTTCAGATTTCTGTCAGAAATTTCAGCTACAAATTTCCCACTACAATTCTTTAAGATTCCGTTATATGTTCGCAGGCAGTAGTCTGCCAAGACTTCGTTAAATCGTTAAATTTGACAGGCTTTTCTGTCCGATATCTCACAAATGTCAATGATCCTTGCTATTTGGGTACTAATAGTTATCTCTGTAGCAGACAAAAGAAGTACAAACACATTTTAATATGACTTTTTATATGTTTGTCACGCCATATTGTGTATCATAACACCAACACACATGCAAGAATATTTTCAGTATAACCGTTATTTATGATTATTAGTTTTTGTTTTCTCTTATATTATTTTCTCTGTTAATGTTTATCTCGTGCTAGAACATAAATAAATATCTGTTGAAATATGTGGAACGAGTCAAAGTCAAATATTTCAAATGATTTTCATTATTTAAACTGAAATATCTTAACGTCAGTGCTTATGTGCAATATTTTGCATTTTAAACATCTAAATTTATTTTCTTAAATTTAAATAATGTTAAATATAAAGATTTATGCTTTTAATTTCTTTTGATATACTTTACATATATATTAGCGACTTCAGCTTGCCTAAAATGTTTTAACAAAATTTATTGTTCTCTTTTTGTTATAATAATTTCATTGGAAGAATATTTTAAAGGACAGGAAATCCTTCTGTTAGCTTCATTTGATTGGCACTTAAGTGTGAAATGAAATTTAATTCAAAGTTTTTAAAATTTTTTTATTTTTACTAATTTTTTAAATTTCAAAAGTTTATAAATAACTTTGCCCTATTTTTTAAATTGAGCGACTTGTGGTTCTTGCTAACTGCGGTTCTTTAAAGCTAAATAATTTAAACATTAAAAAATTATCTAAACTAGAAAAGTTTCAAATATTTTACATAAATCAAAATCAAAATGTCTAAAAAGGAAAAACCATTAGTCATTAATAAAGCTTCGTTATTCAAATAATGAGTTTTCATTTTTGAATTAATGCCGTTTACGCTTAACACAATCTTTTTAAATTTACATTAAATACAATTTCGAATTTAAATCAATCCTTTTTAGGCTTGAATGTGGCTAAAAGTAAAAAACTCGTACTAGATAAATCGTACTTTGGTTAAGAGAATCCGTACTTGGTTTCAAAAAATTCATACTCACCGTACGGCTTTTAACACCACTACGGCTTGATTTAAATTTATTTTTTGTGTGCATTAAAAAAATTTTAAATTAAAATAGATTAGAAATACTGATCTTGTATGAAATTTTTTTCAAAAAAAAACTGGGTCATTTGCCCTAAAGTATGCAGCGATGTACATACTTAGTATTTATACTTTTCTCTTTTGAGAACAAACCCATAAGTGAAGGTGAAAGAAAGATGTCGAAATAGCTAAACCCAAGTTTATTCGAAAGTGAGTGACTAGTGCTCTTTCGTGTTGGTTTTCGTTAGACATCGTGCGACTTTAGATAAAACTCTTTCTATAGTTTTTATTAATGAACTTTATACTAGACATCTGCATGAGTATATTCATTTAATTGCCTATACACAACAAAAACAATATTCATTCAAACATTTTTCATTCTATGGGAAATAAATAAAGTTAAGCCAGTAACAACACAAGAAAGAATGTATTGTGTGTTACACTCAATGATACAAGAAGAACACATTCATTTTACAGTTTTCGTTTTGAATGTGTATAAAACTCACTTGAAAATACAAAAACATAGCAAAGTCTCACTACAGTTAGACTTTTTATAAGAACATTCAGGTGTTTTTTCGAGTTAATGAATGTTTTAACAACAACAATAACGACAAATTTGCAAACACAAATGAATTCGCTCAATAATAATTTTTTACACCAATCATACAACAATATTTACACATTCTATTCAGTATTTATTTATATGAATGTATGGGTAATATTTTGTTTTCGATTCAAGTTGTTTTTTATTTGCTTTCTCTTGTGGGTTCATTCATTTAGTTTGTTTAACATTGAATGAAAAACACTATGTGGTTGAAAAACAAACGAATGTATTTAAACGGCTTTTGGGTGTAGTCACGCAGACGTCTACTTTATACGTACGTACAAATATTATAATGGGTTTCGGAAAAAGATAAAACAAAAATTTGTTAATTAAAAAAAATTTCATCCCACTTTGCAAATTGTATCTATACAAGTGTTTTTATCTCTAAAATTTGATACTCTACAAAAAAATATTTTACTGTTTATCATTTTTACGTCAAGGTAGATATAAAAACACAAAACAGATTCTCATTTTTAGAAGTTTCTTCTTAAATTACACACTTGTTTATACGCAAATATAGCATGTCATAGAACTGGCCTCACTATGAGGCATAAATTTTTCTACTGCTGTGGGTTTTGCTAAATGAATCATTTAATAAAATAAATCACCTCAAATTCAAATGTGTGGTATTTCTCTTCTATATGCAGATAAATAAAAACATGTTTTTCCGGCCCTTCAGCCTTGTAACAACATAAGGATTATAACGTTTAGAGATAGTATTTGCATGTTTGTTTAAATAAATAAGTTTTGTCTTTGCTTGAACTAATAAATATGCAAGCAGATCACAAGGTTGTACTGGTTTAATTAATACAAAACTCCAAAATCTCTCCTTAAATTATTTTTTAATGTACTATTAGCAAAAAACTATTATTTGCCTTAATTCAAGGTAATTGTTGTTGTAGAATTTTTTTGTAATTTAACATAATAACTGTACATTAAAAAGCAAATAAAGAATAAAAGTAAAGCATGCCTGAAGGCTAAGTCGAAATAGTTACATACGTTAGATAAATACGTTTTAAAATCAATATGTTTTATTTATTAAACTTTAAATTTTGAAACTAAATACTTAAATTTAATAGTAATGATAATGTTCCAGTAAATGTATATAAGATTCGGCAAAGCTAAAAATATAACATTCTAACTTGCTTGATATTATTCCTGCTGTAATTTTGTTTACTTTTTCAAAATCATTAGAATCGTTACTGATAAAAAAAACCACCCATTTAACTTCCTGAATTTTCCTGCAAAACCCACATTAAAATTGATTGCCCTCTCAGTTTTTGGTTAAATTTTTACAGTCATAAATCATTTTGTCTATGGGAATGTTTGAAAGTTTAGCAAAATGTATTTAAGGAATTTATATTTTTGTGTGCAAACAAAGGCCTTTCAATTGCTGTGGTGACACAAAATTAAGTTATTTTTATATTTGTTTTAAACGAACATAGGCGTTGCTTAAAATAAAAGACTGAATAATTTGCAACTTTAATTTGCCTTTGTTGTACATATTTGGAATATTAATAAAAACAATAGAGTAGGGGAGATTTTCGCTTGGCACATATGTTAAGCCCGCAGTGCATGAAATGTAAAAGCTACATGTGCATGTAGCTCTGGCGTAATTTTTAAACCACTTTGCTAAAAATTAGTCGTAGTTTCTTTATGATGTCGTCAAAATTACGACAGAGCTACATGCAAAAGTAGCTTTTTACGTTTCTTGTACTGCAGGCTTAAGTATTTAAACGATATTGATTGCTTTAACGATTCTTCTGATTTAATCTTCTTTAAGGTAGCTCGGGATGTATTTTACCTATTACCTGTCAAATTTCTCACTGCAAAATTGATACATGTCGTGTGAACGCATTGAAACTTTGCATATATGAAATACATATGTAAAAGTCAGATGACAAAATTTTCGATTAGAGGGCGCTCTGTTTTCATCTGACAAAGCATTTGGTATCAGCTGTTTATAGAAAATCAACAAGGAAAAATAAGTTCCTTATTTAAGTTCGGAGTTTATGTTAGACAATATAACATATGTACGTATGAAAAAAAAGTGACAGGTCATATGTAATATACATCCCGTATTAAACCATCTTTAGATTTGGTTTATTCCTTATTCGTTGTTTGCATCAAAATGTGTTGCAAGAAACCAGTTTAAAAATATCAAATTTTTAATTTAAGTTTTGGCATTTGTCTAGGCATAAATTGGTCTCGTAAAGACGTACAGTAAAGAATATACACGTTGCAATTTAAAAAAAAACATACTTCAATATCTGCTTATTTGTTAATTTTTTTTTTTTTTTTTGTAAGAAATCGTTTAAAGTTGAACTGATTTTACCTCAGAAGGAATTAAGCCTCTGTTGCAACTTATATTAAAATTTCTATACAACCCATTTAGCTTGTTTAAGCAAGACTGATTTATTTAAGGCAAACTTAAACTAAATTCAAATTAATACAAATTTATAAATTTTTTCATTCAATGCTTATTACGAAACTATTTAAAGAAAATGTGTCGCCAGTAAACTAAAGTAATATTTTTTTAAATTATAGTTGTTCAACCTTCTAATTTTTATGAATTTCAAATTAGTTTAATGCCTTTGAAACACATATTGCCTTAAACATGTTAAAAATGTTATATTGATTAGGTTTGTAAAAAGGCGTTTTGTACACTCAAAAAATTATTTATGTAAAATCAACCGCAAATGCCACTTGAAATAACTTGATATTCATTTAAAAACACTCCAGCAATATAATTATTAAAATTAACACAATATTTCATTTAAATTCAGACAACAAAAACTTAACTTAAATAAACTTTAAAAATTAACTAGATTTTTTGTCATTTACAGCAAAACACAACATATTAGAAAAAACATTAACAAAGTTAAAACCAACTTCAACTGATTATCAGTCTTTTCGGGCAGTTAAAGTTTTGAACAACTCTACAAACCAGCCAAAAAAAAAATATTTAATTAAAATTTAACTGTTTTTTCATTCAAAAACAACTTTACTGAAGACTTCCCAAATAACTTTCAGTTGGTTACTGTAATCATTTTTTTGAGTGTAGTAAAATTTACAACAATTTCAAGTTATAAAACATGTTTTGGAAATATTTCTTATAATGTTTAAACATGTCATTAAACTTTAACTTTAAATACTTCATTTAACTTTATTAAAGACTTTGAAGTAGAAACATATTTACATTCGTATGCACATATGTACCCTTACCAGCCTGCTTGTTTGCTTGCCTTACTCGCTTCTTTAAACATTTCCAAACGTTAACATTAACCAACACAAACGAGCAAATTTTAAAGACCGAAACGGAAGCTTGCGATGGTTAAAAGTATTTGTGATTTACGATGTGCTGTTAAAATTTGTTGTTGTTGCTTTTGATTTTTGTTGCATATTTGTTTAACTTTTTTTTGTTGTTGAAAAACATTAAATATGATCTATAGGAAAAACGTTTTTCTGCAGGATTTCATGTAAGTGAGATTTCTTATGAAGGTTTTTTATGTATTTATAAAAACATTTACATATGTATAGGTATTAAGGCAAATCTCACGTACATTTATTGTTTTACTTTTTTTAACTTTACACTCTGTGTATATTGACTTGGTGTATATTGAAATCAATTCCGTATGTTTTTAATGACCACTGTATACAAAATTTGAAATCAAATTCGGTCGATAAAAGTTTTTTCTTGGTAATTGTTTTTAAGATCAAATAAAAACCTTAGGTTTTAAACTGTTTTGCAAGATCATTGCTAAAAATCCGTTCTCCAGAATCCACAATATACTTTACTTTTTATGTGATAATTTTTTTTAAATTAAATTTAACTATTAAAGCTAAAAAAATGGGAATTAAAAATATTTATATTTAAAAATATCCTATAATGTAAAAGTTTTTGAGTATGGCAACACTGGTGTTAATTAACTTATAATCAGTGCTTAATACTAAATATTAACTATTAAGAGCTAAAAAAATTCGAAAATAATTTATTTAGTGTCAAAGTGTCAAAACTTTATAAACATTTAAAAGTATAAAAACCTTTGGATGTGGCAGCACTGGCGTAATTTGACTTTTAGCCTGTATCTATTCGTAATTATTTGTAACCATGCGACTGACGCACTAAATTTTACAATTAATTTGTATTTCAAATGTTTTGCTTAATTCAATTTAAAAGTATTTAATTTTACCAAATTGTATTTATATATAACGCAGGACTTAAGGGATATTCGCCTTTAATATATATCAGTTCTCATTTGCAATTTTACATAGGAAATTAGCAGCAGTTCACATGAGTATGTGAATTTGTCTTTTTGCCGTACAACAGTATTATATAAAAACCAAGTACAAGTTTAGAAAATTTATACATATAATCTATTACAAATTTTGTTGTACATGACATTTAATTAAAATTTATTGGAAAATTAAACATAATGTGTATAAACATCATATGCAGATTTTCAGCTGTTAGTTTATGTTTTTAAAGCAAAGGAAATATTTATTGTATACATTTGGGTTAAAGCATAATTGAGTTATCTATTTACATATCGAACCTTTATTTAAAAACAGTAACAACTTAAAATTTGTTAATTTATTATTTTTTGCTTTAACAGCTCCCAGATTTAATATATAACGAGATCTCATTTGGCTCAAAAAAAACTTAATTTTTAGACAAGTTCGTTATTATTTAATTCAATTTAGCTATAAAACCTCAAAGAAAAAATAAAAATCATGTTCAGTTAAAAAATTTGTTGATTTGATTAAAAAATATTTAAACTACAACCTATCAAGAAATTCGCATATTCAATTAACAACTTTAATTAAAAATTTTTAAAAATTTTTAATCAAATAATAATAATGAATCGTTTTAATCAAAATACAAACAAACCTAAAATTCAATACAAATAAATTAAAGTATTAGTTGTTTTTTATATATTAAAAAAAAATATTTTTTTGGTTTTTTATTTGCTTTTATTTCTTTTAATTTATTTAATTTAATTATATATTATGTTTAATTTAAAATTTAAGTATGCATTACAAATCTCAACAACGGTTCAAACCATGATCAGTTTGGTTGCAAGCCGTACGCTCTATCCACTCAGCCAACAAGACATTGTATTTTTGAAAGCTTTAAACTTAGTTTTATTTTCTTACCTTCACATTAAAAAATTCAACTGTAGCAACTAAACTTGAACTTGAGGTAAGCTTTGCATAGGCAAAAGCAAAAAAGCTTTAAGTAAAGTTAAATTTTTTTTAAGAATTTGTAAACAAACATCATTGTTGGCATTTACTATTCAAAAACAATTAAAATTTTAATTAAGACAATTAAATTTTTAATTAAAAATACAAACTTGTTTTATGAATGAGTTAATTGAAAAAATTTGGAAATAAATTTTTCTGTGCATGCCTTTGAAGGCCGTAATACATTTTCACATGAAAATTTGTAATTTTAAGTTGAGACTGTTTTTGATTTAGTATGTTATGTGTATGTACTTAAATATGCATAATTTTAACGTTGCAACCTGATTACAGGCAACGCCCTTTTTATAAGCCAACGTAAATATTTTAAGAAGAAGAGTTATTAATATATTTAGATTAAATGATGAAACAGAACTCGGGCATAACGTGTTTTCTATACAATTAGATGTAAAATCACGCGGCTGAATTCAGTTTAAAATATAATATATTTTATTCTGACAGCGATTTTTCTTTACTTTAAAAAACAATCTCTCTCAGCAATAGTGTCACACATTTTTATTAAATTTCAAACATTTTGTAAACAAAACCAAATGTTTTAAAAAAAAATTAAGAACAAACGAAAATAAAAAAAAAAACATTTAAAAATGCAATTGAACTTAAAATTTGTTACATTTGTAAATAAAATGATTTATGTTGTTAAAAAATTAATCAAAAAAGTACGAAAGCATGATAACTTGCAGTCGTCACTGTACAATAACTTTTTTTTAAGAAAGCCTTGTGGATACAAACTGAAAAAGGTGAATGTGAGTTCCTGAAGTTGCAGCAGACGTTGCAATTATGGTCCTGTTTTTTCTGAGAGTAGTTTTTGCTTGAAGATGCTGACGTGTTCTGTTTCATCATTAAATTGTACTTTAAAAAAATTAAAAAAAAGCTTTAATTTCATAAAATAAAAAAAAAATAAAAAACTTATTAAAATTAACAAATATGTGCATTTGTAGGGTTAAAATAATTATTTTATCCTAAATATCAAACTTTTTAAATTGATTGCTGGCTTCAGTATGCAACGTTATATAAATACTGAAAATTAATTTCATTTTCTTTATTAAATATACCCGGAAGCCAAACCCTTTAGCAGTAATGTTCTCATAAGTATGCAATTATTTTTATTTCAGCGAATTTCAGTTCTCCTATAAATTATTGCTTGCACTGGTATGAAAATTCCATAGAAAAAATAAAAGCCAAAATTAAATATTTTTAAAATGTCGAAAAAAACATGTTGCACCACAAAAATCCTCTTAACACACGCACACAAACACACCGCTTAACAAAGTGGAAAATGCAACTGAATTGTTACAGTCTCGCTTTATTGAACAACAAAAAGAGCGTTGGAGGTCGAAAAAAATTTTAACCTCAGAAAAGAATGAACAACAAAAAGTAGAAAAGTTTGTAGCATGTTAGCGGAGGATATGAAAAAAACACGAACAAAGGAAAAAAATATTATTTTTAGTTTGAGTTGCAGTTAGGGAGAGAATCTTTCTTTAAGCGGAAGCAAACATTCAAACATGAACTTTTTTAATTGCCAAATTGGCACAAACCGTTAAATATTTTAATTTCACCCTCCCCTCCTTTTTGGCATTATAGAAGCAAAGTTTTGTAATAGTATTGTTACATATTGTTTGGTTTTATCAGCTTATTGAGATTTGAAATATTACACTAATTTATAAGGAGTTGTTTTCATCATCTTTATTTTCTGTTCTATTAATTTACAGCATAGAATTTTACAAGACCTTGTGAATTTACTAAGTATTAAATGTGTTAAAATATAAAATTACTTTTCATTAGCTTTGAGTGAAGAAAAACATGTTTCCCTTTTTGGCTGAACTCAAACCCAATCACGCTTAAGTAAATTATTAGTTTATTGCTCACATGTGGCTTTAATTAAGAAATTTGTGCTGTCGGGAATCTGTTCTTGGTTCTTGACTTCGCTACTGCTTGATTTAGGTAAAGATTACTAAATTTATTTTCATGTGTTTAATTTTCTTATTAAAATTTAATTTTAACTATAAAAGCCAAAAAATGTTTAAATTGTTTTGCCACCTTAAAATTTTCAAAAAATATAGAAGCCTTTGCGTGTGGCAACACTGGTGTAATTTAACTTGTAGCCAGTACTTATTTCTAACCTTGCGACTAGACGCACTTAGTAACTGTAACTGACGCAAAAACTAGTAACTGTAAAAGACTTGGTAGTTATTTATACAGTAACTGTAGGTTGTAGGCTTTTTGTTTAAGTTGGTGTTTCATTTTGTTGATAAAGGGAATGACCCCCAATGAAATTTTGTGGCAAAAATGTTCGTAGAATATTGTAACTCTCAAATCTTCTTTTTGAAAGGTATTTTTTATATTCTTGAAAAAAAGGTTAAATTGGCAGAGAGGAGCTACAGAGAAAACACCTTCCATTAAAATTGCCCCCATAAAAATCCACAATATAACTTTGACAATAAGAATTCTCTTAGACATTAAATAAAATTTTTTTTTTCATTTAGTATATTGCTTTCTTCGAGCAAAATATTAAAACTTTGGCCAACTCTTAATAAAATTAAGACCTGCTGGACCAGAAGTTTACGATTTACTGAACCTAACCTTTCAGAATTTAAGTTTCGATATTAAGTTGCAAACTGCTGTTGGCAATGGTATTAATAGAAAAATTTATCGCTAAAAATTTGAATCAAAAACTTTCCTTTTTTAAACACCCTGTATCGGAATGATAATAATATTAAGAAACTTTCCGTAAATACTGACATAACATTAAATTACTGCACTAAAAGATAAATTTTTTCACTTATTTTGTTATCTTAACGTAAAAGTACATTAAAATTGTTGGCATTCTAGCAAACACATACACACGCCTTTGGCTCAATAACGGAAACAATATTATACATCCGGTCAATATTGTTCATTTCTTTTTATTATGCAGTGGTTTAAAGCATAAAAAAACTATTGTTGTTTCTTTTCTTATTTCTCTATTACTTTGTTGCTATTTATTTGTTTTGTGTTTCCAATATAAATGAATCTCATTTATTTTAACTTAGTTTATTGTGCCAGTTTGTTAACGATAGTGGAGTGGGAAAAGTTTTATATAGAAAAAAAATGTATAAAACTACCAGTTTTTTAAGTTACACACTCAATTTTATCTCATAACAAGATACAAAATAAATACAAGAAAATCTATTTAAAAATTATTACTTATTAAACCTTAGTAACTTGTTTTTTTCCCATGGCGAATAGAAATTTGCAACAGACTTTCAGGTCAAACCGTAAAATTTATGGGTAAGAGCGCTTTTTAATAACATATTTTTTACAAAAAAAAAATAATTGCAATTCTGTTCAGTTTTATATAAACAGGATTAAACATAACGAAACTTAATTTTTATTATTTTTTTTAAACTTTTGCTGCAGACATAGGAAAAAATAATTATAATAATAATAATTTTTAAACAAATTTAAAATCACATGGGAATAATACAGAGCTTAAGCGGACAAAAGCCTTAGTTTAATTGTTTTATAGAAAATTTCCATTTGTGATTAAACAGCTCTCTAAAGGGATTTGACATTACAGAGCAATAGAGAAGAGCGATATATCTGTGATTTTATACATGTGACTTCAAAATCACTGGTAACTACAGTGACATAAAATGTGAAGTAGCTGTAACCGCAATATCTTTACTTTGCAATGTTGTGCAAAGAAATATTTTTTAACGTTCCACAGTGGGTTCGATTACACCGAAAATGGCGGTTAATTCATGGGAGCCGTAATTTAAATTTTCTTGAAATTTTTTTTTTCAAATCGTTAAATATGCATAAAAATGCATATTCTGAAAAAAAATACAGGGAAAAAAAATTTTTACAATTTTAGCTATATCTATTTATTCGACTTCAAGTTCATTATTCAAAATGTGATTAAGTAATTAAAGTTTGTTTAAATAGAACAAATCAACATTCAACTTTCAGTAGTACCGAATAGAAAGAGTGCTGACGAGAAATCGTAGCTGATTTCGAAAATGCATTACACTCGGCTAGTATCGGAATTACTTAATTTTTAATAAAAATTTCCATTCTTAGCTATCACATCTTTAATAATGAGCTTAAAGCCGAATAAATAGATATAACTATAAGACATGAAAAGTTCAAATAAATTACCATTGAATGTATTTTATAGACATTTTTATTTTTCGGAAAATTATAGTTTGTTTGAGAATTTAAAATGGAAAGTGATATTTTGCATAAATATGAATATAAGTTTAATTTAAAGTCTGAATTTGGGTTTTGAAGGATTTCGAGATTTTTACAACTTTTTTAAAAAAGTAACGAAATAAATTTCTATAATTTTTTCTTGTTTATCAATAATTGTCATACACTTAAAAAGAAACCATATTATGTTCATCCTCACCTTCATCATTATAATCTTCGCTATCATTACTCTCACTATCATGTATTTCTTGAGAAATAATAAGCGATAGTAAAAGCTGTAGTTCAAAATTTGATAATTGATCTTCTTTCCGCTCATTTTGTTAATTAATTCTAGATTTGAATGGATCTGAACTGAGAAAAAATCTATTTAGAATATCTTCATTCGACTTTTCTCGGCTGCATTTGCGAGCAAAATCCTTATTTCTGGCTTCCTGAATTTTTTTATGAAAGTTCTCCAATCGGTAAAAGGGCATATTTTATGATTTCGGGACCATGAATTAAAAATGTATGTATTGTAGGAGTCATACAAAACCATTTTAACACCTTTGGAAATGAAGATGACTGAAACTTGCTTACGCACTTATCTCTATTGAAATTAAAATCCCCCAAAAACAATAACAACAATAGTAAACATTGAACGAATGACTATAGCAAAACAAAATACACGTTAGTTTTGTTAAATACATGACTTTGAAAAAACACGACTTCAAACAGAAAAATGTTAATAGCAAAAAATGGAGCAACAAAACCGCAAATTTTCTTTTTTGTAATATCAAGCTAAGATTTCATACTTTTACAAAATATAAGATTCAAACCCCAACCTTAACTAACTTAGAAGTTGTGGTTCACGGAACATCAAAAATAGGCCAATTTTAGACCTTTTTTAAAAAAATCGTCAAAAATATTTTCACACATATTTTCAAAACCACTATATCATTTTTGTACACTTAAATACCTGAAGTTGAAGGTTCCATTCTTAAAATAACACTTTGTTAACGTTAATTATGGAAATTACGGACTCGTTTAATGCAAAATTTTTTTTTTTTCGCTTTTTAAAAAAATTGCAAAAAATTTTTAACTTTGACACGTCACTACGGCTGACAGTCAGCTGACAAGATAGATGCTTGAAAATATACATAGTGATGTAGAATTTTATCTAGTTTTATCCGATTTCAAATATTTTTCAAATATTAATACAAAAACTTAATTTTAAAAATTCAATTAAGCGTCACTTTCGAACCATTTCAACCCACAGTGCGTTCCTATGAAGTAATTATTAACTGCAATGTTGTTACTAGACCTGGTTAATTTTTGCCAACAACCTCGTTCATTCGATTCGCAAACCCCTTATAAATTACATTGTGGTTCGTTCGTTGTTACTTTAAAATAAAAAGTTAAATAAAAAAAACAAAATGATCCCAAAAAGTAGTTCATTACAAGCTGTTATTAAGTTTTAACTGAAAAAAGGAATTTTGATTTTAAATAGATTTTAATAATAATTATTTGACTTTAAAAGCGGCCATAAGTTATATATATTCTTCTTCGTAAGCGCAGTAAAAAGCTTAAATCTAAACGATTTTCTATACAGCCTTAATATCAAAACCTTAATTTTGTACTTTTTCTATCGTCAAATTAGCGATTTTGGCTTTTTGGCCTTTGGTTCCAATTTTTTAAAATTGCACCTTAATAGTGGTTCTAAATATCGAAAGGAAAAACAGCAGTCCAGTCAATAATAAATAGTCTTGTAAAATTATTGAGTATTTGAGCCGACAAAACCGTGTATTTTTTCCGGTATTCAATACCTAAAAGTAGGTACTCAATACTTACAGAGTTGTATTTTGCAGTGTACATGAAAAATCCGTTAAAGTATTGATAATTATCGAATACTCATTAAAAAAAAGTATCGAGTAGTATAGAGTAGTCAAAAGTAATCAAGTTTTACAACACTAGTTAGTAGCGTTACCATTTTTTAAAAAATAAACGCAATTGTACATTTTTAATTCTTAACCATTGTTTAAAGTTCATTAACATGTTAACATGAATAAACATATCTTAATACATGTTTTAAATTGGGAAAATGCTAATTCAATTTGGAAGACTATTTAATTTCATACAAGTTTTGTAATTCATTTACTTTGTTTAACGTTTTTTAAAGTTCTTTGCATAACAGAACTATTGTCATAAAATGCAATTACAAATATACAAGTACAGAAGTACATACGTATAAAAATAAATATGTATGTTTGTATGTAAATAAATACAACTTTTTGTTATTCAGGTATTCCAGTCACATAAATGTCATGTTATGTGACATAACACTTCCGAGTACTTTACTTTGTTAATTTCAGTCATTGAATTTCTTTTTTAGACAGCCTTCACTATTACCAACAGTCAAAACAAACGTATAAAAATACGTGTGTGTGTGTGTGTACATACATCTGTACTTATGTATAGTTTGATTAAAATTTGACATGTTTCGAACACAGACGGTTTTATTTGATACTTAAAAGTGGGAGGAAAAACAAAAAAACAAGTAAGAGCCCTATATTCGGCTGTGCCGAATATTATATACATTAGTTTTTTTGTATTCACACTGAAACTTTTAGCAAGTTTAAAGCTCGGTCCTTAACCGAAATTTCCGATTTTAAATAGCGCGTTGCCTTTGCCCAGAAAAATGTTTGGTGGCTTAAAGCTCGTTTGTGATTGAAGCAGCTCCAAAAACTTGATTTCCACAGACGGACATTGCTTTATCTCTAAGGATTTAGAATAAATAGACTTTATGGGGTCGCAAAATAATATTGTAAATATTACAAATAAAAGCACAAACTGATATATAATAAGTACCCATATGACAGTGTGAAGGGTACTAAAATAAAAACAACGTGTTTTTGTCATATTTGACATAAATATAAGGAAAACAAAATAACGTTGTTTATAGTGTAATTTACAAACTATTATTTTTACATATTGTATCTTTCAACGTTTAATATTGCTCTTAAATTTTTAAGCGCAGATTTTTTTAAAGTCAGCGAATATAAGAATGTAGGAATATTATTACAATCGATAAAAAAAATTTTTTGCTTAATATTGATTAAATTTTAACATTTTATTTAATAACTGAATTGTGATACTACAAGCTGTTTAATAGTCTTTTACTAAAGTGATAACAGTGTTTAAAATGCAACCGGTAAAACAGCAAAACAAATATACTTCGCCATAGATTCTTTAAATGCTAACAATCAAAATACTGTTATTGAGTTGTCAAAGATGTAAACATTTGAACCAAAAGCAAAAAAAATTATTTATTAGCTTTCACCCAGCAGCATGTTTTGCTTTGGTTTGACAGCAATCGCATTAAAAGCATTGTAAAAAAGTATAGCAAAAGCAATATTGTAAACAATTAAAGTTAGCTGCAGCTGTCTATAAATATTAGTTTTTTTATTCTGGTTTGCTTCCAGTGATAAATTTTTTTTGGACATAAAAATGTCTAATCAGGATAACGCCAAAAAATTTTCTTAATAGAAAATAATTTTTTTTTACAGGTGTGAACACAAATTTTTATAAGATATATAAAAAGTTTAAGGGCCTTATTCATAAACGTACAATAGTGTTTATTAAAGGGTTATTTCACAATTATTCCATATATACTTGTCAAATAAGCCTTTAATAAAAACTATTGTACGTTTATGAATAAGACCCTAAATAAATAACTATACAAAACTTTAGAAAATTAGAACTTTGTTCTTACTTACATAAAAATAGTTCCGTTTGCCTTTTTGGATAACATGCGAGTTAAATAAGTGATGTTTATAGCCAAAAACTCTACCAACGCTCTTAGAGTACTGATGATGAAAATCTATAGCCGGTTTTGAAAATGCATGATACTCGTCTAATATCGGTAGAAAAACTTGCTTTTTCAAATATAGTTTCTTTTAACGTTAACAGAAAATATTCATATCTTCTATGTAAAAAGAAATTTAAATTTAAACTAAAGACAAAATAATGAAAACCAAAATTTGTTTTTCAAATTTAAACAAAAAACAGTTGATTTTGGAACTTTTGCCTGGACTTCCCCAAAAAACATCGAAATGAAAAACAATTACTCCCTTAAACGCCTTTTTAAATCCGCAAAATTGTTATATGAAAAGCTTTTGGGTAATTTTGTGAAAGTTTTGACTGTACATATCACCTCTTAACTAAGAAAAATATAATGAAAAATGATTTGTAACAAGTGTAATGTGTCTAAAAAGTTGTTTAAAATTGAAAATCAAAAACATGTTTCAATAAATTTACAAAAAAAAAATGTTTGTGTGTTTTAAGCAGACAACTGTTAAAGTATTAATTTATTAAAGAAAAAAATTAATAATAATTTCTTTGACAGCTGACAGTAGAAAAAAGAACTGGTTTGTTGAGCAAAAAAATCACACATTTCAATAAAAAAAAGGTTTATAAAACCTAACAAATATTTCTTTCTTTTACCCTTTTTTGTAGCGCCTAAAAGTTAGCAATAAATGCAGTCACAGTGCAACGAGTTCAGTCAAAAAATATACAAATTTAAATGAAACAATTTGCAGATGTAATAACATGCATAAGAAACAATAAGAAAAAGTTTCTTTTGAAATTATAAACATATAGTTCACGCTACAGCGTAAGGGAATAAGTTTAAAGAAGTTAAAAAAAATTTAAATAATAAATAAATTAACTTTTTTTTTGGAGAAATTTATTTTTAAAAACATAAAAGTATTTGTTGAATTTCAGTTAACAGAGCGTTAATTTTTATATAATTAAAAATCCTTTAAAACAATTTTTTAAACATAACTTCGTCTTTATCATTTTTAATTTAGGTTTTATACTTTCCATTTTTAAAAAGCACAAATAAAAGCTTTTAAACCCAAAATGGGTTTTTGTTAATAAAAATGTAAAATAATTATTTTTACTCTTGTGTCATTAGTAGCGTTAATTCTAATTAAAATTTTGTAAACAAGTCCTCAACACATACTGGTATTCCTTTAAACTTTCACACCTACATGAGGACACACTCACTACAACATTAACACTTTAAACTGTTATAAACACAAATATGCACTTTATTAAAGAAAACAAACAAGAATTACGATGTGATGTTAAAAGCTTAAAATTAAGCAAAAATAAAAATTTTGTAAAATTAAAAGGAAAAGAATTTTGAAATTACGAAATAAATAATAACATTAAGATAAAAAATTTTTAAATTGAAATGTATATTTATAACAAAAATATAAAAATTAAACTTTAAGTTCAAATAACAATCCATAAATTAGCCGTCACGTGCTTTAAGCTTTATTAAACAATTTAACGGTTAAAAACAGCTCCAAAAAAATAAAACTCTGGTTGAATCTTAAAGAGATTAATTTTTTGTTCAAAATTTAATAAGAACTCTAAGTTTTATTCGAAACAAACTCAATATTCCTTATAATTTTTCTTGCGAAAGCACATTTTTGTGCCGTGCGGTAAAAAGCAGTTCTCACCTGACAATATTTTTTTTAAACAAAAATTTGTTTGTAGAGCTTTAAAATTTGTGTAGAAGTAGTATTAAAATTTTTTCCTGCAGACATATTTTGTTGACGATAAAAAATACTCCAAAAAGGCTTTTTTTAACAAAAATTGCTAAGTGTCTACACTGAAAAAATATCCTTTTTTTCGTAGAATATATAAAGTTTTCGTACATATTACAAAAAAGAATTAGGCAATAACAAAAAACATTTTGTAATTTTTATTTTCGTAATATATACGAAACTTTCGAAAGTAACGAAAACTTCTCGTAAGTTTTTTATTCGTAGATTATACAAAAGTTTCGTTTAATCTACGAAGCAAATTTTTATTCCTAAAACGTGCAAAATATTTTTGTACATTTCGTATATTCTATGCAGGAATTTCGTTGTGTGAAATAACGAAAGATTTCGTACAATTTACGAACGAATTCGTGATTATGTTGCATAAATTTTGTTTCCAAATTCTTTATGTAAAAATATGTATGTAATTTTTTATTGGTATAAAAACATTTGTGTCAATAGTTTTTGCCTTTTTAAAAATTGAATAAATAACCGTAGCAATTCAAACATTAAAAAAAAAATACAAAATTGCAAAAAACTAGCTTTTAATATTTTATTTTTCCAAAATTTCAAACACATTTTCATTAAAGCTAAGTAGTTTTTTTGCAAATCTAAATGTCTTGAGTGTGATTTAAATTTGTGCTAATTAATTTATAATTGTATTACTCGTATTAAAAAAACTAAAAAAATTATTTACATGTATAGCTATTCAATTAAAAAAAATGTAATAAAATACATTTTTAGATTACAAAATAATATTTATAGGAATATATACAAAATAATTTTGAGAAAAAAAATTTAAGAGATCAATTAATACATTAAGAATAATATTTGAAAAATACATGATTAAGAAAAGCAAAGAAAAAATTTATAAGCACAACAATTATAACAAAATTAAAAGATTAATTAAAGAATTTAAAAACTTAATTTGACACTAAAAGAAAAACACCAACATTATTAATTACTTTCTCTGTTTCGTCTGTTGTTTTGGTTAAAAAAAATCTGCCACATTTAAAAATTTTAAAAAATTAATTATTTTTATAAATCAGATTTGTTGTTTAAGCTTGTCCATCTGTTTTTCATTGGCCCTTACACCGAGAAAATTCATCAAAATTATTTGTAAAGGTGCCTTTTTATATAAGTTACTTATAAAGCGTGTTTAATCTTAAGTAAACTCTAGCTTAAGTAAACAATTAAGAGCATTTCAAACAATTTAATTGCTTCAATGAATTAAAACGTTAATAACAACAAAAAATTCTCCTTGGTTGGAATTTTAACTTTGTCTGCTTGTATGGCATGCGAGTTGGCTACACACTACATTTGTATTTAATTTTAAAAAATATATAATTAAAACTTTTGAACGAATAAAATAATATTTGAAAAGTTCATTGAAATAAATTTCAAAACATTTTTTTTTGTTAAATAATTTTAATTTTTTTTCATTAATCTGTATTTATTTTTTTAGCTTAGATTATTCCAAAATTGTTGTTCATGCCGGTATAGAGATAGTAAAAATCCCTGACCTAAAGTTGTAGCTTTCCACTTCCCAAGTCTATTAGATGCCTTGTGAGTGGATGCCATCAGCTTAGCTTTTTCTGTTTATTTACTGCTAAACTCATTTAGGCAATATTCTTTTCGAGCTTTTTAAAGGTGGCTATTACTGCTCGCAATGTTTAACCCATAATGACGATATTGTCGCCGTAAGCGAATGGCATCTGCTGTTTGGTGTATAGTGCAGATCATGTTTGTCCCCTTGTCTGAAACCTCGTTTACTACTGAAAGATTTGGAGATGCTCTATAAATATGTTTCCATGCGGATTTGACGTAGTGTGTATTGTATATCAATTTTATAATAGGTTTGTCAGATCTAAAGACCCATTGATAGAGTCCAATAATTTCAAGATAAAATCTAAATTTGTATTTAATATCCTAATTTTAGCTTTCGAGAAATCATAGTAAAGAGTCTACTTAAGTATAATAACTTTAATAAACTTATTGAGAATCATAAAAAAAAAAAATAAAAACAACAAATCTTGGTAAATAAGGGAAAGTCAAACGCCAATCCTAAATAATATTTATAGTGTGTTAATAAATTATTTTAAAGAATGTGTAACTTCTTTTTTCAAAGTTGGAAAATTTGTCTAAAAACTTATTAAGTTCTTTATAGAATACAAAATTCTTAAATAAAACAAAAATTGTACTTAAAAATTTAACAATAAATATCCCGCCAGCAACTGATGGATTTAAGTAAAAAAACTTGATTTTATTCGAAGGTGTTCATAACTAAAGACCGGATATTTATATAAAAGGATTTATAAAACAACTTTGATTAACTTTTTATTTTTCTATTATTATACTTTTTTTTAATTTTTATTTTAGTTTTTATTAAATTATTTATTTTTTATTTAATTTATTTACATTAATCTTTTTTAAGAAACAAGGAGTAGATTTTAAACAAAATGCAAACAAATTAAACAAGCATATCAAAATTAATAAAAAAAATCAAGCCGCTTTATAATTACCAAGGTGGTACCTCGATATAAAAAAATATAAGAAAAGTTTTTTAGCTTAAGTAAAACAAAAGAAAAAAATCCGGCTTAAATTGAAAAAAATTTCTTTACATAATTCTGCTTATTTGTAGTTTTACAGAAACATATTATTTTTAAAAAACGTTATCAAAATAAATTTTTTTTATCAAAGACAACTAAAAAAATAATCAAAAGCCCTGCAATATAACCCACAGATACATGACAAGAAAAAATATTTCAAAAATACCAAAATTTTATTATAAAATATGAATAATAAAAAGGATTAAAAAATGTATAGGAAAAAAATAAAATAAATAACTGTAATAGACACAATTTATGTGTGTATAACTGATATAAGCAATAATAGTATTTCATTTAAATAAAGTAAAATATGTATATATATAAATTATATATAAAAAAATAATTGAAGAAAAACAGATTTATAGCAGATAATATTAACAAATTTACAATATGTATGTGCATATATGTGTATATTAGAGGTGAGCGATCCCGTGATTTTTAGGGAATATCGTTAATAGTGAATGCGATTTTAAAATCACCGGTTATTTAAACAGTGACAGTGATCACTGTTTAGCATTTTTCACTTCTTGTAAAAGAGCTATTTTAATCTCTGTTAAATTATTATACATAATGTTATTTTAAGCAGTGATTATGCGATTTTAGTTCTTTTTAACGAACTCCTGAACAACGCATTGGAAAAATAATATAAATGATAAATAAGAATTAAAAATATTTATGAATAAGAAATAACAATTTTCAATAGGTATGTATGTACATAGTTACAAACAATATTCCATATTTATATTAATATTTTTAATTTACTTAAAACAAAATTTTTATAAAAAATTTAAATTTATACCTTTTGAGATAAGTTTTTAAGCTCCAATGGAGCATTGAGATAAAACTTTAATTTAAAAAAGCAGCTTAAAATTCTTGTTATATAGATTCCAAAAATAAAAATATATAAAAATATGTAGTTGAAATCCATTGTAACAAAAACAAAAACCTAAAAAAAACACAAAAAACACAAATTAAGCTGTATATGTACATAACACAACTAAGTATAATATAACATTTGTGCTTTTTCTCGTTTAAACGCGTTCGTCGGTCATTTAGGACTTGTCCAGCTTTTGAAAATATTCTTTCGCATGGACTGGCGATCCTAATGCACAAAAATTTTCTTGAGCTATTTGAGAAAGATTTTGATATTTTTATTCTTTTTTACTTCACCAATCAAAAATATTTTTATTTCTTGATAATTGAAAGTTAAGTCCAAAAACCCTGAACATATTAACTAAAATTTCATTTCAGATAACGATTTATATATATCGCTTATTTACTCAAATGTCGTAATTCTAGAAATGCATTTTTGGCGTTAACGATTCAGAATTGTTTGTTATGCTATGTTAAATGTCGTATATAAGTTTCATATTAAAAATGTTTCTACTTATAACGTGTAAAAAAATGTTATTATTCGTTTCTATATACATAATGCGAGCAAACTAAAAACTTTATACGCATTTTTTTCGAAATATTTTTGTTGTACCTTTACAAAGATTTTCGCTTATCAAGTAAAGTTCTATTTTTGTTAGCTGTGCTTTTTTTCATTTTAGGTTACGATATGTGTTTAAAATAAATGTGTGTTTAAATCTGTTTTTGAATATTAATTCTTTAACCGGCTCATATCTGTCGCGGACAAACAATGCTCGGCGCTGGTCTCTGACGGCACCTCTGTTGTAAAGTTTTTAACAGCACTTTGACAAACACACATGCAAACACATAAGCCCTTTACTTCTTTTACATAACAAAAGCAGCAACATGATTTGTTAGCTATGACCAAATGTAAACATGAAGCACAAAAATGTTACTTTACATTTTGCAAAGTTTAACATAATAAGAGTAACATCGCAGGTAAAATTACTGCAAAATATTTCAAAATGTTACTTTTAGTAACATAATAAATTAAAAGTAACATTTTAGTAGAAACAGTTACTTCACGGTTTATGTCACTGTCGTTACATGTCAAAATGTTATTTAAATAACACAATAACTTAAAAGTAGCAGTAGCAGTTACTTCACAGTTTATGTCACTGTCCTTACCAGTGATTTGCAAGTAACAGGTATAAAATCACAGGTACGGAAATATCACTCATCTCTAGTGTATATACTTCATACAAATCTAAAAACTAAAAAAGGAAAAGAAAAAAGGAAGACAAAATTTGTCTGTACTCTTCTATACTAAGCATTATTATTTATACACAATAAATACTTAAAAAATTTCAAACAAATTTTCCAAAAAAATATGTATGTAAATCAATGCACAATTAAAAATTGTTTACAAAAACAACAGTTGATCATAAATTAATTTAACGTTGTTCAGACAGGGTAATTTTTTTTCAATTCTGGGGTACGTTCGTAAATGTATACACATTGTGCATCACTGTTGCAGTGTTGCCAATTTTTGCGTGATCACAGTAGTGGATGCAGATGCTTTTCTACTGCACAACAGCTGCGCAAAGTTTGCATTTTTAAAAACGCTAAATTTGAACATTTTTACGAATGAACTTAAAATAACCAAATATTTAATTTTCTTCTACTTACTTTTTCATTTTTTGAATTTTAAATTAAATTATAATAAAAAAATGAAAACTTTAAGTAATTGCGTATACTTGTTATTACATCAGAAAATTAACTGATGCAATAATGGACAATATTTGCTGCGGCATCACTGCACAAAAAGACGTTTGACGGATAAGAGTGATACCAAGCTTTTTATAAGTGATGTCTTTACATGGTAATACAAAGTATTGAGGCTTTGTAGAAATAAAATATTATGTAATTATCTCCGTGTTTGAGAAAAGAGATTAAAAGTCTATTTTAAGTATTTTTCATGTTTACACGGACGGTGTTGGTAAAATCAAGCATGGGTTTTTTATTTCTTGTTTTCTTTTGCGATAACGGCATATGGTTTTAGCTCTACAATATTACAAAAATAACATGAAGATCTTCTGCCTTGATTTTGATTGTTGTTAATAGTGTTTTGTTTTCATAAAATGTAGCCACCTTCATCAATCTTTCATACCTTTGATGTGATAACAATACGGAAGTTTCTAAAATGGTTGAGAAAATAAACATTTACCGAACACTTCTCCAATTTTGTATTCGTATTCTCTCCTACTTAATACATTATGCTTTTACATTATGAGATTTTGTATTATTCTACAACAATACATGTATTACCGTCTAAAGGCACCTTTATAAACATTAAATTTTATTGGTGCGCCAGTGATGCGCAACAAGTGCATTTACGAACGTAGATATGTATGTACGCCTTAAATGTTATAAAAAATTTAATTTAAATGTTTTAAACTTTATAATTGCTTCCCTAAACTTAAGATTTCCCCGTCTGAACCTACTCTTGCACCAAAAGCAAATAAAATTAAAGAAAATAAATTAATAAAATATTATACAAAAACTATTTTTTTAATCTAAAAAAATATAATCTTTTTTTGCTTAAAGCAAACAATATTTAATTAAAAGCAGAAAATCTTATACGCTCCCTTTAAAAAAAAGAACCTACACAAACATTCACACACATATACACACTTTAGTTAATTTTAAAGTTAAAACCAACAATTGCAATAGAAGAATAACATTAGAAAAAACAAATTTGTAAAAAAATATATTCAATTATTGTTTTCTAATTATATTTTTTTACAATTAAAAAAATTGAAAAAGAATAATAAAAAGTAAACTATTTAAATACTTTTACAATTGTAATATATAACTTTTGTTGTTTTAGCAAATCTTATTTTTTTTTTTTTTGCAAAAAAAAAATATGTTAAATCTACAACTTTTTTCATTAATTTATTAATTTTCCATTTCTCTAAAGAAAACTTGACAAACAAGCCATTTGTTTGTGAAGTCCTTTAAAACTTATTCTCAATCTTTATTAAAGAGTTTAAGGGTTAAGAGATTTTTGGGACATTCCACACTAAACGGACTTTAAACAAGATTGTGTTGCCATAGATTGGTTATTCTAGAAAATTCTGCCTTTATTATAAAGGAACAGACATGACGCTATAAGTTGTTTTTAAAAGCATAAATGCAAAATTAAAACAAGGATATAAAATTAACAAGCACGGCGCAAAAAAAAAATTTAATTTCAAAAAAATTTTTAACAAGGATATAGATGCCATCTAAATGTCCTTATGAAACCTAAATCAAGGTTCGTAATAATAACGACAAAAAAATAAATGTGAAAATATAATTATTTTTTTATTTTTATTTTAGATTTTTTTTATATAATAAATAAATTTATTTATAGGATTTGTTGCAGGTTAAGTTTGTTTATATGCATTTCATTGGTTCCTATACCAAATCATCAGTAGACTTTAACAGAAGTCTTGAAATTTGGTTGAAGTTTGATACTTGAAATAACTCTTGAATGTTTTGGTTTGTTTAAAACAATTATCAATAAGTTTATTGAGGTTATTATATAAAGGCAAAAATTAAATGTAAACGAATTAAATAAAATTGTGATCGAATCCTGAAAAATTTTTAAAATTGTAAATAAAAAAGAATTTTTATTTATTTATTTTTTTTTTTTTTTTGCCAAAAATAATTATTTTTTTCTGATTTTTTTTTATTTGGCAGAAATAATTGTTAGTTCTAAATTTCAATAAAAATCAATAGCAATAATAATTATTAGCGTTATTTTTTTATTTCATAGTAATCGCAAATGCAATTACTTTTGGCAAAAACAAAACTTTTTAAATATTGTTTTTCGCCCAAAAAATAAAAAAAATCAAAAAATAATTCATAAAAACATATAAAAAAAAACAAAAAATTTTTAAAGTGATTGATTTTTAAACAGTCGAGCCTAATATCATTTAAATAATGTACTTGGCCTGACTCTTCGATGTTGCCTGCTTGTTTTTCCTTTAAAAATTCAAAAACTTATTATTACACGTCCCGATTTCAAAAGAAATACATTATAACATTTACATACCATTTTTTTAAATTATTTATTTTAAAAAAAATTAAGCCTAAATAATAAATAAAATTTATCTAACAACAATAAGTTCAACAAATTGAAAAGTATTAAATTTTTTTATTTTATTTTTGTCTTTGTAACGAAAAAGTGTGCGTTCGGTCGAAAAAAATTTAATTAAATATTTAATACTATTCACTGGTAACTTTAAAACACTTTCTTGCCATCGCTGGTCTTTATAATGTTTCAAAAAATTTTCAGTTATGCTTTTTAAATTTGAAAATGTTAATAAATAAAAATTTGTTTTTCAAACAATGTTTTTGGACGAATTAAAATCCCATCAACTCCTTTTGCATGATTTTTTTAATTCTTTATTGAATTTTCTTTCGTAACTCAGATTCTTTTTTTCTTGTAACATTTTTACTGGTTAAGAAAACACAAATGCAAACTTTAATATAAACACTAAAACATTATTGTAAAAAATGCCATTTTAATAATTCTGGGTGTAAATTTTGTCTTATTAACAAAACATTTGAAACTATTTACCTAAATTTACAAAAAAAATCAGACAGGTATTTAAACAATTTTTAAAAATATTAAAATAACTATTAAAAAATATCCAATAAGAAATTATTAATCAAAAAAAAAAAACTAAAAATATTTTCTCTTTTCTTTAGTAAAAAAAATATAAAAGTAAAAAAAATATAAAAAAATTAATTAAAGTTATAAAAATATATAAAAAATATAAGTTATTTATTAAACTACAAAACTAAGTGTTAGAATTACAAAATATTTATTAAACTTGACAAGAAAAACAAATGCGTAAAAAATTTAAAAAATATATATACAAGATATATCTTCTTACATATACAAATAAAATTAAATAAATAAAATTTATATAAATTATATTAGTATTTCCTTTTTTATTCAAATTGTTTACATAAATTTATTATAAAATAACATCTAATTGGTATTTAAAAGAATATTAATGTGCTGTTTTTAAAGGCCGAAAAGTGATCGTCTTAGGACGAATAATGTGTATTTTGTTTTTGTTTACAATAAAAAAAAATACATACAATTCGTCCCAAGGCGATCACTACTCGGCCTTTAAAAACAACACATAAAATTACAACAGCATAAAATGAAAAATTAATTAATAATTGATAATTATTTAATTGATAAAGAAAAAAAATTATTAAATAAAAAAAATTACAAAAAAAGGAATGTAGTTTTTGTTTTAAAAGGTTTCCTTCAAATAACACAGATAAGTAAATATCCTTTTAAATCGCTGGAAAACACTTTCAATTTCAACTCCTGTTCTCTGCTCTAAACTTTCTTTAAAACAACAAATTTTATCTATCTCTTTATTACCGTATGGCTTTAACATAAATTTTCTTTTATCTGTTTTTATTTTTGTCTATATAGGAAGGTACATTATCGGTTTGGAATCGCGATGCCTCTGACTACTTCAGTACGACACGTATCCGTGATACACTGCGTAGGATATTAAATATACCTGTTACCGTGCCAATGGAGTATAAGATACACTGTGATAGCCTTAAATATGTAGCAATGTAAGTAGTTAACTTAATCTGAAAATGTAAAAAATATCTGCCAGAACTTAAAGGGCCCAGCAAAAATCTGATAATGACTGGTCATTACTATATAACACTCTTTGCAAAAAACTATGACTATTCTTAGACGATCTATCCAAAATCATTCAAACATACTTGGGACAATGCACCTCTACCAAGAATAGGTGTTTTGTGCAGCCACTTGAATTGCCTATTAGCCTAGACTCCGTATACAACCTAGTAACTTGCGCGGCAATGAACTCAAAATGCCCGCTTGTGTAGAAAAACTGTTACCCAGGAAACGCAGTCTTTAGCTGCAGAGCGCAGGACATTCACAAAGCACGTGCTCTGAGGTTTAATCCTTCATACAGCAAAAACCACAGGTCGATTTATCGGTCCTGACCATGTTTTACAGGTGCACGCAGAGAAACAATATTGTTAAGTATGGTCACGGAAATATGATCACGGATAACTTCATCATTATATGGCCATAACAATACTAAAGTTGTAGTAAGTTTTTGGCGAAAAATGCAATCATATTTATGATTAAAATTACCATTATATGTTTGTGATAATCATGTTTATGATTATAGGTAACCATAATCTTGATAATGGGCTATCATGTTGCTCTTAGATTATGATAACCATATTCTTAGAGCATCCAAGATAATGACTGCTAATGATCAAAATAATTATTACCACAAACATATTATAGTAATTTTATTCTTAACTATGATTACATTTTTCGCAAAAAATTTACTATAACTTTAGTATTATTATGGCAATCAAAATAATGATCTTTGTAGCCATACAATGATGAAATCGTTTGTGATAATGTTTCCGTAACCATATTCAGCCATATTTTTCTCTGCGTGTGGTACCTGAGATTACAGTAACCAGTTACAAAACCGTTGAGGACCCTAAGATCCTTCCTTCCAAGAGACAGAAGCCCCTGGACTACCCCTAGATAAAGTCAAGAATTTCTTAGTCTGTCGCTGTCCCTGGCCTCTACTCCAGTGGGAAGCAAATTCAGCGTCCCTTAGAGCAGCAACTGCAAACGGAAGCAGCCACGAGAAACACCGCAAAATTGCTCCGGGGCAAAAAGAGGGCGGTTTGTCCCGCAGTTGGCGAGAAGGTCGGCACGTTCATTGCCCACATGACCCGGAACCCATACACGCGTTACGTCATTGCGCGCACCGAGCCTATTTAGAACGTCCACGCACTCTTTCACCAGTGCAGTTCTAATATCATAAGCCGCAAGGGCCATTAAGGTCGCCTGTCTATCCGAGAGAATGTACATATATCGGAGTTTTCCCCACATTCCTTCTAACACATTCGTAGGCATATACGCATAAAGCGTAGATCTCAGTCTGAAATATCGATGGATATTTATCCATTGCTAGGGTCTTTGAAAACCCGGCCTAATTACTTCATCGATATATATTAAACTTGAGACCCCTCCTCAGGCCTCCAAGACCCATTGGTCCAAGTGGTACGCTCTAAGATGTCCACATTGAAATGTCTAGCAAAGATCTGTATCCTCGGAATCTCGTCCCTTACCCAAAAAGGAGTAGAATCATAACCAGATCTTTCTCTATCCTCATATGTCAACCTAAGTCACCAGTGTATATCCTAAAGTCGTAAGACACCTGAACGTGCACTGTCGGTTAAAGACAAATGGAGCGGGGCTATTCCAATCCGAACGCCTATTGCATCGGTTGGACTAGACATACTGTCACTTGTAATACTAATAAATACAAGGCGCTGAATGCGCCTTAGAACGTCCCTAGCCTCAATCTGTTCATCCTTCGATGACCACACAAGAGTCGCGGAGGTGATCATTTACCTTATAAATGTGTCAACGACCAATACACCATACTTAACGGACGCCCCATGTCATAACAAAGAGTGTCCGACAGGCCTAAAATCCCTGATGGCCTTGTGATATACTATGTAGAAGGTTTGAGGTCGAGAGTTTCCCTCCCAATGCTCCTATCCAACTAATTTTTTTCCAAAATGTAAGAATTATTGTATTATTACTTTTTGTTGAACGTTTGAAATCGATAGCTGTTGTAGTTTCCGAGATATAGCGCATAAAATATTTCACAAAATTTGTGTAATTTAGGGGATATACCACTTCTCCTGATCCCATATAAAAAAAATGTTTCCCTAATTTTAGGTTCCTATCTTCAAAATATACATACGTGCCAAGTTTTGTAGCAAGAGTGACTATATTTACTGAGATATAAAAGGATATGTGCACGGATTTTTATTATTTTCATAAGCGTAAAATAAATATTTATTAAAAAAAAACTTAAAATGAAGGTGATTTATTGGCAAATTTAAACAATTGCAAAAACTGAATGCAAATTAAAGTAACTGTTGTGAGTCGCGCTTACATGATTTTTAGGTAAACTCCCGCTGAACAGTGTTGCATAAGCTGTAAGCACAGAAGTACTAAATGGCTAAAAATAATGTGCTAAAAATGTTCTAAAAATCAAAAAAAAAAAGATTTTTTTATAATAATTTACAAATTTATTTATTAATTTGTCTTATTTTCTTTTTTCTTTACAGAAATAAAGGCCCTGCGGCAAAAAGCTGAAACTAGTTAAATTTGTGTTAAAGCAAATTATAAAAAAAAAACAAAAATTTACTACAAAAGCAACTTCAGCAGATATCTAAATCAAATGATATTTAATCCAAAAAGTTTAAAAAAAATAAAACAAATACACACACAAAGTTACAATAACAAACAATAAAAAAAACAAAACAAAGAAACAAACAAACAAAAAAGAAAGACACCAACATTTCTTTAAATAAACAAAAAACAAACTTAATTACAAAAAAAAACAAAATGGCGTTTAAATTATTTAAAGTTTGAGAGGTAATAAAGCTCTTGTTATGTAAAGGGTGGCTTAGATGACATATCGTTGGGTGAATATTACAAAGTTGTAAATCAAATTTACGTTCTAGTTTGTTATTGAACTTTTTGTTTCTTTTTTTAATACGACTATGAAACATTATTTATTTTGGATAAGTAATTTAATTACGTTACAAAAATTTTTTATAAAACGGGGGGGATAATTACAGCATTCTATTCGAATCAAAATTTTAAAATTCTTTTTAGAATTCCTATATTAAAAGCAGTAGAATTGCGATTGAAATCGAATGCCGTAATTTATCCCCTGATCTTGGATAAGTAGTTTCGAAAATTTAGGAAGTGTTTGAAAACTTAAGTCCGTCACTGTATATGCAATTACAAATGGAGTTAAAAACCATAAAAATTTTTGTAAAATTTAATGGATTTTGTGGATTTCTTTTAAAAAAAAGGCTTATACTTAAACGATATTGATTTTGAAAGCTAATAATTAGAGTATTTTATATAAAGAAGTGTATTGGTCTACTTTATACAAAAAGGAAACCTTGTAACAAAAAAAACCTACAGCTACAGATTTTTTTTCAGGTTATACCTATATCGAGTGTAGTATAACTTAAAAAAACGTGAATTTTGTTAATGTTTAGCTTATGTTTTAAAACATTTGTAAAAAATAAATTTATTTAAAATATTGGCCATTATTAGCTAAGACCTTTTTTTGCCCATCATTCAAGCCACGTTCCTATAACATGTTTAATAAAGCATATTAGTCGGGCGAGACAAGATTTAGACTAAAAAGCAAAAGCGGCAAAACATTCCAATCACCTCTTTCTAAAAAGTTTTTTTTTGACAAATAATGCAACATGTCGAACATTGTCCTGATAGAATACAACGGTCATATATAGTTAGGGGGGCCATTTATTTCTAGATCGAAATTAGTGCGCGATCGAATTAAAATCACTTGCTGAGTCGATTTAAGCATGTGTGTCCGTGTCTTTGTATTCTTGTAAAAACAGGTTGGAAGTAGATATTTTTTTCAGAAAATTAATTGAAAAAATAAAACAATTTTTGAAGAGATGTCAATTAATTCAAAACTTGATTGGAGAGAATTTTAACTAACTTGCTATTACTAGAAAAATACTTTATTATATAGTTTTGCTCTAATTAAAAATATTTTTACTTGTTTTATTTTTTAAAAATTATTTAAATTATTAAATTATCTTAAAAAATCAGTACAATCAGTACTTTTTTTCAAAATCAGTACATTCCAGTACATAAATTATTAACCAGTGCACCAAATACAAAAATCATTACGTGTTTTTCTGGGCGTTTTTTTCAATGCCCGGATCAAATTTATCAGTTTTTTTTAGTGCAGGTTTCCTTTTATGGCTAGAAAGATTTCAGCAACTCATAAAAGATAGAGCCCTTGTGGCCCAACAAATATAGGGAAATACCTAAGCGCTATAAATATTTGACTTTGGCTTTGATTTTGCTGGTAAGTTTGACTGAACATGTGGTCTCTTAAGCTTTTTGGGTTATCCATTGTCGGCAAATGCAACGATCTTTCTTCCTTCAGCCTCAAACTTCTTCAACATATCGTTGACCGTTTGAAGCCAAAAAAGATGTGATGATGTCCCTCTGGTCACTACTCTCCTGGTATAGAACTTATAACCCTGCTCTTAAGCACCGAGGTAATCCAATTGACTAACAACTCTTTGACTCCTAGGTCCCTTTAAGCCTCATTCATCGCCCCTATCCACACAGCGTATATTTTCAATCAAGTTTTGCATAACTAACAACATTATGTGGTGCTCTCTCAACAAATTAACCCCTATGGTAAGCATGTTGAGGCCCAGTAAAATCCAAAAAGATCTTTTAGACGTCTTAAGCAACAAACACTTTACGACTAATGGGTCTTAAATCCTATGCCTTTTAAGGCATATGTATGTGCCTCAATTCGAATTTTCCGTATTTTGGATAAATCCTGCTGCTTGCTTGCAAACATTTTGAATCGCTATTTCAAATATTTATAAGCTCTTGTTGAGCTTGTAAATAATGTTTAAAAAGAAATTCCTTCGTCTTCAAACATTTTCGGCTGGCTGGGGCGGCCTATGTCTTCCGTGTCAAAAAAGCTAATTTTTAACCCCACAAACTCTCTGGCTTAAAACCGGTAGAAAGCATTTATCATATTTTATGGAGTTTCTTCGTTTTCTCGAATTAAAAAAGTTAAGATTTCTGAACGAGAAAATAATTATTGTTTACACTATGGTGCTGCATAGCTAATTGAGAATAAATGATAGATATTGCGCACTAAATTAAAAACAGCCAGAACTAAAAAGATTTATCCTCATCGTGTTTAGCCTTGTATCGATTGCTGCCGAGTTTGACACAAAAACGACAAATGTGCTATTCATTTAACATTGGCGTATTTTTTAGACGTCACCAAAAACTGAAAATGCCAACCACAATAAGGCTGATTATTTTTTATGAGATGTATTTGTCCTGTCTTAAAACACAGTTTACTTTCAATTTCGATTGTTTTTAAATGGAGTTATTTGGTCCAGGTTAATTAGAAATACCCTTCAAAGTAACATACAGTGGATTCCTAATTTAAAGAAGGATATAAATAAAACCAATCCCTTAAGTAAAACAGAACTACTAAAGCGTAATCAATTTTATTTTGATAACATCATAAAATTCGTGTTTAAAAAGTTTGTATAGCATCTATGTAATACATGCCTAAGCTGAAAAAAGCCATTTCCTAATGATAGGATCGCAAACTCCATTAATAACAAATGAATTGATATTAACTATGTAAATCGATTTTAGCAAACACAAATTTTTCTAAATTTCCACTTTAAAAATATAACAGTTAAAGAAAGAGTAAAGCTGCGGAACACTTATGTATGATTATTCGAATATAAGAAAGAAATTATAACAATTAGATTTGACGGCATCCCTTATTATCTATCGAAATTGACTTAAAAATTTATAAATCGTTTAATCAATATAAACAGGTTACAAACCCTTGGTTTTCGATACTCTTTTTTTAAAAATTTTTTTATTAGATATTTGTTTTTTTTAGAAAATCTGTTTTACACAATTGTTTGATTTAAAGCCAAATAATTTACACATTGTATATACAGTAGCGAGCATAAAAATTGCAACGCAAGTCATATAAGCTAATTATAATCCCCCGTAATTGCGAAAGTTGTTGACTCAGCATTTTATCGAAATTTTAAGTAAATATTACTACACATTTTGACAGTAATTTTATTTGCAAATTGACGTCAATGTGTTGCCGTTGGCATTCGCAAGTAGAAAGATATATTTAAAAATTGTTATTCAATCAAATTTTTTTGGTTTTTTTTTTAACTGTAACTTCAAAGTTGTTAATTGCTGATTGTGTTTGCCGCTTTAATCTGCAGTTTTTTTAACCCAATTTTGTTTTTATATAAACCCATTTATTAACTATAATAATAAACGAAATGATTTCTTTAGGATGCAGCAGTGAAACAAATACTTAAAACAAGCTCATAAAAATTAACGCAGTCTAGCGTTACATTTATTATACTCGTAACTTTATTTCATTTGCTATATACATTTATTTTACTGTTTCGACTATTTTTTATATATAAATTTTTGTATGTATGTAGATATATAAAAGTTAAAATACGTTTTTGCAAAGAAAACTAAATCAAAAAATTATTTAATTACAATTAACTACATTAACTTTGTTTTTCAAATGTACTTTCGTAGTATTTCAAAGTGGTAAGTAAATCTAGTGTTAGTAGACGGACAAATTTTGGCTTAATAATTACAGCTAGTTTATAATAAAAAATATTTAGAATACATAAACCTCAGATTATCTTTCAGCTGGTTATAAATAAAAATAATAAATACGTAGGGATAAAGAAATTTTTAAAAGAAAAAAAAACTTATTTATCTGGGAATACAGTTAAGTCGAAAAGATAAACGTTTGAAACCAAACAGTCGCCCTCCTAAAATACAAATTTTTTTTTAATAAAAATCAATTTGAAAGGAAATAAAACAAAAAAAAAACTTACACCAGGAGTTATGCCAACTAGAGCATCAGCATGACCGTAAAATTCTTCTTTCAGGGATATAACAATGGTTTGTAAATTTGTGGTGTGATCACGTATATAGGAAGCCACTTTACCGATATTAGTGTTGTCAAGAGCAGCATCAATTTCATCCAATACAAAAAAGGGAGCCGGTTGAAAGCTAAAAATGAGAAAAAAACATAAATTTAATTTAATGTTTTTTAAGTTCTTTACTTAATTCTCCCACCTGTGTATGGAGAATAGTAGGGCCAAGGCAGCAATTGTTTTTTCGCCACCACTTAAATTGCTCATGGGTTGAAAGCGTTTTCCTGGCGCTACACAATTGTAGTTAATACCATCTAAATATGGTTCTTCGGGATTATCGGGACCCAAATACGCTTGTGCCGCCTCATTCCTAGCCAATTTCTTATAGATGGCATCAATAGCATCCGATATGTGATTGCTGCATTGCGTAAATTTGTCAGCACGTTCGTTTTTAACCCGCTCAAAAGCGGCTTTAGCTTTTTTCGCCTTTTTACGCGCCTGCTCAAATTCTTCGTTGGTCAACTGCACTTTCTCCGTAACACGATCTAGTTTTTGCATTGCTTTCAAATTGGGCGTTTGTATACGTTCTAGTACATCCAGTTTGGCCTGCAAGTCTTTCTGAAGTTGATCGTTCATTTTCTTAAAGGCAGCATCGTCTTTGAGTTTACATATATCGCGCGGTAAACTGGAATAGTTAACTTGGATGCTAAAAAATAAAACAAAATTTGTTTTCATTTTCTGAGGCAAGGGTTCTCTTAACTTTTGAAAATTTAAACGATCATAAACAAAATTCAGATTTTTTATTTTTCTCCAAGCTAAAAAAATAAAACAAATTTTTCATATAAAACTCATAATTCTTTTAAGAATTAATTTAACAACATCGATGAGTGAAAGTTTTTATTAAAATAGTTGAATGAAGAAGATATCCTCATAAGCATTACTTATTTATTTTGGAATTTAATCTCTTTCAAGCAAATTGAAAATCATAAATCTTTACTCAAATCGATTGCAAAATATACGATTGTTTGTGTTCAAATTGTTTTTCTTTCCTGCAGCTTAAAGTTCTGTCTTAACAAAAATTTTAAGCATAAAACTGATAAATTAATCAAAACAAAATACTTACAGATTTTCTTTTTCTAAAATTAAGGAAGTTGAAGTAGCACTTGTCGTCGCCTCCGAGTCACCCTGACTTACACAATCGTCCAAGGAACCTTTGAGAAGAGGTATGGCTATGCAATCCATCTAATTTCAATTCGAAATAATATAATTAAAGATTAACAGTTCAAATACAAATATTTCTTAAAGTTTACTTTAGCTTGCAATAAAATATTGTGTCGTTCATTTTTCTTGGTCTCAATTTTTGCCTCAATGCTCGAGAGTTGTGAACTTAAGTTGTGTATTTCTTTAGCCACATTTGCAACATCTTTGCGTGCCTTTGATATGTCCTCTTCCATATCATCGACAGCCTGTTTCTTTATTTGTTTTTCTTGCTTAAACTTTTCCATTTTTTCTTTGTCTTGATCGATTTCTTTCAGGTAACGTTTTTCGGCTGCTTTAAGACCCTCTAAGGCATCTTCTTCGTCCTGAACACTGCGTTCCCAACGTTCAAGGTTTTCTGTAACAAAAACAAACACTTTTACATTCATTTGACCCCAAGGAAAATAAATGTTTCTTTTACTTTTGGTATCCTTTTGTTTTTCAAAATCCAATTGGGTATTAATGGCATCAATTTGCTGCTCAAATTCTGCTCGTTTACGTGCCCTTTCCTGCTGCATTACCAATTCTCTTTCTTCGTACTGACGTATGTTTTTACAGTTTAATCGTCGACAGAAGTTTGCAAAGACTTTATCTTCTACATTATTCATGTTTTCTTTGATTTCTTGTATGTATTCATCACGCTTCTCCATGCGTGTTTCAATCTTGGTAATTTTAGGCTTTAAAGTAAAAGAAAAATAGGATAAGCGTGATAGCTTGCTAAGGATTGCTTTTAAACTTACCCCAAATTCATCTAGTTGAGTCTGAACTTGCTGTAATTGCTTATCGAATTGTTGAATAGATTTTTTTGACGATTCTAAATCCACCATACTGTACTTTAAACGATTTTCCAAGCCCTGCGAAAGGAAAAAAAATATTTTAAAAGAAGTTAGCAATGGCAGTTCCCCCATTTAAAACACTGAACTCAAACATTCGGTCGTGCTCAATACTTTATATATCATCTACCTTAATCTGTGATTCTACAGTGGCCAATTCACTTTGTTTCCTTGATTTTTTAACCAACTCCTTTAGCTCCTCACTTAAACGATCTTTTTGTGATTTTAACTGAGCCATATGTTTCTCATCCCATCTTTTGGCTTTGCGCGCTAAATCATGACTGCCACCGGAAATAAGACCAGATTTTTGATAGAATGTACCGTCTAAAGCTAACGCATCATAACGTGACCGATCCAGTTCGTATGCCACTTTCATAGCATCCTCAGGAGTTTCACAAACCAATGCATTGCCGGTGGCAAAAAGAACAGCGCGTTCGATTTCGCGTGGTTCAAATTTTAATACGTCAAACACTAACTTAACATTCCGCGGATCACTGATATTTCTGCAAATTTTTTAAATTTATTAAGACGAGCTTAAAAGCTTCATATGAAAAACATGTACCTTAAGCGTTCCTTTAGCGGCTTAACTTGCAAATAGTCCAAAGGTAAAAATGTTTCCACTTCTAACATTTGTTCTTTTAGTATCTTGGGAAGAAAAAGTTTTATTTTTAAGAATAATTTTAAATGGTTTACTAATTTAATTCAGTCACGTTACCTGAATACATTGTCGTGCTGTTTTTTCAGTGTCTACAATAATGGCTTCCATGAATTTACCCAGAACTTTGGTGACAGCAACATTATAGCGTTTGTGCGTCGGCTGACACATGTTAATCATGCGATCATACTAAATTAAAAAAAAAAAAACAATTTAATTAAATAAAAAACTTTTAGAAACTTCTGTATCTATGGATGTATCTGAAACCCGAATAAAAATAATATACAGTGAACTCGCGGAAACGTGAACTAATTTTTTCCAAGGGTGTTCATGTTTTCGATTTTGTTCACGTTTCTGATTGGATATGTTTTAATTATTTTCTAACGAAATTAATTTTTTTTTATCAATTTATTCTTACTAGTTCAAAAACATCTAAATCTAGTCAAAACTTAACAACGCTTTAACCCGAAAAGTCCAAATAAAAAATTTTAAAACCTAAGTTTTTTAGGTAATACATAATTGTCTTATTAATCTAACCACAAAAATCAATCTTTTGCAAATAAAACTATGTATATCGCTTATAGATCATTTTATTGCATAATTCGGAGACTCCCAAAACTAATAAAATTAATGTAAACAAAAAAAAACCTCAGAAAAAACTGTTCACGTTTTAAAGCTTTCAATGTTTGTTCACGTTTTAGAGTAGTTAATGTTAAATAAAAAGTGTTCACGTTTCTGGATGTTCACGAATCTGGATATTCACGTTTCCGCGAGTTCACTGTATTTTTACTTACCACACCTGGTACTTGCTTCTTAAACAATTCTACAACTTCTTGTTTTTTTTTGCGTCTGGCATCTTCATGTTTATCGCTGCGAGCATCACCCAATTGATCCCGTACATTTTCCAGTTCTCTTTGGATTTCGGCGATTTTATCCTTGGAACAACCCACATCACGTTTTAGTTCATCCTTAATACGGTTCTGTTCTTCCAAAGCTGCCTGTGATGATTTAATATGATCCATTAGTTTATCGCGACGCTTAACAGCCTCCTCACGTTGTAGGGTTAATTTCTTAAATGATTCTTCTACCGAAGCTCTGCGATTTGTTTCGCCATCTAATAAATCCTGATCAGACTTTTGTTCACGATTAACCGAATCCAATTGAGAACGATATTGTGTGGCTGTAGCTTCAGCTTGTTGTTTAAGACGATCGTACTCCTGCACAAGACCTTCTTCCATGTGCACACTTTTGCCCCGTTTTTGTGATTCATTTTCAATTTCATCTTCGAAACGTTTTTTTATTAGTTCAACTTCGGCCAACTGTTTTTCAAGCTTGCATATATCTTGTTGATGAGCATTATCAGCCTCCCGTGCTGTTTCCAAAGTTTTTGCCAATGATTTCAGTTTTTTCTGACAATGAGCAACTTTTTCCTTAGCCTTTATATAGAGTGGATGCTTTTTATTTATCTGTGTCTCGAATTCTCGTGACTCTTGATCAATTTTGGCCATTTCACGGTTTAATTTACCCGCCTCTTTTTTCTTTTCCTTAAGCACATCATCAGCCTTATCTTTGCGTTTTTCTACTTCTTTGATATCTTGCTGTTTTGCTTCAAGGTCTTCATTTAAACGTTGTATGTCTTTTTCTACATGATATAAGCGAAATAGTTGATATTCAACTTGTTTTTCATTCTGAAAATAAAATTTTTTTATTTTTTTATTCTTTAAGCTACGAAACGTGATCTTACATATTCATTTTTTAGTTTGGCATAACGATCTGCTTCCATTTTTTCGTGTTTGGCTTCTTTTCGCTCTGCAGCAATACCCTTTTTCTTTTGGTAGGTAAATTGCGTTTCTTCTTCGGCCAATATCATTTCTTGTTTAAGACGATTATAGTCTTCCTTCAAAGCGCCAGATCTACAAAAGCGCAAAATACATATTAATTTTTGCAGCAGTCACTGAATCCATTGTCTTAGCTTACCCGCTGATTTCCTCAAACAATGCCGTACGTTCTTTGGGGGTTTTCATTGCGATGTTTTCAACAGCTCCCTGAAATACCAAGAAATTCTTAGCCTTAACATTAATGCCCAACTTTTCCAGTTTGCTCAAGTAAGAATTACTCGAAACCACTTCACCGTTAATGCGGTACTCGGAAGCCCCACCAATTACAGAACGTTGAAAATCCATTTGTTTCGAGCCAATTAAAAATTTGGCCGTAACAGAACAGCTACGTGAAACAGGTTTACCGATTGACGAGCCGTGAATTAAATCATTTAAACGCTTCACACGCAAACTTGTAGTCTTTTCACCCATAACAAAGCTAATGGCATCCATAAAATTCGATTTACCTAAAACAACCAAAGATAATAATTAAAATTTTATTAAGATCAACAAATGACTAATATAAATAAATCTTACCTGAGCCGTTTGGTCCTATAACAGCGGTAAATTGTTTTAGTGGTCCAACTACTACATGCCCCCGATAGGACTTAAAATTATCCATTTCAATGAACTGCAAGAATGCCACATCATTCTCGGACTGCGTTTGATTGGCTGCCGTTAATGTGATATCGGCATTTTCTTCTTCTGTCATTGTTTTTCACTTATGCCCGTTGTGTTTTAAAATATTATTTTTTACTATTTTCCAAAAACTTTTTCATAAAGTAATATAATGATTGTAAATATTTTGCACATCCGAATAATAATAACAAGAAGAAAAACGACGCGCTTTTTAGAGATAGCAGTAGTAAAATAAGGTAGTCGAAGAATATATGTAATCTCTAAGTCGTGATGCCAGATATATGAAAATAATTTATATTTTCAGGGATAGAAAATATTTTTTTTAATTTATAGAAAATTACATGAAGTTAATATATAAATCACACAATCCTAATGCTGTTACACAGCGTTTTTCTAAAACCAAGTGATTTTAAAACTTTTGGCAGTTATAATAAAAAATATTAAAGTTAATTTTTAATTAAGAAATAATATTATTATTGAAAATTACTTTTTCCGATTGAAGAAGTTATTAATTTCTGATTTCATTTTGTTTTTTCGGCAGCAATAACTGCAAAAATTGGCAAATTTTATAGGCATAAAAAATAACTCTTTCTTACTGCAATCACCATAGGAAAGCCTGTGAAATTAGTTCTGGGAAATTTCATTGTGATGGGTATGACTATTAACTACAATTAACAATTTAAAAAATTGGTTTTACTAAAAGCTATGATTTCAAGGATGGTACATTTTTAATAATTACTTGAAAACTTTAATCGGTGTGACCTTACAAATTTGCATTTAAGGGAAATGATATTGTAAGACCTAATTGTGTTAGATATTCTTGAGAACGGGCCTAACTATTTTAATTTTTATGGTAGCTTAAAGTATATATTTTAATCGTACTTGATTCATTATTTTTACAAAAAACTATTTTTTCTTGAGGAAACTTATTAAATGGGACGGGTGTGACACTTTTACCAAAATGAAAAGAAGAAGAGCCGATTATTCAGTAAATAAAATTTACAATTTTTTTAGGCTTAAATATTTGGATAGGCGTAGTAAAAAGATTTTTTTGCCCAATTTGGGCCGTTTTAACTAGAATTTAAACTGTAGTAAAATTGTGATTTACATATGTTTGTAGAAAAAATCTCTCTAATTACTTATAATAGAACCGATAAGAGCGAGCGTTTACGATAAAATCGTAGCTGGTTAGTAGCAATCGCCAAATATTGGTTTTATTACATATTATTGTTTTAGCTAAAATTTTACATGTTTTTTTTAAATCAAATTAGACATAGCTGATTCGATTTTTCTATCTGTTAGAATTTAGAATATACATACAAATATGATTTTTGGGATCGCAAATGAATATTGTTTAAGTACATACGGAATGGTACCTTAATCCCTATGTGGAGGGTATAAAAAAATAGCGGTTTTTACTCTTGCTAATAAAGTGTAAATTTTGTATTAATGGTAAATATTGTAATACTGTTGCCGTTTATTACATTTACCATAAATACCAAACTTACAAGGCACGTTATTACCAAGAACGAAAACCACCAATAAAAAATACCAATCTAAAAGAAACAGCACAAAACACACTAAGAAAACATTAATAAAATTTTTGCAAGAGAATCGAACCTATTAAAGGTACCTTTTCACGGTAATACAAAGTAATTAGATTTTGTAGAATCAAAATATTATGAAATTCTCTCCGTGTTTAAAAAAAGAGAATAAAAATCTGTTCTAAAGGTGCTTTCGCACGATATGTATTTTACACATGACTTGTCAAATTTTGCAGTGCGAAATTGATATCTGCCGTCTGAACGCGTTTAAACATTGCATGTGTTAAACACATATGTAAATGTCATATGACAAATTTGTAATTAGAGCGTGCTCTATTTTCGTCTGACAAAGCATGTGTCATCAGCTGTTTTTAGAATAACAACAAGGAAAAGTAGTTGTTTATTTTGGTTTGGAGGTTATGTCAGATGTAATTACATATGTACGTGTGAAAGCAAAAATTATAAACCGCCTGTAAAATAACAATTTTGACAGACATACGCAAATACATGTGGATTGCAAAAGTGACAAGTCATGTGTAAAATACATATCGTGCGAAACCCCTTTAACTATTTTTCATGTTTACACGGATGAGGTTGGTAAAATCAAAATCGGTTGCTTCTTGTCACTTTCCTTTTGGGGTAACGCCATATGGTTTAGGTTCAACAATATTAACAAAAACAACATGAAAAAAATCTGCTTTTATTTTGATTGTTTGTGTATTGTTTCATTAAGTGTAGCCACCTTCATTAGATGCTGTAAGTGCTGCCAATCTTTCACACCTCTGATGTGATGAGAATACACAAGTTTCTAAAATGGTTTAGAAAATAAACATTTACCGAACACTTGTCAAATTTTGCATCCGTATTCTCTCCTACCCAATACATAATGCTTTTACATGATGAGATTTTGTATTATCCCACAACATTTTTTGACATATCGTAATATAAGTATTACCGTGTAAAGGTACCTTAAGTAGCCGACTAAACGGTACATCATTGAAAGTTCTTGAAAACAAATTTAGCCAAAAATATACTATACATGTATGTATGTAAGCTCATACCCTCTAAGCAACTGGAAGCTAATATTTGAATTAAAGTATCTAATAAGTCACTACTTTTGATCTACTGGCTTATAGTAAACATTTTACATAAACAATTTACATTAATTTCAATAATTTTTTTATTAACATAAGGAAGGTTAAAATATGTAAAAACTTTTATACATTAAGAATATAAAAATATAATACTTTTTTGGTACAAAAGTAGGTGAATTATTTTTTACAGAGTAGATATTTTAAAAAAGGAAAATTTAAATTTTTTCGAATTATTGCCTTTAAGAAGTAACTAAATAGTCCCATTAAGTAAGTATTGTAGTAGAAGGCCATTTTTCCCCGAACGGGGACTTTTTAAACAAAAAATTTTTATCATAATCGATGATTTTAAACTTCTTTTTGTATCGAATAATTGTAATTTTGAATAGAAATTGCTTGAAGGGTAAGTACCTATATTTTTTATGCGAATACATATGTACATATATGTACGTAGGAGGTTTTAAAATAAAAAACTTGTCAAAGAGAAAACGTTTGTTATTTAGTTTACAAAATTATATTTTAAAACTATGGACTGTTCAAAATTAAATTGTTGTGAGAACCCAAACATATATACTACTCGTGACCGTCTCGGTCTGTGGGGCTGTGATGATAGTGATGTTCCTGGCAATATATCCGGCTTACAAAGATTGCACCATAAAAAATACAACAAGGCAAGTTTTAACCAATTCAAATAACATACATGCTTTAAGAACGTCCTAAAATATAATAATACGCTTATATACTTGTTTTAATTAAACTAATAAAACTACACATTGTTATCTTAATATAGAAAGGCCCTAACTTATGTGTTTTTGTAAGCCCAGATTATCGTTGATTTCGATATTTGGTTTGCTCATACATTACAATTAGTCAGCAAAATCTTGACTTAAAATATATGAGTTAGGGCCTTTCTATATAAGGGTTACGACATGTATGTGTATCGCAAACTAAATTGATTAATTTTTGGTTGAAAAAAGTTTATGATTTAGTGTGTAATATGTATGTCTGTAAAATATTATACCCACACTTCGTATGTTGTAGGGGTGCAGATGTTTGTTACGCACAAAATTATTGGTCTGACACCCACCGACTTAGAATCTTTTCCTGAGGCGATTTAAGTATGTCCGTCCGTTTGTTCGGCAGGGTGTCCATGTATGCTTGTAACTAAAGTACAGGTCGCAATTTTAAAGGTATTTTGATGAAATTTAATACGCATAAGTTTTTTGGCACTGCCACGAAGCCTTTTGTTTTAATGGTTCATGTTTTGACATAGGACCCCTAAAAATGTCCTTTCGGAATAAGCACTTTGAGCTATAGCTGACTTAAATATTAATCTATCTCCACCTAATTTAGTACGTGTGTCTATATTTACATATGTTCTTAATTGGCATACTATAGCCCTTATACAAATGTCTCCTGGAATAAGCATTTTGTGATATAAGTTGCTCGAATATTATTTCACCTTCTCAAAATTTTGCACACCATTATTTTATTGAATACAAATATTTTCGGGATTTTTTTTAAAAAGGCCCCATACAAATTTGGTGTAGGATATAATATGATCGGGCTTGACCGACTTTAACTTTATCGCACTGGTAAATCATTTGCTTTTGCTCACGTTTTTGAGGTGAGTCGAAAATTTTTTGTGGGGTTAAAATAACACACAACCTTCAACTCTTTTGAGCGAGTCTTTAAGGAGCCGCGCTCCCGGCTAATTTTTGTTGATTAGTAGCAATGCTTAGCAAAATCATATTTCGAGCATACATATGTATGTATGTATGTATGTATGTATGTATGTATGTATGTATGTATGTATGTCTAATTAATTTAAGATTGCTACGCTATGTACATTTTATTTTTGTTTTTTTTTAAAAAGTTGCCTTCTAGCAGCAGCATTCACTTTCGAGTATTTCTTTAAGCACAACTAACAATATTCTTAAAGCTGGATACCTTAAATACGAAAATACCCAGCGGTAAAAATATCATTGATATAATTGCTAATGTAAGCAATATTTGGTCCTCAGCATTTAAACAAGTTTAAAACTTCCCTGTTCCAATTTCAAACTTATACAAAAACAACAGAAGCATATCTTTGAACTATCTTTTTACATAATATTATCAGTTTTTTGTTAACAGGGTCTTGCATTCACCTTGAAAGAGCGTCAGTTATTTGGTATACACGGACTGTTGCCACCTGTCGTTAAAACGGAAGATGAACAAGTAAAGCATTGTTTAATACTGCTTAATCGTTTGGAAAATGATTTGGACAAGTACATGTACTTAAGTAACTTAGCCGAACGTAATGAACGCCTCTTCTACAAAGTATTAGCCTCAGATGTGACAAAAATGATGCCGTTAGTATATACACCCACTGTAGGCTTGGCGTGTCAGAAATTCAGTTTAATCTTTCAACAGCCCAAGGGTTTATACATAACAATAAAAGATAAGGGTCATGTTTATAATGTTTTGAAGGTAAAAAATATCAAACAATAATGTGGTTAAATTTTTGATATATTCAACTAAAATCCAAAAGGGCGTATCTTATATTGAAAAAACTTTTAATATTAAGATCAAAAGCTTTATTTAATGCCTAAAAAAATGTGTTTTTTAAGTTTTAAATCCATAAGGCTGAAAGATTTTGCCACTCGTTTGACGGTATTGGATATATATACATATGTACATATGTATAACAAGTTTTAATGGATATTAAGTAAAATATTTTGTTTCCTGCTCTTGCTTATTTTATGTAAGATACGCCCTTTTGGGCTTTAGGTGAAAATATAAGGGATCAAGGCGAATTGAAATTAAGGTGGTAGTACAATTACAACAAACACAACGCGTCAAAAGCAAATTGGTTTTTAGTTGTTGTTTTTTCTGGCTGTTGTGTCAAAAAGACTTTGTTAACATAACAAACTTACAGAATCTTGCCTCTATCTAGTTATACAGAACAAATAGCCTTGCTGTGACGTTGACGCCACCTGTTTAATGAATTCGCCTTTATCAAACAAAAATCAATTTTCCATTTTTAGGGCCTAACCTTTTGCATTTCAGCTGACGATACTCGTATGTATGTTCATATATGTGCATTCACATGAATATAAATTATTTTTTAGAACTGGCCTGAAACTGATGTCCGTGCCATTGTGGTGACTGATGGTGAGCGAATTTTGGGTTTAGGTGATCTGGGTGCCAACGGTATGGGCATTCCAGTGGGTAAATTATCTTTGTATACAGCTTTGGCCGGAATTAAGCCCAACCATTGTCTACCTATTACTTTGGATGTGGGCACTAATAATGAATCTATTCTTAATGATCCACTGTACATTGGCTTATGTGAGCGACGTGTTAGGGGCACCGAATATGATGAGTTTATTGAGGAATTTATGACCGCTGTTGTACGTCGATTTGGTCAAAATTGTTTAATACAGTTTGAAGATTTTGCCAATGCTAACGCTTTCCGTCTTCTGGCCAAATACCGCAATGACTATTGTACTTTTAATGACGACATTCAGGGAACTGCTTCCGTGGCAGTGGCCGGTTTACTTTCATCGCTAAAAATTAATAATACAAAATTAATGGAAAATAAGGTAGTTTTCTTTGGTGCTGGAGAGGCTGCCTTAGGAATTGCCAATTTGTGTTTAATGGCTTTAATGAAGGAAGGGTTAAGCGAAGCTAAAGCAAAGAAACTTATTTGGTTGATTGACAGTAAAGGTCTTATTGTACAAAATCGCCCCGCTGGTGGACTTACTGAGCAAAAATTACGTTTTGCCCAGACTCACGAACCCATTGAAAAATTATCTGATGTAATACGCATAGTAAGACCTACTGTTCTGATTGGTGCTGCTGCTATTGGTGGTGCCTTTACACCTGAGGTTCTTAATATGATGTCTGAATTTAATGATACGCCTATTATTTTTGCACTCTCCAACCCAACCAGCAAAGCTGAGTGTACCGCTGAACAGGCCTATGTTCACACAAGAGGGAAATGTATTTTTGCTTCAGGTTCTCCCTTCAAACCAGTTCAGTATAATGGAAAGAAATTCTATCCCGGCCAAGGCAATAACGCTTATATATTCCCCGGCGTTGCTTTGGGTGTTCTTTGCGCCGGTATGTTGACCATACCGGAGGAGGTGTTTCTGTTGTCGGCTGAACGTTTAGCAAACTTGTGCTCCTCCGCAGATTTATCCAACGGTTCTCTATATCCACCTTTGAGTAAAATTACGGAATGTTCGGTGGAGATTGCTGCTTATATCATGGAGTATGCTTATGCTCGTGGTAAGTATTTTAAACCAGTCAGGGAGTTATTTGTGCAGTTCTTTAAGAATGAAAACTCTTAATGTTAGTTAAGTACTGCGCAAAAGTTTGCTGGTCCAAAAAATAGTATTTGTTGCAATTCACTAGAAAAAATGCTTAAATTCCTAGTCCTTAAGCCCAAGGATAGAAAAGCCACTCTGAAAGAGAGCAATTTTTTTGGAGGACCAGTAAGAAAATCTTATTCTTGTCTCTGGGCAAAAAAAAAAAAAGCCTGAAATTAGATAGCAAGTTTGCACAGAGATATTCCCACGGACAAAAAGTAAGCTTACCGGAGTCTTGAATTTGTGGAAGCAAGTATTAAGAAGTTACTACATTTTCTGAAAAAAGGTTCATATTACTGCTATCAAGTTTAACTATTTTCAAAAAAAAATGAAAAGCGCATGTTAGACGTCATCCAATGACATTTTCCAACTTCAAAAACACTGAAAATGGAAAAAGACGGCAGCAGGTCTAAGTTGGCTTACTGTGAGTTATTTTTATAATGGATCAACTTTTATATTAAGGCATTTTGTTAAATGTAATGGAACCGTATACTTTTGCTAACTTTAAAGTTAGCAAAACTGTGTTTTCGAAATTAGATTTTGATATTCTAGACTGGCCACCCAAAAGTCATAATTTTAACCCAGTTGAGAACAACAAAGATCCTACTCAGTAAAACCTATTTGAATTTGTGTAGGTGGCTCTAATTATTTCACGGGTTACAAAGTAATGAAAGCCTTAGTAATTACACTTAGAGGTATATGTTATGCAAAAATAGGATCATGCCATAGACTTTGTACAAAATTTTGTTTGAAAAACCTTAACCAATATTACTTGCTAATTTCCTAGGTAACAAATGTTTTAATGAATCAGGATCAAGATTCCCAAAATTTTCTTAAAATTAAAATATTGCCATAAGTTTCTTTGTTTTAAACTAAAGAAGGATTTAAAAGTTTCCTGGTCATACTTTTATATTAAGAACAAAGTTTTCAAAATACTTTAACACTAATACTAATTTAATGTTTTTCAGGTTTGGCTACAGTTCGCCCAGAGCCTCACAATAAGGGCGACTTTATCAAATCTCAAATGTATGATTTGTCTTATCCTTTATCTGTACCACAGGTCTATTCCTGGAACAACAAACAATAAAAGCTTTACAAATTAACCGAACTTTTCATTGTTTTAAATATGGCCGACCATAAATGACCAATAAATGTTCTCAGTAAGAAGTAATTTAAAATTATATGTGTTAAATATGTACTGTGCACGTCTTAATTAAATCTTAAAACTTATCAAAGAATTTAAGAAATTGTGTTACGATATTTAGTAACTTTTATATATTGTTTAATAAGCAATTACAAAATTTTTTATTAAAGTAATAAAAGCTAAATTTACGTTATCATTATGTTATTAATAAATACATGTTTTTTATCTTTTAAAACTAAATATTTGCCTTTTTTACTATGAAACAAGCCAAAGTACAACATATTTTTTTAACCACATTGTATGGCATGTTTTAATATATTCAAATGTATGTATTTACATAAATACATATGACCAACTCAGAAAACAAGGCGGAGTCATTGGTCAGATGGTGTTACAAGCAGAGCTGATCTACTTTTTTCTTGCATAAATCGAGGCTGGGTTGTCAAATGTGTTTGTTTACATATCTTTTTTGACACAGCAGGCAGGCAACGAAAATCACAACAAAAACCAAAATTTTTTTCGCCTCAAATTAGTTGAATTCGAGAACGTCCGTCTTACTGACCAAAAATCAAGATTGAAATCGGAAAATATCTGCAACCTACATTTAGGAATTTTTTTCTTAAATCTAGATTGTCATTTTTCTCCAAGTGTATATTAGGATTAAATTAAAAAAAAACTTGTTCTAGATGTTTAGGCGTTGTCGCATCGATTGTTGTCATATTCGACAGGAAAATGACAAACGTGCTGTGTTTTTAACATTGGGATATTTATTACAAAATACGACAAATTTAAAACGACAATGCCTGATTAAGGTTTGTTAAAAATATAAATCTCACAAAAATTAACAGATCAGACACAGTACAAAAGCTTAATGTCGAAAAACTGCAGGAAACAGACAGCAACGGCATACTCCGTTTGGCTGATTCAATTTCTTAAAAAAACACTTTCAGTCGCGATAATATTGCAGTGCATGGGCAAAGTATTGCCCATTCTATGAAAAAATTTGCAAAATCAGCACTTGGTTCAGGTATTCAGGAACCCAAAATATCGTTATGCTATTGAAGCGAAGAATGTGGCATCAGTTGCAACACGTCTTGCGAATGAAAGGTTTTGCTAGAAATGGGAGTAGGGAAACTTCAGTGATATCAACTCTTGCATCATCAAAAGCACTATGAGCACATGCAAATAGGGTTAAAATTTAAAAAAAAAGTGGGTAAAAAAGCACCAATCTAAATATTTCTTTCCTGCAAAAATGGACTACACTATTTCCAATTGTATTTCAGAACTTTCTAATTGTATTTCAGAAACTTCTAATTGTATTTCAGAAATTTCTAATTCAATTTCAGAAATTTCTAATTCAATTTCAGAAATTTTTAATTTAATTTCAGAAATTTCTAGTTTAATTTCAGAAATTTCTATTTCAATTTCAGAAAATTCTAATTCAATTTCAGAAATTTCTATTTGTATTTCAGAATTTTCTGAAATTGAAATGGAAATTTCTGAAATTGAATTAGAAATTTCTGAAATTGAAATAGAAATTTCTAAATTTGAATTAGAAATTTCTGAAATTAAATTAGAAATTTCTGAAATTGAATGAGAAATTTCTTATATACAATTAGAAAGTTCTGAAATACAATTGGAAATGGTGTAGTTACAATATGGTGCTGTAGTCGTGGACCATGTCATTGTGAAACAAGAACTTGTAGTTAGGCAACAAACTTATGTGTTTTAATGATCGCATATTGAGTTGTCGCAGTTGTATAACTAAACTTTTATGGTGTACCACAGAGTAGTTTTAAAACTACTTCCATATAACGCAAAAATAAGGCCCTAGGATATCATAATATGTACACTTGGGTTACATTTGGAGTAGTCCTACTCCTCTATGAGAGTGTACAGACTAATTGCGTTATCTGCAGGGTTAATTTTGATGTTAAATAACGAAAAAATACTTTGCAACAGTGGGTAGTAAAACCCTTAACTAAATTTGGCAATATTGGTAACCATTTTCTTTTTATGGGCGTTAGAAGTTTCGGAAAGTCAGTGGAACCCTTAAAAAATGGTGTCATCAGTTTTTGTTTAAAAACAGATTTAGATTTGTTTATAACGCCTAACTTTAACGAGCATTATTGTACTCCAGTTAAAAAATATTTTAAAATTTTCTGGAAGAATTTTTATTTCTTTTATTCAATGAACACCCAGCCAGACGGACGGAGGGTAATGCTTAAATCGACTGAGGAAGTGATTCTGAGTCGATCGGTATATATAAAGGTGGATCTTAGACCATTACTTTTGGGCATTACAAACATCTGCACCAACGCATAATACCCCTACCACGTATATGGTGTGGGTATACAAATAATTTTTATGTTAAAATCAATTTTATTTGAAACAAACAAAATGTCTAACAGAAATAATTTTTTAGGGATCCTATTTATAATCCTTGCTTTTTTAGTATATTTGTTATGCTGTGGGACTTTGAAAGACATTTTAATTGCAATTAATAAACATAGTAGCGAAAGAATGAAACAATTCATAGTTTAAGGCTGCGGCCACACTTTTAAGTTTATCACACATATTGTCATTTAAATTGACGGTTGTGTTGTAGGCTGCACGCAACTTGATAATCAATTTTGTTTTTTAAGATGTCGTCGTGAAGGCAGAAACTTAAAAAGTCGCAAAAAGTTGTTAAAAGAAAAAATCGTCCAATTGTCATAGAGCAATTTTTGGGTCCAAAAATCGATAACATGAGTCTTGAATCTATGCTTGCAAAGGCATTGCATTTTGGGTCGAAAAATCGTAAACATGAGCCTGGAATCTATGATTGCAAAGACATTGCTCAAATATATCAATGGAAACTAGTTATTGAATAATACTGCTATACTAATATAAATTGCTAATTTTGTTAAAATTATGCATAGGTATATCACCTTAAATAAAAAACGGCCTAGCAAAAAAAAAAATATTTAGTTTTCAATAATGATAAAGAATGGCTGTTTTCCTAAACGCAGTATGCCTTGCATCACGAAATTTCGAATTCTTTCTGACAGCAAATCTGAAGGTTTTGATAATATCTTCTGCTCCCAAATGAATGTTTAAAGCCATGTTAATGTTATGATGATTGTCCCATTTGCATTGCAGGTGACGATACACCTACATGTGCATGAATGTATACGTACGTTTGTATGTGTGAAGCGTATAATTTTACAATAATCTTATATATAAAAGAACAATTTTTTTTTTGTTAGTGACACCGCTTATAACTCAAGAACGGCTGGACCGATTTTAATGAAACTTGAAAAAAGGTCATACCCGATATCTGGGAATGCGTTTTAGGCTTATTTGTTTTTGGAAATTCCGACTGGGCGTGGCACCTCCCATACAAATTGAACAGTTTTTTTCATATATCTCAATACCTATTATAGCTGAAGTCTCCAAATTTGGTACAACTAAATTATTTATTGATGTTCATAATTGAGTTGTGTATGGGCGGAAACAAATAAATGGGCGTGGCACCTCCCATACAAGGAAAATAGTTTTTTGTATATATTTCAGCAACTGTAACAGCTGAAGTCTCCAAACTTCGTACGGCTGCTTTAAGTGCTAATTTGCATAATTGAGCTTTTTATGGGCGGGAAAAAATAAATAGGCGTGGCACCTCCCATACAACCAAAATAGTTTTTTGTATATATTTCAACAACTGTAAAAGCTGAAGTCTCCGAACTTCGTACGTATGTTTATAGGTCTAATATGCATAATTGAGCTTTTTATGGGCGGAAAAAAATAAATAGGCGTGGCACCTCCCATACAACGAAAATAGTTTTTTGTATATATTTCAACAACTGTAATAGCTGAAGTCTCCAAACTTCGTACGGATGTTTATAGTGCTAATATGCATAATTGTGCTTTTTATGGGCGGGAAAAAATAAATAGGCGTGGCCCCTCCCATACAACGAAAATAGTTTTTTGTATATATTTCAACAACTGCAACAGCTGAAGTCTCCGAACTTCGTACGTATGTTTATAGTGCTAATATGCATAATTTAGTTTTTTATGGGCGGGAAAAAATAAATAGGCGTGGCCCCTCCCATACAACGAAAATAGTTTTTTGTATATATTTCAACAACTGTAAAAGCTGAAGTCTCCGAACTTCGTACGTATGTTTATAGTGCTAATATGCATAATTGAGCTTTTTATGGGCGGGAAAAAATAAATAGGCGTGGCACCTCCCATACAACGAAAATAGTTTTTTGTATATATCTCAACAACTGTAACAGCTGAAGTCTCCGAACTTCGTACGTATGTTTATAGCGCTAATATGCATAATTGAGCTTTTTATGGGCGGGAAAAAATAAATAGGCGTGGCACCTCCCATACAACGAAAATAGTTCTTTGTATATATTTCAACAACTGTAACAGCTTAAGTCTTCAAACTTTGTACGGATGTTAATAGTGCTAATATGCATAATTGAGCTTTGTATGGGCGGGAAAAAATAAATAGGCGTGGTACCTCCTATACAACGAAAATAGTTTTTTGTATATATTTCTACAACAGTAACAGTTGAACTCTCAAAACTTTGTAAAGATGTTTATAATGGTAATATGCATAATTCAGCTTTGTAAGGTTAAAGTCTCATAATTTTGTGCAGGTGCTTACAATGTTGATGTTTACAATTAAGCTGAGTTTGGGCGTAAAGATAACAATAGGTGTGGCACCCACCTCCTTTACTAGAAAGAATCTCTTACATATATATGTCAATAAATGTAACAGCTGAAATCTCCAAATTTAATATGGGTATTTATTATGCTTATATGCATAACTGAGATTAGTATAGGCAGTAAGTGAACTATGGGTGTGGAACCTCTAATAGCATGGAAATATTTATATGTGTATCTCATTAACTGTGACAGCTAAGGTCTCCAAACTTTTTGGTGTGGCACCTCCCGTACAATTTGATTTTTTTTACATGTTCTTCAATAATTCTTAAAGCTAGAGTTTCAAAATTGTCTATGGATGTTTTTGTTTGCAAATATACATAATTGTGGTGAGTATACTTAAGAGAAAAGGGAATAATGGTCATGGCATCTCCCGTACAACAAAAATACTTTCTTATATAAGTCTCAATAACTGTAAAAAACTTCAAAAAACGTGTTCATATTTTTCCTAAACCAGTTGAACGCAATTTAAATTATTAGTTTAAAAGTAACAAAAATAACTTAAAAATTACCAATAAAATGTTTATCCCTTTTTACACCTTAGGATCAAAATTATCAAAATTTTATAATCATATTTTTTCGAGACCTGTCGAACGCAATAGCAAAATATAATTTGAGCCCCTTTTTATCTTTTTCAGTTCCGAAGGTACAAAATGGATATAAGCAGTTTCAAAATATGGTTTTTACCCTGTCTCCCCTAATGGTCTAATATTTCAAAAAAAGTACAAAAAATGCATTTATAACTTTGAAACCTCTCGAGCGTAAATAAAATAACAGTTCTATCTTTTTTTAGCTCAGAAGCTACAAGATTAACCAATACATATTTGAAGTCTTGCCCTTTGCATTTAGTTTATGAAATGATGAATCTGTCTGTCAGTTAGCGAATCATTAACGCAATTTTTTTCTATACATTGTTTTGTAAGCACAACAAACATTTAATAAAATAAAAAAAAATATTTACAAGTGGCGGATAAGGCCACAAAAAAATGAAGCCATTATAAACTGAACTGTTTTTGAAGTTTTTCTTGGTAATAGCTTCCCATCATGAAAGATGCGATAGGCTCAGCTATTCTATTTACGCTTTATCAGCAATTTTCAGTAATTATCAAAGAAACAAACAAAACATGTTTATAACGTTATTGACGCGCTACTAAGGATAATATTTTGTGAATTGTGTGTGTTTAGGCAAAAAATTCGTTTGCTGATTATATATATTGTTAGGCAATACGTGTTCGGAGATACTCAATGCTGGATATATATGCACACATTCTTATTTAGTTAGTTGAAAAATTTCGACCAGACCAGAAAGATGATATTATAAGTGCTGAGATCCCTGATCCCGAAACAGATCAAGAACTACATTATGTTGTAATTACATATATGATTCATAGATCGTGTGGCCCCATCAACCCCCCATCACCGTGCATGTTCGACGGCAAGTGTTCCAAACATTATCCACGAAAGTTGACGGCGGAAAATATCACTGGCAATGACAGTTATCCACTGTATCGGCGTTGATGGCCCAATGACAACGGTAAAACTATTACAAAGAAAGTAAAAGGAAACGATTTTGTGATTGACACCAGTTGGGCTCTGCCACTTCTTTCCAAATCATTTAAGACGCATTGCAAATATGTCACGAAAGGCAGCGATATGGCTCTTTTTAGCATCCAACTGCAACGACGAAATTACGCGTTATCAAGTTGGGCGATATGTGAATTGCAATGAGGCGGTTTGGCGTATTTCTCATGTCCTATTCATCCCACTGTTGCACATTTAGCAGTGCATCTGGAGAATGGCCAACGAGTATATTTCACTGCGGCAAATATTGTTCAACGTGCTGAAATACCTCCAGCGACAACATTGACAAGTATCTTTGATGTTTGTCAAAGCGATCCGTTTGTACGAACTTTACTTTACTCGGAGATGCCACGGTATTACACTTGGAACGCTTCTTCAAAAAATTTTAACGTCAAAAGAAAGGCACTATGGTTCCTGGGCATCCGGATTTGCGTTCAAGTGATGCTCTTGGTTGCATTTATACAGTTCATCCGAAGAATGATGAATGTTTTTATTTGCGGTTGTTGCTGGTGAATGTTCGTGGTCCAACATCATTTGCAGCATTTCGTAATGTTTATGGTATAGTCTGCCCAACATTTTGTGATGCATGTCAAGAACTCAATTTGTTTGAAAATGATACTCATTGGGATACGACAATCGCTGAGGCAATTATTTCTGCATATCCAAGTCAGATACGAACATTATTTGATTTCATCATTTCGACATACTTCCCGTCAAATCCAAGTGACCTGCGGGACAAATACAAGGACAATATGTCAAAAGACATTTTACATCAATATCGTGTCTGCTCGAGAAATCTAAATCTTGAAGTCAATGAAGACATGTGTTACCTTTTTTGCGGCAGTTTATTAGTCAGGACTGCTGGCACCAGAACATGAAATGAAAGAGCTACTAAATTGACAATTGAAGCGTGAACTTGAATACGATCGACATGAGTTGAGCCAATTAGTTCAAACCAATGTTTCCATTTTAAACCTCTAATAGAAGGAAGTCCATGATATAATTTCGAAGGCAATTAATGATGGAAATGATGTTTCTTTTTTTGGATGCCCCCGGTGGAACTGGGAAGACATTCGTCATGTCATTGATTTTAGCCACTGTTCGTGCGAGATCCAGCATTGCTGCAGTGGAAGCTTCATCTGGAATAGCGTCCACATTGTAAGAAAGATGATGCACAGCTCACTCAGCGTTAAAGTTGCCATTAAACCTTGAAAATATGGAGCGACCGACATGTAACATTGCGAAAAACTCCGCTATGTCCAAAGTTTTAGTAGCGTGTAAAATAATCATCTGGGACGAATGCACAATGGCACACAAACTCGCAATAGAAGCTCTTAAAAGAACACACACTGCGCAGTGACTCAAGATGTTTTGGAGGTGCAATGATTTTACTGTCTGGTGATTTCCGCTAAACACTGCCAGTCGTTCCAAGATCGACGGCAGCTAATCAAAAAAATGTTTGTGTTAAATCCTCAAGTCTGTGGCGTTTTCCAAAGATACTGCAGATGACAGAAAACGTGAGAGTTATATTGCTCAACGATTTATCAGCTCAAGATTTCTCCAACCAATTGTTGACTATCGGTAATGGATGATTTAAACTATATAGTTCAGAATAAAATCGTTGGTACTCTGCATTCTTTTAAATCTATTGATTGTGTAACAAATGAAGATGAAGCCACCAACTATCCAACTGAAGTTTTAAACTCCTTGGATGTGCCTGGCTTACCACCGCACAACTTACAACTGAAGGTTGGCTCCGCAGTTATCATGCTTCGAAATTCAAACCAACCAAAACTTTGCAATGGAACGCGTTTGGTAATAACAAAACTTATATGCCATGTTATTCACGCAATTATACTTAGAGGGAAATTTTAAGGGAAAGAAGTTCTCATACCGATAATTCCGATGATACCAACCGATATGCCTTTTGAGTTTAAGCAAATTTAATTTCCTATTCGTCTTACATTCGCAATGATTAACAAATCACAAGGACAATCCTTGAGTATTTGTGATCCTAGAAAACACATGTTTTTCTCATGGCCAAATATACGTTGCATGTTCACGTGTGGGCAAACCATCTGCTTTTTTTGTACTTGCGCCGAATAACACAACCAAAAGTTTGGTGTATCACAAGGTACTGCACTGAAGGGAATTAACCTAAACATATCCCATGCACGAAAATACATAGCTTTCTTAACAGCTTTTACCTGAAACGCCTTATTTTTGTTATCTTTTTGAACTTTTGTTTTCTATATAAATATATTCCAATGAACTATTTGACTAAATAAACTTTATACGCTTTTAAAAAAATCCATATATTCAATAATGGTTAGGTGGTACGAAGTTCACCGGGTCAGCTAGTAATAGATAAAAATTAATGTGAATAAAACATTAAAAAATCATTAAAGGAAGTTACAGACCATTCATTGTTTTTTTATCATACAACTAGTAACAACATAGAGCCTCTCAACAACGGTTGCAATAGGCGATCAAAAAAATTAATTGTTAAAGAAAAAAGAAATTTTTCATTGAGCAGAAGCTTAAAGATTTATATATAATATGCATTGTTGGTTTTCCAAAGAGATAAGGGCCCAAAATCGTTATCTAAGACTTCATAAGCGTAAATACAATAAGCAAATCAAGTTGCTACTATTGGGCGCCAGTGGATCTGGTAAATCAACATTTATGCGACAAATACGGTTTGCCAACGACAATAGTTTTTCTTATTATGATCGCATGAAATATGTCGCTATAATTCATCAGAACATATTCCAAGCTATGAAAACCATAATCGATGCCATGAAAATTTTGGAGATACCATATGAGATTAAAGAAAATGCTACAGTTAATTCAGTTTGTATTAAAACTGTAGATTTAGACTATCCGGAACTTTATACTCATATATATTTGAGAGCTTTAAAGGAACTATGGGCCGACGCTGGCATACAAAAATGTGTTTTGCGTGGTCGAGAATATGGTCTAATGGACTCAACAAAATATTTTTTCTGCCATCTCGATCGCATTGCCAATCCATGTTATGTACCCAATGATCAGGATATACTGCGAGCTTGGATACCATCCGGGGGTATTAAAGAGTTTTTTATAAAATATAGAAATATAGATTTTGTTGTTACTGATGTTGGCTCTCAGCTCATCGAATGTAAAAAATGGATGCATTTTTTTGATAACGTAACTGCCATAATATATATGGTTGCCATTTCCGAATACGATCAATTCTCCCTTAATTGTGTGAATCGCAATCGTCTAAAAGAATCATTGCAACTATTTCGTTCAATAGTCACCTACAAGAGCTTCGAACAAATTGCTTTCATTTTGGTTTTAAATAAAGATGATATATTCGAGGAAAAAATCATGTATTCACATTTAGGTGATTATTTTTCTGATTTTACAGGACCACAATATGATCCGAGAGCGGCACGTTCGTTTATTTTGAACATGTTTCTGGAAGTCGTGCCACTAAAACGAAGAGTATACTATAATTTTTTGAATTCCACCGATGATCGTTGTGCCAGCATTGTATTTGTTTATAAAGCAGTACGAGACACGATATTAAATTTAAATTTACGCAACTTTAATTTAATATGATAGTTTTTGTTTTTCGTATACCTTAAAAGTATTTTTATTACCGAAAAATAATTAAATAAATTGTGAAAGTTTAATTAAAAAGTTTAAATAAAAGGTTGGTATACAATTGAATTTATGATATACTTAGATTATAGATTAAGGGGGCTGGTACAAGCAAACAAGTTCTAGTCGAATGTAGTTGTAAATGTTATTTTATCAAACTATTGTTGTATTTTAACATGTCAACAAATATTGATAGCTTTAGAGAAAAATTTATTTAAATATTATTTGCTTCAAAGTACCCTTTAATTGCATTTTTAAGCGACATTCCCATATGGACGATTAAAAAGAAGAAATATCTACAAAAAATAGTTTAAAAAATTTAACAATCCGTGGTATAGTTCAAAAAAATTTTTTTTTTATAATTATCAGATAAGTTCTAAAAATCACTTTTTGTGAAAGTGATTTGAATTCGCAAAAAATTTCAAAATTTTTGTGATTTTAAACCGGTCAGCTAAATGTCCGCCATTTCGAATTTACTTAGTTGTATTTTTAATAACCTTGTTTTAAATTTTGTAATACCTATACTCAATAAATAAATAACTTAAAATCACAGTTGTGATTTAAAATTACAAGTGATTTGAAAACACGTAGTTTTCATAACATGTATAGCATAATTTTATATTAAAATTACCAATACACATTGGCCAGAAATGTATGATCTGTTAACAATAATTTCGTCTCTCAAAATTTGTGGCGCAATTTTTTTAATAAAATATTCAAAGTCTTTATTCAAATTCATTATAAAATATTTATTCAGTTGTATTTTAACGTTGTTAGTTATTAAATAAAAAAGTATGTACAATTTATTTGCATTCTTTAATCAAACATAACGGCTTAAAAAAGGACGAAATAACAAACGTTTTTTAGGTAAAAAAAATACCTTGACTTAGCAGCTGATCATCAGCTAATAATGCCCAAATTTATACATATTTTTGGTTCTCTTTTAAGAATTGTCAAATTGTATTAAAAAAAATTTTAACAAAAAATCTTTTTTAAGTTGCAATCACGTAATAGTTAGACATTTGGCATGTCAGATGACGATATGTATATAGGTTTAAGTATGTATGTACATACGAGCTTTTTTTAATTATAAAACAAAACGTATTTGTATAACAAATTAATAAAAAAGTGCATTTGTTATTAATACATTTTATTTTATTGAAAACCGCAAAAATATGAAGGCAGAAGAGTTGTTCGCAAATTTATAAAAAGAATTAAAAATTTTAAGGTTTATCGGACAAATTTTTTATAAAAATTGGTTTCATAAACCTATAATTAATTTGCAAAGCTCTTATAAGAAACTTAATTACACAAAGTTGGGTAAAAAAGGGCATATGTATGTAGGTATTTTCATTAGAAATTAAACGGCCTTAGTGGCCCATATGATAGTATGTATTTACATGTGTGTTTCCTCTTATTATTAGGTTAGAATTATTTTATATTTCCAAATTATAAGTATCACTAACTTAAAAATACCATTATTTTTTAAAAGATGTCCCAAATATTAAACGCAAGTCTTTGTTAAAAAAAATCAAAAATTTGTATAAAATTTAAAACATACTAACATTTAAGACACATTAGGTCTGTCTGCGTACACATATTTTGCATCATTTTGTACAAAATGTTACAAAATCTTGCAAAATGTTGTCTGCGTACTCCAAATCTCTTGCAGCGAGAGAGCCAAAAAGAAAATTTTTTGACAGTTGGAAGTAAGAGAACTTGCAAAATGTTACTGGAGAAATTTCTTCTTGTAAGATTTTGCAACTAGTTTGAACAGCTGTTTTTATTAACTAATTGAATGAAATAATTTTTGTGAAACGAAAATAAACATTGAAATTTAACAATAGTTAGAATTGTGTTGATTTTTAACGTTTATAACAAATTATAATAAATATAACATTTTACTAATGCCAGAAATGTCCAAATATACAAATAATTTACCGCGTACACATAAGCTAAAATTCTTTTGCTTTGTTATTTGAATTGTTTACACACCGTTCAGCTGTTTTCTTGCAAGATTTTACTGGATACTGTCTGTGTACTTTTTGATATATTTTTAGCCGACAGAGTAAAATTGGTCTTACTCTCCCAAAAAATATTACTGAGTATTTGCTACTGGAAAAGTACGCAGACAGACCTATTACTTCAGCACTGTTCTATAAAATTCTTGTCGTGCACAATCATTGTAGAAACACTCATACTTTATTTTAAAGTGTAAAAACCTCTACCTAATAATGTTATTATATATACAGCAATACAAAATTATAAATCAGTATTCTTAAAATAATGCAACATATCGAATGTGTTAAAAAGCAGAAATTTCGAATCATGAGACTTTTTGAAATGCACTGTTGTTTAGACAAAGAAAAAAGAGAAATGGAAAGGACGTTAAGGGAGCTAAAGAAACAGTACAAAAAAGACATAAAATTGTTATTACTGGGTACTGGTGAATCCGGCAAATCAACATTTATACGTCAAATGCGTATTCTATATGACAATGGCTATAGCGATGACGAAAGAAGACATTACATCAAACTCATACATGAAAATATTTTTCAATCTATGCAAAATATGATAGCAGCCATGGAATTGTTAAGGATCCATTACGAAAAACAGGAGAATGCAATAAATAACGCTGAGGTTATTATGCATGTAAATACTGGATGTAATACTTTTTTAGAGGACCCGTACTTGAGCGCCATTAAGGAGCTGTGGAATGACTCTGGCATACAGACCTGTTATATGCGGCGCAATGAATATCAGTTGAATGATTCAACCAAGTATTACTTGAGTGAAATTGATCGCATAGCTGAAGCCGATTATATACCCACAGATCAGGATATTTTAAGAGTTCGTATAGCGACTACAGGTATAATCGAGCATATATTTGAGGTAAACAAAGTTAAATTTCGTATGACGGATGTGGGTGGACAACGTTCAGAACGAAGGAAATGGATGCATTGTTTCGACAATGTTAAGGCTATAATATTTTTAGTTGCCATCTCCGAATATGATCAGGGTTTAAAAGAGCATGAAGAACGTAATCGTCTAAAAGAGGCTAGAAAAGTTTTCGAAACCATTTCGGAGTTTTTCAAAGGGACACCTATTATCATGTTTTTAAATAAAACAGATTTATTAGATGAGAAAATTATGTACTCACATTTAGATGAGTTTTTCCCAGAATTTAAAGGGCCACGAAATGATAGCGAAGCTGCACGTAAATTTATTCTTGACATGTTTTTACAGGTTCGTCCAATGATGTACTCTCATTTCACCTGCGCCACTGATACCGAAAATATCAAAGTTGTATTTACCGCAGTTAAGGATATCATATTGACTACAAATCTAGATAGATTTGGACTTGTTTGAATTATAATAACTACCTATTTCGTTAATATAGAATTTGACAGTCAACAACAAAAAGATGTTAATTCTTTTCTTAAAAAAATTTAATCTGTTTTTTTTTTTTCAAAATTATAAACATTGCTATTTGTTTTTTAAAAATATTTACGTAATTATAAAAATTGTGTTATTTTTACTTGTATTTATTTAGATCTCCCGAAGATGATCGAAATATTGGGAAAAATTTAATAAATAAAAACAATAATTGAAATTCAAAATTTATTGTTTGCTTTATTTGAAGAAACTATAGTATGTATGTACATATATGTATGACCTAAAGCCAAAAATCGAAAAACATAACTATGTATTAACAAAGAAAGATCAACAACAAAATTCATTCTTTTTTCTTAATTTTAAGTAAAAAGCAAATACATATGTGGCAAAATTTGTTAAATTTATTAAAAATGTATACATATTTTTCTATGCTGTGCATACATGCATATACATATACAGTAGTCGCTCGGTTATATGAACTAATTCAAGCAGAGCCTGTGCCTGTGTTCTGTAACTTTAGTGAGAACTTCTCGCATCGAAAAGTTTATAGTCGCCATGTAAAAGACAGGATGAACACCATAAATCTAATTATTTTTACTTGTAACGTTGTATAATGAGAGTTTATGTATTATCTAAGTCACACTGTTAATAATCGGAAGACTATGACAATAAATAAAATTTTCTCGCTGCGAAAACTTCTCACCAGTTACAGAACAGGGGGGCTGTTCACTAAATGGAGAAGTTCACATAATCGAGAGGATATAAAATAAGCTGTTTTTAACAAGAAAACATAAAATCTGGCAGCCGTTGTCGAGCAGTATGTTTAGTGACTAGTGTATAGTAGAGCTGCAAAACTGTCGATTGTCAGTTAATTTGGTATTATGTTATTAATCTATCGATTTTAATTTTTAAGAGCCATTTGCGCCTTACACAGCTATATAAGAATAAAAATTTATAGTCAGAAAACAGGCCTTACGAATGCCTTATAACAAGCTGAAGCCGCCTGCATCTAATGGACATATCGTGTACATACTTTGTTTCGATGTATTTGACATTCGATACAATTGCAATCGTTAAAAATTCATACTATTATTAGTACTATCGACTGTTTCGCAACTCAAGCGTATAGTTTCATGAGTTAAAATAGAAAGAATGGTAAAAAATATTTTACAAATGCAAGCTCCTAAAAAACTGAAACGCAGATACAAACTTTAAAATGAAGGTATGTAATAGTGCACTTAAATAAAATGTACAAATAATTATTTCTAAAATCTGTTCTCTGGCCGTTTTTAGTTACAACTAAGTAGTCGATTGATAGACGAAATCAGACAAAAACAAGTGTGTATAAAAAAGATACAAGATTAGTCCTGAAAATTTAAACTTTATTTACCATTCTTGCAGACTATCACCAGCAATCTTATAAATAAAATATTGTATTCAAAACAATTACTAGTCGAGCATGTGGATGCGTTAGAACGATGTACGCATTTTATAGAAAACTCATTGTTGACAGGATCTAGTATATGCTTTGGTGAGGATAAATGGGATAGCGAAAAACAGCAAAAAATTCTGTGCCCGGAAATCTTTACAGCTCGCAACACTTGTATACTCTTAGGCAGTACGATTTTGGAATATCTCGTAACACCACGCTCTTCCCGTTTTACTTTACTGCCGTTGGTTGTGACGGGTGGTTTTAGTGCTTTGTATGTGATAAAGAATGTTTTTGGCTTTCGTAATAAGTGCGTCGAACGTGAGCTAGAAAATCTAATACGAACAATATATGAATTTGGAAATTGTATACGACGTAATATGACTTATTTTAATGAGATTATAATCATGAAACAGCATGAACTTATAGAGTAAGTAAAATACCAAGGCTATATGCATGTTTTTATAACTTATGATGTTATTTTTGTAGGAGCCGTAAAATAGAACGGGCGTGGGATTGCATAACAGCTGTAAAGGAGGTAACTGAAATTTTCTTTGAAGCTACCCGCAAACTGGAAACTCAGTACCCCATGCCTTTGCGATATTGCGAGTTTTATGCTCCAATGGAAGATTTAAAAGAATGTGAATACTTTAAGAACAATGTCACCGACTACAGCCCTAAGCACATTAAAGTAAGTTAATTTTTATTTGTTTACTTATGTAAGTGTACTTTGCAAAAAGATAAAAATAGGTATCCAAAAGTAAAATGCATTTCTCATATGTATACTAGGTATGTGACAATACGTTTTTAAATTAATTAACATTGATCGGAGATTTCATTAAATACAATTTTTATATAAACATTCATTCTAAAATACGCGCTTTACTTTCTAAAATACGCGCAAAGAGATAAATTATTGGAATCAGAGTTTTATAATCACTTGTAAAAAATACATTTAACAAAAAAATTACAATTAATTATAATAATGGTATATTTTTGCACATTTTTGTTACAAAATCGAGAGTATTTTCAAAAATATAATGGTTTGTTTATTATAAATAAGTAGTTTGTGCAGGTATATGTACATAACACTTAGGACAACAAAAGTAACAACATTTAAAACACTTGACAATGACTGTTGCAAAGTTAAGAAATCTTGGTACTGGGTCGTACAAATCATTTTAAGGAATAGTTTTTATAAATCTATTTGCGATTATGTTCATGATATTTTATTATTATTAAAAAATGTTTGTACAAATACTTATAAGGGGTTTAGAAAATGTTGGACGTTATCTGGAATATTATTTTTTGTATATGATATATTCTAAGATACACCCATACACATATACCCAAAAATTAACTTTACAGTATGCAGGGTCGCACTTAGCCGTCTGCATTTCCTTTTTGTGTTTGAACGGTGGAATGTCAGAAAAATAAAAAAATTCATACAACTATTTGATGTGCATTATTTTTAAAATTTTTCTTCCCCTGTAAGACAACAAAAAATTTGAGTTCCGCCCTTCCTATGTATGTAAGCCATCAATATCTGTAACTATAGAACGGATACATGAAAATTGTAAAAACAACTTTAAAAAAAACTTTAGTTTTAAATTTTTTAATCACCAAAATAAAATAAATAATTTCTAAGTTATACCTGAATGTCTTGTGGCACTTCCTTCATTTCAAAGATAACGATATACATATCTCAAAAACTAGATCTAATTTAGAAAATATAGTATAGATTTAAAATCAGCAGCTGTTGATTGCTTTTGTCCATACCGTGTACACGTGTGCTGTTTTTCCACTGCTATCAATCACAATGTTCCGTTAAAAAACACTAACGACTTAGCATCAATTAACTGTGAATAAAATCAAAAATTGTGTATCGATTTTAACAAAATATGGCTCTATTTCTATAAAACTTTTTAGCTTTATATACACAGAAAAAAGTGAAAGTTTTGTTTTTTTTTTTAATTTCCATTATGATTAAAAAATTTAGAAATGTTCAAACTATCCCAATATCTAAAACTGCTAAACAGATTCAAAAACCATGTAAGAATAACCTTAATGTTATTTAATTGTGGAATTTCTACAGTTTCTAAAACAAAAACTCAATAACCCTAGAAATAACTGTCAGTTGCTCTTATCCAAAACCGTGTATACTTGTGTTATGAAAAATATTTTACTATTTTATTTTGCACAGAAAAAATCCTTTCTTTCCCTGAAATATATTCCTATTCATACCTGATCGAAACAGATTTTTGTTTTTCTTTCTTCGCCCTCATTCATATCTTAATTATACCATCCAAAACTGTTTCATAAAATGACAAATTTTTTTTTGTTAAATTAAAACGTTTATTTTTTTAGGATTTCCATAATATATTTGCGTACGTTCAATCACAGTTCCTTTTACGTTTAGCTTTAACTATATATACAAAACCATCGTTAAGTCAACTTCATACGGAATTAGAAAAAATTAATATCCTTACACAACAGCTAGTGCTCGAGGAGGAAAATCATTTTAAAAACCTTACCGTTGAGCTAAATGAAAAAGAATCCCTTGAATTGGAAGCTCTTAATGCCAATAAATTAGTAAAAACTCGTAATGATCCCATAGGCGTTCTACAAAATTCATCACTTAAACTGAGCGCTTGCATGGTGGCAGTAGCTGGCGAGTGCCATGCCTTAGACATTACATTACAACGTCTTACAGAAACCGAAAATTCAAATAGTGACAACACAAAGCATTTGGTGGAAGTAGCTAACAACATGCGTTCCATCGAAAATGCTTTGTCTGTGTGTTTTGATGACTTTCAAAGGTTAATGTTGATGTATAATAAATTTCTTAATAGTAAATTAGGCTTAAAAGATATAAACAGCGAAGAAAGTGATTATAAAGCTCAAGCTACAGATGATGAATTTCCAGAAAGCTTTTTACGTGTTGAAATATCTCAAAACTCGAATGAAACGGATAACCGAGATGATTTCTATGCCTACATGTTTGATGAACAACAAGCTAAAGCTGAAATCGAACAACTGGAAAAGGAAGAACGTGAGAGACACAAAGAAGAGTTGGAGATATTAAATTTCGAAAAACGAATAACTAAAGGAAAATTTCGACCTGTACTTAGGCAGCTAAAAGATCGCATTGATCCTATACGTCAGGTAATGCTTGAAAAAGAACGTGAAGTCCTTGCAGCAAAGGGTATCAATGTAGATGAATTTTTCGCTGAAGAAGATAATGACGGGGAGGAAGAGGATGAGGATAAGGAACAGAACAGCAATGTGGTTTTCAAAGAGGCCTTTGATGATAGCGATGCCAGTGACGGTAGTAAAGGCAGTGCTGATGTTGAGTTTGAAAAGCGCACTAAAAGCTTAAAAAAATTTGATAACTTTGCTGAAATGCGCAACTTTCTGGCACAAAAACAAAATATCAATCTTTTTAAATTGGAGACATCACCTGTGAAATCAAATGCTTTAGGAAAAGAAGATATTCTAGAAAGTGAATGTTAAAAAAAAGTACTCTTTTATTTTTTGTATTTTTTTTAATAATAGAATTTTCAATTAATTGTTAAAGTGAAGCATTTTTTTGATTCTTGAAAATTAATTTTGTTGGTTTTTTAAAATTGTTTTTATATTTTTTTACCAAAATTTTAGTATAAATAAACATTTAATATGCTTTATTTTCTTATTTAACAAATTGCCGTATTATATATATTTTTCTGTTAAATTTATTTTAACTAACAAAATACACTGTAAAAAAATAAAAAAAAATATAAAAAAGTTTATTTAAGAAAACAATTACTTAGTTTTTTACTTTTTCAAATAGGTGCGATTTTAATAGTAAACAAGTAAGAGAGTAACCCATTACCAGTGCCTCGTTTCTATCTTTAACTTGCAAAAACTTTTCGCGTCTAGAAATTTTATAAGATTATAATAGTGTTCCAGTTATTAACAGGGTGAACCATATAGTTTTAATATAATGCAAGTAAACATCAAACCTATATATTATATTTCCTTTGATTCATTCTGTTTTTGACAGGGCGACTATAAATTTCTCGACTAAAAAACTTTTCACATACAATACAGAAACGAGGCAAAGGTGTTTACAAATGACAGCAACAGTGCAAAAAACCCAATCCATTGACATTCTCTCTAAATTTTTCACAAGCACACTTACTCAACATTGGAATCACATGCGAACGCGATTCTAACTTTATTAAAAAGCGTTCGCTTACTCAACGATATAAATAAATAAATAAGAAACACTTGTTCCTAGGGCTGTTATATTCTTTTAACGACAACTGAACTGAAGTTGTAATAAATCCCCCCTACAGCTTCCAATGTGCCCCTGGATAGGTCAATTGTAGGACTGACCCGAATTAATTTTTCCTCTCAAACACTTTTGTGAAACATACATACACCCCATTTTCAGCCCCTAACAGGGTTGCTATACCCCCCGTAGTCGCCTTTAGAGGAATAAAATGTATAACAGACCCCCATTTGCTTTTTCTTTCAATCATATTCCTAAAACATACGCCCTATCTCCATCGCCTAAGGGGGTTCCCATACAAAGTTTGGGAAATTGTAATAAATCCCCCCCCCCCCCCCCCCCCAAAAAAAAAGATTTCAGGATGCCCGTGGATAGGTGAAATGTAGGACTGATCCCAACTCAGTTTTCCTTGCAAACATTTTCTCAAAACATACTTACCACCTATCTCCACCCTCTATGGGGGTTCCCTTACAAAATTTGAAAAAATTAGGGTGAAACCCCCTACAATTCTCCCGAAGTCACCCTAAGAGGGTTAAAATATGACACCGGCCCCTATTTAAAAATTAGAAATATTTCATAACAAAAGGGGTAAAAATAAATAAAAAGTTTCGGGGTTTCGAAAGGCCAATGCGAAGGGTATATAAGATTCGGCTTAGCCGAATATAGCGCTATTACTTGCTTACTTTGGGAAAGCCAAATAAAAGCTATTAAATAATCATTCAGTGTTAAAAAACGCTCTATTAGCAATCAATGTGTTAAAATGGTTGATTCTAATTTTCAAAGGATTCGAATTTCCGCGAGTACTAATTTACTTACGTCTGCTGTATAACAATAACTTTTCTCACTCAAGTATTATTTAAAGTTGATTGAAAACTGCAATAAGGTAGTTAAAAAAATTTTTTTGGAAACCCATTTGGTGTTTATACACAATATATCATACATATAGTTAGGTTAGGTAGAAAGGAGAAGGCCTTAAGGATCTTACGTCCTGCAGCCCTGCACCTAAGTCAGTGATAGACTTGTTGTGTGCTCCTAGCAAGGAAAAGAACCGTGTGGGAAAGTTCACAGAAATTCGGTGATGCGAACGAATTCCCTTAACACATCCCACTTTAAACCTCCTTAGTGAGCCACATACGGCAAAACATCAGACAAAACGCGTCGGGCTCTGGCTTGTGAAAAAGCCAGGGAGTGACACTTGCTCCTAGTTTAGGCTTCCCAAGTTTCAGAATACCCCTAGTCCTGACCTCATTTAACTGGCCCTAGAAAATTCTGGTAGACCTTTTTAACTCACATCGTCGCTTCCAATGCTTTAAGAGTTGCAGGTTTTTCGGCATATGCCAGTGACTTAACACAGCCCCATAAAAAGTAATCCAGAGCTATCTCGTTTATGCGATTAAATAAAGTTGTCACCAAATTGATTTTGCTGATTTTGCTAAAAAACGACAGAAAAGAGCGCTGTCTTGTTGGACTCAAATGTCGTAATTTTAAGCCGATTGATTTTTGGTAACAAAACTTTATTCAGCATGGCTCCAAAGCCCTCGCCATTTACCGCAAAGGCTGTCCCTTGATTAATTCGAATGAAATTCGCTCACAACAGTATCTCGATGATTTGTTGAACGAGTAAAATTAGTGCGAAAACAATCGAACTGCAAAAATTAATGAACGAAGTACTTTAAAAACATCGTAAACAAAACGGAGATTAAAATAAAACAATTACAAAAAAAAAATAAAAATAGTTTTATGTTATGGTTATAATATTAACAATCTTTGGTCAAAAATTCGTATAAATTTTTTATCTTACACTATTGCTTCTTAAACATATAAACTTAAAACTTAGTTAATGGAACTTATTATTTTAAGAATGTATGTAATATACTAATGGCCATTTGTTGAAATATTTACGCTAAGCCTTAACTTATTAGTTTAAGTATTTAAACTCTTAAATCTAGTGGAATTATATTACTTTAATCAAACTCCTCCATTGCTGGCAATGCTATTTGTATGACCTTGTGAAAATGCCGATATATTACTACTACGCACACTGGTGTAGCGTATAGGTTCCACGCCAAAATCATCACGTTTTAAACGTCTTCGTATACACACCACTATTAAACCGATAATTAAACCGAAAACCACAACCACTGAAGCTGTAATAACTGTTAAAATTATATATCGTTTACGTCGAAAACGAGGTGGATCTTCATCGATAACTTTGTATTTTTTTGGTATTTGCATAGAGCATATTTGGACCGATGTTAAATTGGACAAACGTGCCCCAGAAAATATGTAGGGACTTTCACAACGAACCGGGTCTTCTGAGTAAAGATGATAAGAACCAACATATTCCAGCACTTGAAATAGCTCACAGTCACACATCCATAAATTGTTGATAATATTAAAGGTTTTAAGTAGAGGCCATGGTTTTGGTAAGGTAGCATTAGTATTATTGACAGCTGAGACCGACGAAAGGTCCATGTTTAGGCTTAGAGTCGTTAAACTGCAGCGTGAGATGTCAATCTGTAAAAAACAAATATTTTTATTTTTTTAATTACGTAAATTTAATTTTTAATAAAATACTTCGGTATACCGATAGATAATTAATTCATTATTAGATGTATTATTGTTTTGCAAAATACTGGTATTATGATTACCGTTTCCCCAAAACCGATGCTACTTATACCATTTATTATAAACAAAAGCCCTATATTCGACCTTCATATGGGTCTTTTTGTATCCCTATTAAGCCTATATAGATATGGCACAACAACAGATAGTCTCGAGAGCTCAGCTAACCGACTAATACACTTATACATTGATTTTAGCAAAAAAAAAATAGTTATATCTCATATATGTATCTTGGTCAGTAGTGAAAAGATCTCGCTGATTGTATATAGCGATCTTGTTAGAAGTAAGTATTTCTAACTGTTCTTCGTGGGATTTGACTTGGACAGACGGACATGCCTAAATAGACTTTTCTCTTTATAAGGATCCTTATCACTATGGGCCTTATTGTGTTTGGCGTAGTCGTGTCGAATGTTGTCGAATTCGCCACAAAAACGACAAGGGTGCTATTCATATAGCATTGGCGTATTTGTTAGACGACACCAAAAAACTAAAAACGACTACGCCAACGCCAACGCCAATCACAATAAGGGTGTATGTAAAGGGTAAAAAAGTTATTAATAATTTAAACGCTTGTAATGTTGTTCTTAATTGCAAATATAAGGGGATCAAAAAGCTCCCAACCGACTTTTATTTACTTTATTTTAAGAATGGAACCACGTATTTTTTTTTTATTGAAAAAAAAATTTTTAAATTGATTAAGTCATACTTCTGTGACCGTCTTTTATATTATTTATGTAACTTTTTTTTTAAAAAAATAAGTCTATTTTTTTAAATTTATTTATTTACTTCAAATGACATCAGTGCGCATGCATTGACAACTTCATATTAATGAAGAGATTTTTAGTATTTCCTAGTTAAAGAGTTACTCTTGAAGTCCTTAAAAAAATAGGACTGACGCCGTTTCTGGCATAAATTGCAGACCATTTAACAGCTTTAAGTGCATGTGATGAATGTGACAAAGTAATTATTTAAACAACTTAATTTAAACTTAAAAATTTTCTTACATAAGTTAAGTTTCCACAATGCAATAAGCTGTCCAAATCAAAAACTTTTAACTTGGAATTTCTTGAACAATCCAAATGTGTTAAATGTGCCAAACGGGAAAAGGTATTATTCTTGATTATCTGCAAACTTTCCATACCGCTTATATTCAAACGTTGTAATACTTTCAAGCCCAAAAAACTTTCTTCACTAAAATCGTTAAACTGGTTTCCCGCCAAATTTAAACTACGCAAACTTTGGCCTATCAATTGCAAATTTTCGGGCAAGTTGACAAACTCATTTCCAGCCAAATTTAATGTTTTCAAAGAAGTTAATCTTTCAAAAACAATCGAAGCCATTGATTTAATGCCTGTGTAAGAAAGATCTAGATCCTGCAAATTATAGAGAAAGCTATAAATTATTTTTTAATTATTAGAAACTATATATGTTTACTCACCTGCAGCAAAGTGGCAGAAGCCAAAGACATAGTAGTAGGATTATCCAAAATTTTAAAATTATTCCAACTTAAATTAAGTTTCGTTAAGTTGGGTGTATGTTCGAATAATCGTCTATCTAAAGTGTTAAGTTTATTGTGGCCTAAATCTAGTTCTATTAAAGCAATCGGTTCATAGCTGGTAATATGATAGGGGCCTCTAAAAACATCTGGCGTTAATTCATCGCTTGTGAGGTCATTGTAAGCTAAATCCAATGAAATTATATTTGGCACATCCATAAAAGTCGGAGCTTGTAGATTTTTAATGCCACAATGACGGCAAGCAAAGCTTACTGTTGCATTGGTAGAAGGTAGTTGTTGTAAAGTTTCAATTGTATTACCCGAAAAACTGGCAACAATTACATTATCTATTAAAAAGATAAAAAAAATTTTAATTTATTATACAAATCATTTATTTAATTTAATTTTTAAGTATGATTTCTTAAACATTATCATTGTATGTATAAATGAATGCATGGAAATATACCTTTTTTATTATTTCTGCCAAATTCATCTGGCCACCTCGCAAGTATGTGTTTAAAACCTTTCATGGCGCAGCTCAACATGTGGTGAGTACGATTTGTGTTGTCAACATCTTTTGTATCTATACATGCGCAGATCTGACAAATGTTTGTAACATCTTCATATGGTATATTTTCATGTTGAGCACCAATATCCGGTATTAAAGAGACTGCGATTGAAACTAACTGCAAAAAGAATATAATTAAAGGATTTAGGATGAGTTACACTACTTGTTAAAATATTTTTTTTTTAAAGTGCTTATATGTATTAAAGAATCTTTTGATATGTTTGCTGTCTGGGTCTCTATTTTTTGCGGCCCCTAAAACACCTAAGAAATCAAGAAGAACGCTATATGTATTCGTTTTGACGAAACTTATATATACTGGGACTTTTGTGTCTATAGTCTTTGGTCAAAGTTGTGTTATCTCTAATGTGCACCGCACTATTGCGTATACATATGTATGTATATTTAATGCCAAAATTTTATTGAGCAATAGCCAGCCATATTTTAATAGCGTTCTTAATATGGAATTGTGTTTTATAGGTATGAAAAATTAAAAAAAAAACAGTTTTAAAACAAAATTAAACGCAATTTAATTAATAATAATTACATTATTTAGTTGAAATATTTGTATATACTTCAAAAAAGATTGTAAGGTGTTTTAAAATTAATAAGAAAATAAAACTATTTCTTTTTAACAAATAAACAAAGATGGCCGCCAGTTTTATTGTTTACATAACGTACATGAGTAGTTGTTCCCTAACCCTCAACATAAGTAAGGCAATAATTTTCTGTTATTCTGCCAACGTTACTGCTTTATTTTCTAAGATGATTATTAATATGTAGTTTAGACGGGGCGTTAAAAAGCGCTAAAATAAACATGCATAAAAAATCCATTTTTTTATAGACACAAAATATAAACATAAAAACCCCGCTTAAAATGACAGGGAAGTTGAAAAGGCGCCTACTAACGAACGTCGCTTATTTTGACAGCGAGAGCTTACCGATGAAACAGCCTATGACATTTCTATGTAAAACCTCAGCGCAACAATAAGCGAAGGCATGATTTAACAAACCTGTTTTATGCAGCAAATCGATCGAATTACACAACAGGCAGGGATATACCAAAAAGAAAATAAAAGGTTATATGTATAAGAATCGGCACACTTAATATAGCGCTCTTACTGGTGTTTATTGGAGCTTGTGTCTATATACATATAAGTCTATATCTAAGTATAACTATTGGTCTATGTGGTTAAACACTTAAGTACATATGTACATAGTTCTTATTTATATTGAAAAAATTTGAATTATGTAAAGCTATATTTGCACCACCTGAGTTCTCATCTGAGTCGAGTGTCAAAAAAATAAGTTTAAGTTTTTATGAGTGTCAAAAAACAATTTAATTTTTTTAATTCATTACGTTTAAGAAATTAGTTTTATTCGGCTAATTATAAAAAATGTTAAACTGGTATAAAGTATATGGCAATACAACAACAAGCATTCAATCCGATTACTTTTAAAAACTAATAGTTAAAACTTAGACGTTTAATAGACTAAAAACAGAATAAGTTCTATTTTCAACTGAGATTAGACAAAAATATTAACAAATAAAATCAGACATGAGTCTTAGTTGTGACACTCAGGTGATAACTCAGGTGGTATAAATATAGCTTAAGCATTTGAAACTTACCAATAACAAATTGCATAAATCCATTGTGTTTATATTAGTTTTTGTGTTTTTAATGTAAACAAACATTAACAAAATATTATAAATCATTCTAGTTAGTCATTTACTGAATTATGGCACATTTTTCATATTTTTTATTGATTTAGTTGTTATATTCTAGACATCAGAAGTGGTTATTGTCGAATTTCTTAAAATAATATTTGCTTTTTTTTATTTTTTAATGTTATCACAGTTATGTATTTCTTTTTTAACTGATAAAGTTATCAATTATTAAAAAAAATATTTTTTTATAGCTTTTGTAAATGTGTTTCATCATTTGCTTCGTTAAATTTCCTTTTTAAAGTTATTAAATTGTGTTTGAACAATATCTACCTGGTTGTTTGATTTAAGAAACCATATGGGCAATTTCATTATGTGGGTTCGACTATTTTACTCATGTTTTCCTTTAAAACTCAAACCTTTTAAATTAATTATTTTAAAAAAGTATGATAGCCAAGAGTGTTGTGTTTTTAAATGTTTACTTTTAGGCAGGCAGATACTTAAAGAATATAAGTTTTTCTCATAATAGTCACTTAAAGAGTGTGACGGGTGTGACCTAACGAGATTGTGTTTTAACCAATTTTTGCTTAAGGATCATATTAGGTCTGTCTGCGTACACATATTTTGCATCATTTTATGCAAAATGTTACAAAATCTTGCAAAATGTTGTCTGCGTACTCCAAATCTCTTGCAGCGAGAGAGCCAAAAAGAAAATTTTTTGACAGTTGGAAGTAAGAGAACTTGCAAAATGTTACTGGAGAAATTTCTTCTTGCAAGATTTTGCAACTAGTTTGAACAGCTGTTTTTATTTACTAATTGAATGAAACAATTTTTGTGAAACGAAAATAAAAATTGAAATTTAACAATAGTTAGAATTATGTTGATTTTTAACGTTTATAAAAAATAATAATAAATATAACATTTTACTTCATGCTAGAAACGTCCAAATATACAAATAATTTACCGCGTACACATATGCTAAAATTCTTTTGCTTTGTAATTTGAACGATAAGCTGTTTTCTTGCAAGATTTTACTGGATACTGTCTGCGTACTTTTTGATATATTTTTAGCCGACAGAGTAAACCTGGTCTTACTCTCCCAAAAAAAAATTTACTGAGTATTTGCTACTGGAAAAGTACGCAGACAGACCTATTGTGTAAAATGTTCTTGAAAGCTTAATTATTTTGATTTTTTTTAATGGCACAAATCGTTCTATTAGCATTTAATACTCAATTTATGCAAATTATTTTTATAAAAAAAAAACTTTCAAACAAAATCAAATTATTCTTTATGTGACCTTTGTAGAAAAAGATGCACCAATTGATTTTAAAAAAGAAAAAAAAATATTTTTCTCCATGTTGAATATTAATTTTTTCTACATCAGTAATTTTTATTATACCTATACAACCTGAGAGTGTTTAGCAAGCGATATGTAACATTTTTTATTCTTAATAAATATTCATACTAACAACAAACCGATAGATAAGATAAAGTCTTATCTCTTTGTATTTAGGGAAAACAAAGCTTTTTTCCAATAAAACTGAAAGATTTAGAAAAAATCAAGTTTTAATAATTAAAGCAGTTTTTGGGGTCAACATGTTTAACCTAAAGTATTGTTTATTTTAACAGTTTTCTACTAATATACAACATATACATAGGTAGTTATTTAGTCGAGTGAAAATCAAAAAATATAAAAGAAAGGCAAATCCCTTTAAAATTTTTGAAAAACATTTGTCGGTGCTTAAACATACAGCTTATTTATACATATATATATATATATATATATATATATATATGTATATAATAACGAAACTGTTTTTAAAAATCAGTAAATAACAAAATGATTCATTAAATTCGATCTTAATTTTAAGTCATGAACAGGGCTCGGATTCATATTTTCAGACTCTTTTTACTTAAAAGAAATTAATATTTTCCATGAATGTTGAAAGAAACTTTATTTTAAAAAGCTTTTTTGATTATTGTATATTATACAATAGTACACCCCTACTCTTCTTCTTAATTCTTTTAAATTTTTTTTAGTCATTTATATTTTGCCGCTTATTTTACTATCAGCGGCAAATGAACTGATATTAAGTTAATATGCTTGTTAATTTTCCTTGAATTTACGGCTTTAGAAATTTTTTTTGCTTTTAATTATTATTGAGGTTCATCATAGTTCATATTTTTAATTTTTTTTACTTAGAAGAAAATAATATTTTTAATAAATGTTAAAGGAAATTTATTTTAAAAAGCAGGTTTTTTTTACCGATTTACCGATATCGTAACCAGCTACGGATTTTCATCATAACTTTTCCTTTAATTGATTTTCTGTAATTTTCTTGTTCATTTTTGGCCAAAGGTAATTTTTAGTACTTAAGATATTTTTGGCAATTTATTTACTTTTTTTTGTAGTTGAGCAAATTTTTTGTTATTTTATTTATTTTAAGTATTTTTTTTTTAATTTCGCAAATTTCGTGTTCGAGATAAACATAAACGTCCACTTTTATGTACATAAAAACACTCAGCAATTGATGGTTAAGAATTCTTTTGCAGATCTAGTTTTTTCCAATTTTTAATTGAATTGTGTTACGCATTAGCTTTCGTTTATTGCACGTCTTGACGAGACAAATTCATGCCTAGACAAATGTCAAAATCCAAATAAAAAAAATCCGGTATTTTTATACTGGGTTTTTTATGTACTGAGTTTGACGTTTGTTTAGGCATGAGTTTGACGTTTGTTTAGGCATGAATTTGTCTTGTCAAGACATACAATTACATTTAATTTAATTCTGTTAATCACTTAAAGCTTAAAACTTTTTTAAAAATCATATGTCCTTTGTTATTTTAATCGAATCCACATTAAGAAAAAACGTTGTACGGTTCCACGGTGCCATGAACAAATTATATCATGAATATCGAAATTGGGAAGAAAATGTTTGTGTCTATAGATAAATAATTTATTTTTTATGAATAAGAGCATATTCAGTGTAATATTTTAAGCTATAAAAAACCAAAAACCAGTAACCGGTTTTAACCTAACTTTGAAATAGTTGAAAAAATTAATCATGCAGGTGTATGTCAAGTTGTAAAGGGTTTTTGATACTTTACATCATATTAAACGTGAAAATATCTTAAGTTTGGTTAGAACAGCTGTTTTCTGTGGTTGTGGTTATGTCACGTATAATTAAACCTTTAATATATAATGGATGTAACGACTCTGAGTATTGATGTCGAAAAAAGCTTTTGAATATTGAAACATTTTTTACTTATTAATCTTATATCATTTTGCTTAAAAATTAAAAAAAAAAATTCAAATAATCGCAATTTAGTACAAATTGATTGAAATAAGAAAAAAATATATATATGGCTTTTGAGTAATTTTTAGGTAATTAAACTTCGAACACTGGTCATTAATTTAGATGTTGTTTAGTCTAAACAAACAATAATTCAAAGCAGCTGTCACTTACACATACACACATTTCCATGTGATTAATTAAAAAAAAAAAAGCTTAAAAGAAAACAAAACGTTATTTTAAATGCTTAAAATTAGATTTCTTTATAAAAACATTTTTTACCTGAACGTGGCAAAGGTAAATTTATTTAAAGCAGACAAATTTAAACATAATTTTAAACCAAACGTTTTATTCTCAAAGGCCTGATTTAAGACTGAAATAATTTTTTATTTCTAAACAGGTTTGTTTTTATACTAATGCCACAAAGGTGTGTTGTTGTTTCTTACGCCTTTAGCCTTTAGCTATTCGTCCATCCGTCCGGCTGCATTCTTCTGGTTGACGCATGTTTGGGTCTTTTAAAGATATTTTAATAAAATTTTTCTCTGATAAGTTTTTTGGTCATTGAAGAACTAAAATAATATTAAACAACACTCTTTTTTTACCCGTGCTTTTTGCGAAAGCTGATGAAGCAGCACTGAGTATTTTTAAGAGAATAATCTTTCGAAAAATTAAGGGCTCGATCTGTTTAACAGAGTATAAGCTTTAAACTAGCCGTTAGATTTGTGTAATGTATCCCCAGATTGCGCATTAAGGGAAGGCCGCAATCTCGAAAGAAGGGCCAAATAGAATAAGACGTGCAGTGTAAATGGTTAAGACCAAAAACAGGTTGTAGACCCAATTAAAATAAGTAAGATTTTGGGTATAGGGTTCAAGTCAACTGAAACTGGTGTGATCGGTCCATTTTCTCACATAGCCCTTATCCACATGTTTCCTTGGAATTTTGGCCTATAACTCTTTTAAATATTAATCTATCTTTACAAAATTTTGCACATAATTATAGCTCTTTGCCACAAACTGTTACGCTGAATTAAAGTATAATCGGCTTACTTTTTCAACAAACCCCATGCAAATGTCTTACGGGAAAAGACATTTCGGGCTGTAGCTGCGTTGAATATTACTTTACCTCCACAAAATTTGGCATTAGTTTTTGGTCTTTTGCCATATTGAATTTTAATGTGACCTATTCATTTGGCTTCCGGCATACGCTCGCCCGTCACCGAATGCGGAAACACTGGGCCGTTTGGCCACCAACCTTGAAAGTTATGGGACCACACGAGACGTTGCCAAGAGTTGTCGGCCCCGGAGCGCCCGTTCTGCTGAGAATATCACCGCTGTTGGCGAGGATGTTGAGCTGTCGCCATAAACATCGACCAGACGCCGTGCCTTGCAATTAGCCATCAGCCGGGCCCTAAAGCTCTTCAGCTACAGTACATTAACTTTTCTATTGAAAATTTGTTAAAAAATCGTTATTCATACATACATACACTGAGAAGAAAAGAGCGCTTTAAAATTAAATATTTTTCAATACGGCTGGTTATCATACATGAAAACTTTTAATTTTAAAGTCCCTTGTACTGGATTTAAAGTGTTTCTTTTCTGAGTGTACATATATCGAAGCATTCAAAAAACCAAAATTAAGTTCCCTTTTAAATTACGATAGCGATATAATAATATCATGTATGACTAATTTACATGCTTTTGTATTTATAAGAATGAATTTTGTACCCATTCATGTTTACCAGAAGAATGTTCCTTAAAAAAGAAAAAAAACATTTTTATTAAGAATTGAAATTATATCAACTTTACAATACTATACAACCGTAGTATTTATTATTCAGTTTTCTACACAAATTCATTGAACTCTTTGTGATTTATTTGTTTTTTCTTTTATCTTAAATTTAAATTGATTCATTTACACATTTACGCTAAAAACATAACGAACAAAAGATACACATATAATAGCTGTTTCGTCAGTTTACCATTTTCAGATGTTTTCAGTGCTTCTTAGGTTAATGTCTCCGCTTATTTAAACTGGGCCGCCACGTTTAAAGGCCCAAATCGGGGAAAACATTGTTTTTAAATATCAATTAAAGTCCAAGATACTCGTATAAATAAATTGGACAAATTTTGATTTAATTACTTTGGCAAAAGTTCAAACCGACCATTTTTGATGGTTGATGTAGATCAAAATATCACAAACGTCTAACTTTCTGAAAGTCATCAAATAAATTTAAAAACTTTTAGCGTTTTGTGGAATATTTTTAAATTTTAATTACTGAAATGACCAAAAAAGATGCTTACAATTAACAATTCAATTACTTTAATAAATAAACACGGTAATTAGAAAAAAAAAATGTTTCCTTTTTGCCTCTGCTGGAAATTTAACTTGGGCTACTTGTTGGCTTGTGAACACTCTAACAATTTCAACACACCTCTATGTTGAAAAAAGAACATATTTGTTACTGTACTTATTGCATAAAGATTATCTTTAAACAAAAATTAATTAAGCATTTTGATTGAATAAATTAACATATTAATCAAATTTACTATCAATTAAAAAATTTATTGAAAAATAAATTCAAATATTATTTTTCATAACCGATCAATTTAGAAATTGGTGTCTGGTGGTCGATTTTTAAGGACTCCCGAAAACATTGAACTAATTGATTATTCACGAAATTTTAAAAAGTATTTGAAGTTCCATCCTTTTAAAATTCAAATCGTTCACGAACTGAAACAAAGTGACTTTGATTTACGCAAACATTTTTGTGAGACGATGTTGGAGGGTTTTCGCACTGCAAATCCCTTTTTTTTTTTGAAACGACGTGGCCCATTTTCACTTAAACGGCCACGTCAACAAGCAAAACTGCCGTTACTGGTCTCCAAGAACCCGCAACTCTCGATTGAAAAATCAAAAACCATTGCAATGCTCCAGGGTAACTGTTTAGTGTGTCTTATCCAACCTTGAGATAATTGAACCATTTTTTTCGAAAATTCTCAAGGCCAGGCGCTAAGATCAATTTTGAAAATTATCGACGTACGACTACGGAATTCTTTTTGCCAAACCTGCGAATTCATCCATCGTACCCTTAACACACGTTGCTTCAGCAGGATTTAGGCGACTGCACACACAGCCAGAGCTTCGATGAATTTGCTGTGGGAAAATTTCCCTTAAAAACTAATCAGTTGCTTTGGGGACACTCCATGGTCACCGAGGTCGCCCGATCTAACTCCTAGGGATTTATTTTTTACGCGGCTGTTATAGTTTCCGAGATATAGCGCATAAAGTATTTCACCAAATTTGTGCAATTGTAGGAAAAATACCTCTTCCCCTGATCCTATCTGAAAAAACTTTTTCCATTATATAGGTCCCTTCTTTAGGAGTATCCGTGTCAAGTTTTGTGTACTTACTGAGATATATAGGGATATATGCACAGATTTTGTCCTAAAAAAATGGGTTACTTTGGGTTTTCGCTTATATCTCGGTCAATAATGAACCGATTTTGCTGATTTTAAATAGCGATTGTCTCCAGGATATTTCTAATAGTTTGACACCATTACCTGGTCTTTATCTTTTTATTTGACTCCGGAAACTTGATACGGACAGACGGACATGGCTATATCAACTTCCCTATCTATAAGAATCCAGAATATATATACTTTATGGGGTCGCAAATGAATAATAAAGAAATTACAAACGGAATGACAAACTGATATATACCCTTATCACTATGTGAAGGGTAGAATTTCATTAACTTTTAAAGTTGTTATTATTTACTTTATTCTTATTGATTATTTAACATTGTTAAAACTTTCTTTAATATAGAATTAAATTCTTTAAAAAAAAATTTCAATTTTTAAACATATATATCTGTATAGATATCATAATTTCTCACTACGCTTATGATGTTTTTTCCTTAATATGAATTTTATATTTTTTTATATAAAAATCTTAATCATTTTACTCTCAATTAATGATTGATTAATGAACCAGTCGGTCGTTTGACAAGTCATTTCATATTGTTGATGTTTATTTGAATACAATAGTTGTTGCTCATTGTTTGAGTTTTATTTTATTTACTTTTTTATTTGTACGCACTCTTACTTTGAATTCACACAACAATCAAAAAGGTGGCGATAATATCGCAGCACCCAGAAAGGGCAACACCAGCAAGTTGTTTTATGAGAAAAAAAAATCAAACTCAATATCAACATCGACTGTAATAAACGTTTTTACCGTATCACCGTCATTAACATCATCGTGATATGCGGCAAAATAAACGTGATCAATACAAATAAACACAAAAATCCATTAGAATGCAACATTAACTTTTTTATTTTTATTTTTTTTTTATATTTTAAATTTTTATTTATTGTTGCTGCTAACGTGAAGAAAACTTTAAGCTCATAAGGAGAATAACATAAAGAAAAATGAGCGGCAAATGAAAACAAAGGTTTTCAGTTGAACCAGTTAGACATTGTAACAGCAACACGTTTTGTTAAACTTTTTTTTTAATGTACGTAATAATTTTAATACAATAATAATTTAACGAACGAAAAAACACGACTTATTCAATAATAATCGAGTTGAATTTTACAAAAGCGTCCGTTACTGGTAAAGTCACAAATTAAACTGAAAACTTTAATACGAAAGAATTTAAGAAAACTGGAAGTGGCAGCAAACAACTACGGCACCAACAGTAACAAATGATGATAACAACAGCTAACAGCAGCAATAAAAACAAAAAGCTTAAATGTTAAATGTTGTTAAATAAACTCAAATGGAACGAATACCTTAAAATCCTACTTTACCTACTTTATAGTTCACTTAAACCGGTTATTAAAATCCGGGGTCGGTTTGAAGCTGGAGGCAGGTAGAAGCAAGCTTTTCCTCTCTTTTGCATACTGTCGTCAATTGGAGACACCAAATGTCTTTAGATCTTGTTGCACTTGGTCATTCCAACGAAAATAGCGCCTAAATTAGTTAAATGCTTTGTATTTTTCGTCATTTTTTTGTAGACCTTAAGATTATTAAACTTCGCTCAACTTAAAAAAATTCCGTTTTCATTTCTTGATAACATATAAGATAAATAGGTCATGTTAACAACCACAAACTACTACCTTTCAAAGACTACTGGTGATAAAAATCTGTAGCAGTCTTCGAAAATGCTTTCTACTTGGCTGGTTAACTAATTAAGATTAATAAAAACATAAATTTATTCTTAGCAAAAAAAACCCTAAATTTAAAATAACTAAAGCCAAAATACTAAAAAGCTAAATTTGTCAAAACTATTTTTTTTAATGTCTTCATGCTGAAATTAATTATCAGATATGCGCATCCGGGAGAGAATTTTTGACTCTCTTACTTCTTTTTTTTTATATATGGAAATTGACACATGGTGAAATAATTTAAACGTATTGTCAAGCTCCATATATAAAAAATAAAAAAGTAAGAGAGTCTAAAATTCTCTCCCGGATGCGCCCCCCTGATAATTAATTTCAACCTTGTCTTTAAGTTATTTTGTAATGGCATTAAAAACAAATGAAAAATTAGTTAATTTTAGGATTTTCTGCCAGTTAATTTTTAGTGTTTGAATTTTAATGAACTTTTAATTTAAATGAATATCTCGTTTTTTCGGCCCATAAAGTGCACTATAAACATTCTGGATCCTTAAAGATAGGGAAGTCGATTCAGCCAGGCCGTCTGTGAAAATCAAGTTAACGGAGAAGAGTCAAATCCAAAAGGCCACGTTTTGGGATCAAACTATCGGAAATATTTTTGTACTGGGTTCAACGTCAATAGTGGTCCACTACAATTTCACTATTGGTATTTTCTGCAAACATAGCTGCCAGATAAGTTTGGCTCAATATTTTCAAATGTTAGGAAACAAATCGTCAAAATCGTGAAAAAAATCTCTTAAAATCGTCAACACTAAAATTTATGTTTTTTACAACTTTTTTCCTAATAATAAAAAAATCCAGAGGCCTAATCTTCACATTCGATTCGAATCGAAATCTAAAAATTCTTATTTGAATTCCTATATTAAAATCATTGATAACTCGATTGATAGAGTAAAAATTCGATTCAAATCGAATGCGGCGATTTGGCCCCAGGATACAAAATTCTTACAATCAATTTCTGCCTCTGATTTTCTTTTAAAAAAGCCGCAAATCTTAAATTTTCAAAAATCGTCAAATTCAGGGCGAAAATCTCCCAAGCCTATTTTTGCCGCCAAAATGACGATAAATAGTCAAATCTTGCAGCTATGCCGGCAGGTTATTTTTATATATTTGGCGGTACCTAAATAACAATTCACTTATGCTCAAGCGATTTAAATTCCCACAAGTTACGATAACTTACATCTATACATACCCTGTCGGACATTCAGTTTACTTAAAATTAACTTGAAGCTAACTATTTCTCAAGTAGTGGTGGTTGACACTTGCATTACTTTTATATGGAATTAACTAACTATTTTAACATTGTGATGTCCTAGGAAGTAGTCAATTGTCCGATTCTGCATAACTTTTAATTAACTTGAAGTTAGTTACCTAGCTGTTAACTTAAAGTTAACTTTTTGTAGCTAGCTATAAACTTACTACTTTAAGTTAGCTTTAAGTTGGTTTTTTTAATTAACTATAAGTTACGAATTTCTTACTTTTAGCCACAATTTAGCCAAAAAAGGATTGATTTAAGTTCGGAACCGTACTTGATTTAAGCCAAAAAAGATTGATTTAAGCCGTAAACGGGATTATTTCTAAAACTAAATGTCATTTTTTTTTTGACATATGGGGAGCTTTATTAAAGAAGAAGAACTTTATATTTTATTTACATTTTATTAATAATTAATACATATTTACAATTTAAAAATTTCATTTTTTGTATTTACCGACGCTGAGATTCGAACCAGGGATTTCTGCACTGCAGCACAAGCGCGTTACCTCTAGGCCACCGAGACACTTTGTTTTTAAATGTAAAATAATATATTGAAAGAACAAGTTTTCTTCTGCTTGATTTGTTAAAGCAATCTAATCTTATTTAAAAAAAATACTGCGCAGTGTTTGTATACATTTTGGTTAATGCAAATTTTGCATTGCGTAGTAGTTGGCTTTAAGTTTGTCTATAGAAGCTAACTTAAAGCTAGTTTTTTTTTGTAGTTAGCTACTCATTTGACGGCAGGGTACGTACGTCTGTTTGTATGTAAAAATATGTTCATGTTGTGTTCCATGCTACACAGTTCGCAAATATGCAACATTAAACCATGTGTCTGTCCATTTAATCCATATTCAATAAAGGAAAAGAGTAAAAGAAACAAAAGTGAACATCAACAATATTAACCAAATATAGTAAACTAAACCGGTCTTATGATTATTTTAAACTTTTTGGGGTTTAAAATTTGTATCAGATGCGTCAAATTGGGGGAATAAAATCCCTCTTTCAAATGTTTTTTATTAGGAATTTTTTAAGTAAGTAATTAGTTTACTAATACATATCTAAATAAATTTTTTTAATACTTTCAGTCTTGTTTATTTATAGGAGCCACGACAGGAATGCTGTTGCTAAAGCTGCTATCACACAGGATGTATTTTACATATGACTTGTCACATTTGCAAAACATATGTAAATAAGTATGTCTGTCTAAATTGTCATTCTAAAGATGATTTATAGTTTTTGTTTTCACAGGTCGTCATGTGATTACTTATTTTTTACTGCAAAGTGTTTTCAAAAAAATTGGTTCAATTTCTTGACAAATATATGAACACGCAATATTTTTTTTTACTGGAAACATTGATAAAGTTTTTTGCTTTAAATTAAACCTAAAGTCCTTACAAGTTTTTAAACAAGATGTTCAAATTTATTTAGATTTACGCAAAGAACGGCTGAAATTTAAACACATATATATGTTCGCTTTTTTTTGAAATACGGCAAAAATGTGTATTTGTTTTGTGCAAGCAAATTCTTTTCATCATAGAACTTTGAGCTTCCTATTATTAAAAATTGTTATGAATGTTAAAATATTTAAATTGACGTTGTAAATTTTTGTTCGTCTTTTAAAAAGCTCTTATTCCCCCAATAAGAAGGGAAAGGACCAAGTTAAGGAACACAATTCAAAACTTGCCGTCGGAATTCAGATAAAAAGCGCAAAAAGCCGCAGCGCTTGGAAATCTATTCTACATTCGGCTTAAGGACCAAATGTTTTGTAATAGTCACTTAAGTAAGTAAGTATCCCCCTCTTAAAATGCGGCTCTGTCAGAAGCCTTACGCTTAATTACGGTGACCAGGCGTTTAATTTTTTTCCGCAAAATTTTTTGTTATTTGTAAACTATTCTTTTGTAGTAGTAACTAGTTACTAGTTATTTTAAGTGCCTGCAAACTATTGAGGAGTTGGTACCAAGAAAATAGTATTAGCGCCTTTTTTTGGTTACTCAATACTTTTTTACTCGATACTTTCCAGAGTTGCATTTTTTAACTTAATTGAACATTTTAACGATTTAAGCATAAGCCTTTTAAAACTGAAAAAATAAAAAATAACAACTACATACGTATGTACATATAGATATTTAACTTTAATTCAAAAAAAGTGATGGTTGGCTATCATCTAAATAATTAATTAACGCTGCTCTTAAATTTTTAAACAAACTGACAAAAGTATTAAGTAGTCTCGGGTACCAAAATTGAAAGTATTTAGTTGTATCGAGTAAAGTTGTTGAATTGACCAGCACTAGTTATTTTTGTTTTAGTTATCCCGAAATTCACGACCCCACTTAAAAATGTGCTCACAAAAGTCAATAAAATAACTAGTTACCAAATATTAACTGTTGCACAAATTGTTTTCGTTTCGGCTCTTGGTTTTTACTTTAAAAACCTGGTCACTGTTACTATTAAGAACCCGATTTTTGTTATTAAATTTTGCCTTGTATTGGTGGTAGAAAACAAAAAGTATAAAAGTGGGTTGTGTATTTGCAAAGCTAAAGGTGATGTTATGTTTATTCCAGAGACCGTAATAATTATGTCAAAAGAAATAAATTTCCAAAAATAATTAGGTATTACTTTTTGATTTTAACAATTTTAGTAAAAAAAATTAACTATTTTTTGTCTAGAAATAATAATTATTACTTGATTTAAATTTTTTTCTGAAATGATTATTAGTTGTGTTCAATAACTTTCCAGTAATTACTAGCAACGAGAGAGTAAAAATAAATATTTTCAAAATTGCTCTCAAAAATATTTAAAAGTAAATGAACACTTTTACAGTCAAAACTTGCAAGCAAATGTATTTTGTTATTGTAAACTTATAAAAATTTAAAACTTAAATTTTTTTTCAAAGCATAATGACAGAAAGACTGTTTGAATAATAGGTGTGTTCATTTACAGAAAATTATCACTTATTTTCGATAATTATTACTAGTAAGCAGTGTGACCAGATTTTCAAGTAAAGATCAAGCTAAATCACGTTTAAAAAACAGCTAAAAAGTGCTAAAAACAAAAACTTAAAGCCAAAAAATAAAGCTACACTTTTTAGTTCGTTTTTTAAAAAATTTCTTTGTTATTTAGAAATTTCTCATAATAGGAACGAAACGTTTTTGTGCTAAAAATATTTAAAAAGAAAATTTGTTTTTAAAATTTTGGTTTTATTTACGAAAATTTGGTAGACCCATACCTTCAGTAAGAAGAAAAATAATATGTGTTCATATGCATATGCATGTACAAGAGCTTTTTTAAAAAGTTTTTAGAAGCAGGTGTTAATTTGCTGCCTGTTTTGGTAAAAAAAAACTAATTTGTAAGATATGTATTAAAAAAAACAAAAAACGAAAATTTGTTTTAGATATACATAAATACTCAACACACTTTGTTCGTTAATTTTTTTACAAAAACACGTAAAATTAAGTAATTTATTTACAAACTTTTTTCATAAATACAAACACATGAAAACAATAAAAAATCGAAACAATAAGATTACATTTACACGATGCAATTTTTTTAATATTCCTTCAATGAAATTTTTGCTTGTTGACAAAACGAGTATAAAGAGACTACTTTTCTACACAGTTCGTTAAAAATCGAAAATTTTTATTCAAGTTACATAAGTACATATATATATCATGAAAAATGCCTTTATTCATTCAAATTTTGTTCAAGAAAAGAAAAAAAGATAGTCTTTAATGTAAAAAAGTTGCATTGTAAGAAAGCATTTTTAAAAATATTTTTATTTGTACATGTGTGTCTAAATATGTATTTAAAACCAATTAAAAAAATGAAAAAATAAAAAATATTATTATTTTTTTTAATCCTATCCATAAAAATAATATTTATCGTTATTAACCGTTTTTATTTAAATTAAAAAATGACCGGCCTGCTAAAAAAAACTAAATTTACAAAGAACATGATTTTCAACAAATATAGTTTAATACCATCAAAATGATGAGCTTTACTTGACCCTACGATGTTTCATTGTGCCTGCTTTTTTCTTGAAAAATTATTTCGGTCCTGTTTGACTTGATTTTTTAAAAAAATAAACTTTAAAATTCTTATTAAATAAAAATATTAATATAATAACTTGTTTCAACGAAAGACATAAGTGTTTTACATTTTTGAGCAATACATGAAAACATATTTTAATTTAACCAAAAGACGGAACAAATGTTTGTGTCGTATTTGGATTTCTTTCTTTAAAATTGCCGCATTTAAAAGTATTTGTTTTGGAAAACAAATTCTTACGTTTTTTTTTTTTTTGTAATACCATGTCTTCCTTATTTCTTTGTTTTATTGAAGTTTTGTGCTGCTTCACGTTTTTTAAATGTCGCTAGAAGTAAATTATTAAACAAAACAATGGTTCGGAAACTGTTATGTTGTAATTTCGAAGAAAATTTGGAGCTTGATACCTTTCAATATAATTGGGATATATACCAAAAAATATAATACGACAAATTTTTGACCTTTTATCTAGCTTCAAAAACTACTAAAAAAGCTGAGTCCAATTTCGAAAAAGGCTAAAAAAAAGCTAAAGGCTAAATGTAAAGGTTTCGGGCTAAATGAAGAAAAATAAAGCTAAATTTAGCTCCAAAAAAGCTAATATGGCCACACTGCTAGTAAGTGTTCACGTACACAAAAAATTAGCAGCTAGAGAGCCAAAAAAGAGCGTAATATGTTTAGAAACAAAAATGTTTCTGATAATTTCTGCTAGTAAAAATTTTACTATCAGAAATTATTCAAACATTTTTTCTGTCATTATGCTTTGAAAAAAAATTTAAGTTTTAAATTTTTATAAGTTAACAATAACAAAATACATTTGCTTGCAAGTTTTGACTGTAAAAGTGTTCATTTACTTTTAAATATTTTTGAGAGCAATTTTGAAAATATTTCTTTTTACTCTCTCGTTGCTAGTAATTACTGGAAAGTTATTGAACACAACTATTTTCTGATAGTAAAATTTTTACTAGCAGAAATTATCAGAAACATTTTTGTTTCTAAACATTTTACGCTCTTTTTGGGCTCTCTAGCTGCTAATTTTTTGTGTACGTGAACACTTACTAGTAATAATTATCGAAAATAAGTGATAATTTTCTGTAAATGAACACACCTATTATCTTTAAATTTTTATAAAAATCAATTATGCCAACAATAACCCTCACTTTTTGATTTTGTTTTCAAATAAAAGTATAACATTTTTTTTTTGAAAAAAAAATTCAATTCTAAAAATAGGTACCTATTTATTTGTTTGACAAAAAAATTAAAATCAAAAAATAATAAGCATATTTTGAGAAAAAAAACAAAAAAATCCAAATATCTAAAAGCAATTGATTTAAAAAAAAAAATCTAGTTTAATACCATCAAGAAAGTAAACTTCACTTTACTTTCCGATGTTTGTTTTACTTGCCTTTTTTTCATTGAAAATTCGAAAAATAAATATTACCTACAGTCCCTGCTTTATTGAGTTAAAAGTTTTGATTATTAAGCACAAACGTAAATTTGAAACTTGTGTGTTTTCATTAAAGAAGTGATTGTTTTTTCTTCCCATTACCTTGATGCTGTTTCCAGAACGGATGCGATTAGCAGAATTTCAATAATAAAAGGAAGGCATGCAGGTGCTTTTTTGACAGCAAGGCAGATGTTTCGCGGCGAATTGATTTACAATAAAAACTGTTTTAAGTTGATAACAGTTATTGCTTGTATTAACAAATTTTGATTATAAAAACTAAAAACATAAATCTGGTTATAAATTCATTTTTATTTTGCAAAAAAAAATATTTTTAAAGTAAAGTTTTTTTATCACGTGGCTGTAAATAATTTTTTAGCAAGACAAGGATACCCATCACTCTTTTTTGACGGTCGATCTGCATATACTACATGAAGAAAAGTCCCCAAAGTTCAATTTTTATGTCTTTAGCTTAACGTGCTTGGGCTATATGACTACGATTCTTTAGTCAGTAATAATACTTTTTAAGTACATTCCTACAAACATATATTTCCAAATCTTATACCTTTTCGTAGGAAGAAACGGCATCAATCATTACGTTCAACTGGAAACAGTTTGGTTTTTGTCCCAATTTTTTTATGTATTATAAAACGTGATTATTTCAAGTTAAGTTTTTGTTATTTTGTTTGTTGTAATAAGGTTCTGGCGTATTTTTTTTTTATTTTTTTTAATTTTGTATTCCACAATTGAACTTTGCCGTTTTATGGCTGTCTATCACAAGTAGTTAAAACGTGTATTGACTTTAGGCTAAATAACAAAATTATGTAACGAGTTATAGACCAGAACTGGATGTACATATTTGTTTAATGTATAAATAAGTACATATATTTTAGTTTACAAAATCATAGTTGTGGATAAGAAATAAATAAAATGCATAACCCCTTAAGAAATGATATTTAACAGTAAAATTTAACTCACGTTTTAATTTAAATGCGTTTTTAGAATTTTATTTGTGGTTAATAATAATATTTAATGAATAATACACAGAGAAATTATATGCATTTGAGATTTTTATTCATCGAAATTTGTCACAGTGCACTTATAAATAAAAATTTTTAATTGCCATTCATTAGGTGTGATCAATTACATTCCCAGCAAATACCACCAATGAGAAAGTAAACAGAAAATTTTGAAAAACTTAATGTCAAAAATATAAAAAGCTTATTGAGCACTTTACCAGTCGGAATTTGCAAGCAAATTTCTTTTAGAAAATCTTTTTTAAGGCATAACCACAAAACAGCTGGGTAAAAAATTCTTGCAAGCAAAAATTTTACTTGCAAGAATTTTTAATGTCCCAATCAAAAAATAATTATTTTATACAAAAAAAAAACTAAAAAATAATAATTATTTTTTGTCAAGGAAATTTAAAAAAAATCTAGCTTAATACGGCTCCCAAAGTGAAAATAAAAATTTGCCCCATAGTTTAAATCTGAAGCATGCATCAACACAAAAATTTGAGACCATTTTTCCGATTTTTAAAAATTTTTTATTTTTATAATTGGGGTGCTTTTTCATTTCTGATCTTGGGCTATTTTTCAAAGAGGGTGTACTTGACTCTATATAGGGTAATGTTTACTTGTGCCTGTTTTTTTTCCTATAACTTATTATGTTTGTGTCATAAAAATGACATTTTAAAGTTTTTTAAATTATTTTCAATCAAAACTTTTTTTCATCGTTTGAAAAAAAGCTGAATCGCAAATTTTCTTTACTAAGAAATCAGACCTCGTTATGTATATTTCAAAAGTGTAAAAGTTTGGCTGTAAATTAACTCTTAGCCAAATAAAACTCTAAATACCAATATTTAAGAGTAATCAATTGTTTTTAATAAATGTATATTTTTTTTATTTTACTTGTTTAAACTTTAAAAGAAGCTTAACCAGAAAATATAACATTACATATTTATTAACTTTTAAAATAGGTATTATGTCTAATAAGAAAAAACAGTTTTATCTACTGTGCATGTAATAATCAATAACTGTAGAGAAGGCCGCAAAGCCAGCGGCTCCAATAAGACCTGCTTTAACACCAGCTCTTAAACCAATTAGGCCACCAGTAACTGCACCCGCATATGTTCCATTCCGCCAATCAGTTACACCACGGTGCTGAAATATTGACCATATTATCTTATCTTAAATGTTTAATAGTTTTTTGTGTAATGTAAAAAATGGGGCTTATGGTTTTACAAATTTGCGGGGAAAAAAATTAAATTTATATTTTTTTTATTCTCTTTAGGTTTTTTTAAAGAGTTTTATCCCATAGTGAAATTTATGCCCGTTAATATAACAAAGAAATATCCAGGTGTGTTTAGATATCTATGGTGTACATTAATTTTCGTAATCTTAACACGTAGGTACGTATGTATACCTTACCTACTACACCTTTCCATATAGATTTACCTGACAGGTAAAAAAGTAAGCAGTTATTTTTTGTTGATATTATGGACATAAGGCACGTTCATATAAAATGTTTCTGCCTGAATATAGAAACAGGGCTGACACACCTGGCATATACATATGACAGATAAAAAATACTTACACTTTCAACGGCACATTCGACAGCCGAAAATACACAACCAATTAAAGCAAAGTTTTTTGCATAACTGTGTGTTGTTGAGCGCATTTCCCTAAAAATTTCACGAGCCGTTTGTTTTTTTTCGTTGGCCAACGGGTCTGACATATTAGGATTTACGGAAGCACTAAATAAACCAATGGCAGCACCAAGACCATAACCTGAAAAGAAATTAATATTAAATTTAAAAAACGGGAATAATTTTTAAAATAATAAAAATAATAGTAATAAAACAAAACAAAAAAAAAATAAAAATAATAATAATAATAATAATGATAATAATAATAATAATAATAATAATAATAATAATAATAATAAAAATAATAATAATAAAAATAATAATAATAATAATAATGATAATAATAATAATAATAATAATAATAATAATAATAATAATAATAATAATAATAATAATAATAGTAATAGTAATAATAATACATAGTTTTTAATAGCGAATAGCGAATATTGGTTTGTTGGATTCTTAAGAAAACTTGAACGTTTTGGTTTGCTTATAGTAATTCTCATTTTGTTTATTGAGGTTATTATATAAAGACAGAAAATATTCATGAGTTTTTTAAGAATTTGGGTTGAAGTCTACTGATGATTTGGTGTAAGAACCAATGAAATGCATATAGACAAACTTAACCAACGACAAACCCTATAAATAAATAATACATAGTAATAAAAATATAAATATAAATAAAATTGCCTTAAAGTTGCATGAAGTTTTCAATTTCAATTTATTTATTCACAGTCTTGTTTTTTAATTTTATTTTTTTTTTTTTTTAATATTTTTATTAATTTTATATAGAATATTGTAGTTTTATATAGAATATTGTAGTTTTTTTATATATGTAAATATCTAATGCTCTTGAAAATTAGATTGTATACCAAGATTTCTCTAAAAATGCTTTGTCCTATTTAATTCAAGATCAAGAAATATAAACAATTCTGTTTCAATTTCCTTTCAATTTTTCGTTTATAATATTTAAAATAATTTTTTGAACTGTTTATTAAAAATAAAAATTTTCCCTGACGAAGCTTCCCATTGTCGTGGCGAAATATCAGAAAAAAGAAAAAACAAATAGAAAAGATCTTGAGCTTCAATTAAATAGGACAAAGCATTAAAACTTAAGATCGAAAAAAATAGGCGAAAATTTTTTTAAAAATCAAAAGTTAAGTTCTGAGAGGACACAGCTATAAAAAATATTAAAAATCATTCAATTATGTTTTAATCATATAAAAATCTGTAGCAAACTTTTTAGCCCAAGTATGAGTATTCCCAGGGAAATTAATTCCCTAGGTATTATGTAACTTTCCGGGAATAAAACTCCATTTTTCTAATCAGTCGGGAAAAAGTGTTGCGGGAGAGGTTAAGCTGTGTTCTGTGTAGAAAAAAGAAGACATTTTTTTGGGCAGAATTTATCTTGAATGGGAAACAGGGAATAGGAAAAAACTCCCTAGGAATTCGTATTCACAATTGGGCTTTTTCTTGCAAACAAAATTAATAATCAAGAATTTAAAAAGCACTTGATGTTCAAAAAAATTATTTATTACTACCAAGATGTTTCCTTCTGCTAGCTTTTTTTTTAATTTGAAGGAATTATTTTGTTAAGCCCCTGCTATAAAATATATACCTACTTACCAAATATTCAATTTTAATTATAAATCTACATCAGAAATGTTTTCTTTTATACATTAGTTTTTAATATTTTATCTTTTTAAAACTCAATATAATTGTATTGTATGTAATTTTTTAAAAGGAGTTTCTGCATGCAATTATAGATAAGGTTTTGCCTGCCTCCCTATAATAACCGTCTTATCTAATTTAGCCTACCAAAATTTTAAGAACTTCTTATGAAAATTTTAAATTATTTCCAGCACTCACCCATTACACAGGCTGTAAATGATTTAAAGCCGCAACTTTCCACCGCCTTTTCAATCATCTTTTCTTCATTGGTTTTAATCTGTATTGGACCATTGCTTTTTGGAATAACAATGTTTTCACGATATCTAAAACAGATGTACACATAAATTTTCTAAATTTTAATACATTCGTTTTAATAAAAATATGAAATTCATCACACCTGTGTAAATTTCCAATAAAGTGTTGTGCCATATAATCCATGGTGGGGTTTTCAAAAAAAACGGAACTTCTGCTGTTGTTTTTATTAGAGGATGGCGGAGTTAGCTCCATTTTTTATGTCTTTATTACACTTATTTATAACAATTTTAACTTCAAATTTCTAAACATATTTTTACTAAAACAAAATAAGATTTGTTGCTCAGATTGGTCTTTTACCTCATCACTCCAAACAGCTGTGTTTATAAAGTAGGTTAAAAGTTGCCAGACTTCGAAAATTTTTATATTAACCTTTAAGCGACCAATATATGTCGGTATCTTTTCACGGGCACTTTTAGTTGATATGTCTTCGTGTGGTCTTTTGTTTGCGTTCTTATTCCAAATCCGCCATCATATCGATATATTGGAATATATTTATCTTCAAGATTTTTCATATCCACAACTTCACAATTAGATAGAGATCGTTTTGCTTAATTAACGACTTTTTGCGACATTTATAACACAAAAACTTAACTGACCCAAAAATTAAATAAAACTAAGCTATACAGCGTAAATTAATGAAAAAACATATACATATACAATTTGCACAAAACAATTACACGTTTTTCTGCCCTTTCAAGAGAGAAAAATATATTAATGTTGAAAATGATCAAATGAAGTACAAACAATTTTTGTCTTTTCTTTGTAAAGCTTAATATTACAAAGTTATCCATAACCTGTGGTTAATACTGTCTTTACCGCATAAACGCAAAGTTTACTAACGCATAACACCTATCTAAAAGTACGCAATAAAAACAATGCTTTGTAGTACCCGACTCGATATTCAAAAATTTCGAAGTTGTGACGATTTTTTATTAAATACAATTACAATTAACCAATTAAGACTAAACAACAACAAATAATTTTTAATTTTCAGCTTGTTTTGCCTTTTTTAATTTACTGATAAGTCAATTTCTTTTAAGCTATTTATTTATGACAATTTAATTTTTATTTAGGCTCAAATTTAATACATACTTCCTAAATTCTAATTTTTGCAAACGACAAATGTTTGCCTTTTATTCTGGATTGTTTATTTTTTGTTTTCTTTTTGTTAGAAGAAATTTATATTTTCCGTTAATGTTGAAAGAAGCTTTATTTGAAAAAGCAAGTTTGTATACCGAAACTAGCCCAGTAATTTCACCAGCAGTTCTTTTTGAACGGTAGTAGTGTTTTTAGCAGTAAACAGCACCTATTTAACTTACATGTTATCAGAAAGGTAAACGGAAAATAAATAGAAATAAAACAGGTTTACTCTTTTCAATATTTTAAAAAATTTTCACTTTTATTAGGTTTTATGTAGAAATTTGTTTTATCACAAAATTACATTATTTTTGTTTTTATATGTTAAATAAAAAAGTTTTTTTTGAATATATGTAGTTTTATAAAATTAAATTGCTTATTTATGTTTTAAAAATTTTTAATTTTGGTTTTAAAAATGATGAAAGCATAACATTTTATGTTTTAGTTAAAAGCATATAACAATAATAGAACAACACAAAATCCAATAACTGCTCCCAGTATTAGAGCATCGCGTTTCTTCTTAATATTAATACGTTGAATTAAACTGAGAAAATGTTAAAACATGTCATTGTTTTTAAATGATTATTATTATTATTTTAATATACCTTGAAACTAAAGGGAACCTATTTGATATATCGTTTAAGCGTGTCTGTATCCGCTTAAATGCCTGGCGTTGCGAAAGTAAATGTTCCTTTGTCTCAATAGCAATGTTAATCTGATCGTTTACCATGCTGCTCGAACTTTAAAAAACGAAAGAAATAAAAAAAAGTTATTAATTAGAAAACAGTTTCGAAAAATTTTTTTAACGAAACGTTGTTTGATTTTTAAATTTGATAAAACCTTTAAAAAAAACAAAGTTATCAATACATTTGTCTGCATATATTACATAAACAAAAGGCAAAATACCTATTTATATGACCAGCCTCCTTCAAATACATATCACGCCTACTTAATCCCGAAATAGTGGGACTACTCGTAGCTAAGCCGGAACCACGCAACAACTCCTCCCGCTCCAAGCGCATCGAGTGATTAGTTGAGATTTTATTAAATTCTTGTCGATAGCCCTGCAATATTTCACGATGACGTTGTAATGTATGTATTGCCGCTGCTCCACTTGTAGGAATATCAGCCATAGTTTCATTTATAGAAGAAAGCTACATAGGTTAAACAAAAAAATTGCACTCAAATATAAAAGTAAACAAAACACATTAAAGATGCAATAAAATTGCTGCAACCTTATCCAACATTTGAGCAATCTCCTCCGAAAGAGAGTCGAAAACATGTTCACCCAGTAAGGGTGATGTGTCAGCATTTGAACTGTGACCAATTGAAGAGGAGCTGCTGCCAGCTCCAATTTTGCTAAACGCAACCAACTTAAGGTCAATTTCATTTTCCAGTATACGGGCTTGCTTTCGCAGTGCTGTAAGACAACAATTAACACAGTTCTACTTCTAAATATTTATTTCGTGAACATTTACCATCATAGTTAGACGTCACCATCGTGCAAGATATCAAATTTTCTTATACTAAATCTTTTCTTTTCCAAAGTTTGTGATTCAACTCATTGAATAAATGACAAAATGTGTATTAACTATTTATTAACGTTTTTAATAAAAATTTAAGAACTTATTTTTTTTCTGTCTAAAAGTATATGTATATGAGTAAGGACAATTCAGCGATTTATTTTTGAATACGTCAAACCAGAGATGGGATTCACTAAACTTTTTGAACAAACATAATTTTCCATTAATATCGATTTGTCGCGGTGAAGTTGACTTTACATGGTGTTACAAAGTATTTAGATTTTGTATAATCAAAATGTTATTAAATTCTCTCCATGTTTAAAAAATATAATAAAAATCTGTTCTAAGTATTTTTCATGTTTCCACGGTTGAGGTTGGTAAAATCAAAAGCGATTGTTTTCTAGCTACTTGACTCTTGGGGTAACACCATATGGTCAAGGTTCTACAATATTAACAAAAACAACATAGAAAAATTCTGCTTTGATTTTGATTGTTTGTGTATTGTTTCATTAAGTAAAAAGTAAGCAAGTCGAAAATTCTCTCTGCGATGCGTTCACCTGAGAACTAATTTATCCATGAAATAAAATTCAAAATAAAGTGATTTTAATTCGAAGTAGAATACAGAACATGAGTTTTCGCATGTTTGTATGGGAGCAACCATTTTACTTGCTTCAATCAAACTTTTTGTTTCAATAGGTATACTAGAATTGTATGTAATCCTGCCTGTTCTATAAACCGATCGGTTTGCTGCATTTAAACAGATTAGTTTTAAATAAGTTTTTGACAATTATACAAAAAACTTCTAAACTAAAAATAATTGTTTTTTTGTGAAAATTTGTTGCTGATTTATTTTTATTAATTTTTTACGATTTTGTTGTTCTTGTTTTTGAGGAAACATGTTTACATCAATAGAAAAATTAATTATGTTTATTTATATATTCTAATAATCGCATTAATTTTTTTAATTAAAAATATTTTCTGTTTGAAATAGATTTCGTTCTTTATATTTTTGTAAACTTTCCTGTAAAAAAAAAAATAGCACACATGTGCTGCATTAAGTAAATAACTTATACATACATATTTAAAAAAAAAAAAACTTAAATAGTAAAAAAATATCCGTACATAGGTATTTTAACTTAAAAGAAAAGCTTAAAGCCTAATTATGTTTATTGTTTGCCATGTTGGCCTGCTTCTTTTTTGTTATTCCTTTTTACGTTGAATATTATGAAAATATTTTTCTTGAAGTTAAAAATATGAGTAAAAATTAAAACTTATAATTCTACGAACTATTAAATCATATATAAAAAAAGGAAACTGTAAATTAAGTTAATTATTTATAACTTATAAAACGTTTAGGTAAGATAAGTTTGTTTTTCTTATTTTATGCATGCGTATTGTGATTATTGTTTTTTTTTCATTTTGTTTATGAATAGTTTATATAATGTGTAATGTAAGTGAACCTAGTTTCTAGGTTCACTCTTATATTATTGTCGGTTATTGACACCATCGATGGTGTTGTGCATGGTATGTTCCATATTCTTAACAATTATATAGTTTGTTATATGATTAATGGCCTCGTCCTGAAGACGGTCGGGCCAGCGTTTTATATAGGATTTTATAAAATCGCCAAATGTATCGACTTTGTCCGGTGTGGTTTTGTGTGAATCAACAATATTCTTAACAATATCCACGAATTTATCATAATCGTCTGTTGATTTTTTTATTTTATTATAGTTTAAGACACCAACACCATTGGGGGCATTATTAGAGGCGGCAGCCGACGCGCCAACATTCATTTGATCCATTTGATTTGGCTCATTTAAACGTGAGGCAGCGGCAACAGCTGCTGCTGCGGCCGCTGAATTGGCCATGAAATTAACATCGCCACCACTGCCAGCGGCACCACCAGCACCATTAGCAGCCTGAGCCTGCGAATGATCGATAAAATGCCGATGCATGCCATATTCCGATCTAAAATGAAATTTTTTAAATTTTATTTTATATATTTAATATTATAATGAATTACAAAACGAATTTTAAAGAAAAGAAAGTTTTAAAGGCTAAAGAAAGGCCTTGGCATTATAGGTGTGTTCATTTACAGAAAATTATCAATAATTTTCGATAATTATTACTAGTAAGTGTTCACGTACACAAAAAATTAGCAGCTAGAGAGCCAAAAAAGAGCGTAATATGTTTAGAAACAAAAATGTTTCTGATAATTTCTACTAGTAAAAATTTTACTATCAGAAATTAGTTGTGTTCAATAACTTTCCAGTAATTACTAGCAACGAGAGAGTAAAAAGAAATATTTTCAAAATTGCTCTCAAAAATATTTAAAAGTAAATGAACACTTTTACAGTCAAAACTTGCAAGCAAATGTATTTTGTTATTGTAAACTTATAAAAATTTAAAACTTGATTTTTTTTTCAAAGCATAATGACAGAAAGACTGTTTGAATAATTTCTGATAGTAAAATTTTTACTAGCACAAAATAACAGAAACATTTTTGTTTCCAAACATATTACGCTCTTTTTTGGCTCTCTAGCTGCTAATTTTTTGTGTACGTGAACACTTACTAGTAATAATCATCGAAAATTATTGATAATTTTCTGTAAATGAACACACCTATTATTTAAACAGTCTTTCTGTCATTAGTTGTGTTCAATATCTTTCCAGTAATTACTAGCAACGAGAGAGTAAAAAGAAATATTTTCAAAATTGCTCTCAAAAATATTTAAAAGTAAATGAACACTTTTACAGTCAAAACTTTCAAGCAAATGTATTTTGTTATTGTAAACTTAAAAAAATTTACAACTTAAATTTTTTTTCAAAGCATAGTGACTGAAAGACTGTTTGAATAATTTCTGTTAGTAAAATTTTGACTAGCAGAAATTATCAGAAACATTTTTGTTTCTAAACATATTACGCTCTTTTTTGGCTCTCTAGCTGCTAATTTTTTGTGTACGTGAACACTTACTAGTAATAATTATCGAAAATAAGTGATAATTTTCTGTAAATGAACACACCTAATAACAAAATACATTTGCTTGCAAGTTTTGACTGTAAAAGTGTTCATTTAATTTTAAATATTTGTGAGAGCAATTTTGAAAATATTTCTTTTTACTCTCTCGTTGCTAGTAATTACTGGAAAGTTATTGAACACAACTATTTGAAAATCACTGGTAACTACAGTGACATAGAACGTAAAGTAACTGTTACTGCGATGTTGTTTTGGTGTTTTTGATAAGAATGTAACTGTTAACCACGACGTCGTTACTTTAAATTTTGTATGTTATTTAAAGAATCATATTTGCTTGTAAAAAATAACAAACTGCACCAGTAGTTTGAAATATCAGTGATTTACAAATGACGTTCACTGTTTACAGTGTTCTTTAAAAATCATGGGATCGCTAATCTCTAGTATAGTTATCTTTAAATTAATTATCTATAAAACACATTTTTAGAAAACCCATATTTTAGGTTATATAAAGATGCATATGTACGTATGTAGTATGTGTTTGTGAAAACGCAAAATTTTTTAAAAAACTCACTTATAAAATCCCTCGGAATTATTACTATTAAACTCTTGTTGAGACATTTGATTTTTCCAAACGGGTGACTCCGATGAAGAAGGCAAACTTCCAGCATTAGATGCTGGGGTCATAATACGTTTATCTCTGTTAGATTTAAAAAAAAAAGAAATTACATTAATATTTTTTTACATTTGTTTGTTAATTTTACCCATACTTAGTATAGCCTGTTTGTCCCAAGCTTTTAAAAACATCATCCACTTGATTATAAAATTTCCATGTACTTATTATACCAGTGGCTTCAAAAGTTTTCTGTTCCTGTCTATAGCGCTGTGTTAAATTGTTTACTTTAAAATGGACTTCTAATGCGGTTACGGGTACTCCAAGACCGGTTAATTGTTTTGCCATAGCCACATAGAGATGGCCATTGCGTTTAATAGTGCGCAATTCATAGGCACAAACTTTCCATAATTTAATTAATTCTAAAACTCCATTATCCTCCCATTGTCTGCGCTTTTTATTGAATTTTTCATACTGTGAAAATCAATAAAGTTTTTCATTTTTTTTTAATATTTAAAATTATAAAACGATTTTAAAATAAAAAAGAAAATAACTTACAGGCATTTCACATGGGTATCACAATGGTCAAATCAACTCTCTGAAGACACTTCCTTTCTGCTGGGAGGCGCTACTCTAAAAACACAAATGTTGTATATGTTAGAGCCATGCACGCGTGAGTAGAATTAAAGTCCACTCATTGTACTAAAGAGAAAGGGTTTAAGAAAGAGCAGAAATGCAATAATTATTAATAAAAGTTAAGACTGCAAAAATTTTAATTATAATTTTTTATTTTTATTATTAATTTCTTATTATTGTAACATTGTTTTAAGTAGTATAATAAAACTGATTATGGCCTATGGCTAAGTTTTATTGAATAAATAAATAAATAAATAAAAATATATAAATAATACAAATTATAATATAAAAGAAATAAATTATTTATTACTAAGTTGGGAAAGAGAACAAAAACCATTTTAAATTTAACAAGTAAGAGCGCTGTATTCGGCAGTGCCAAATTTTATATACCCTTCACGACCTAAAGTTATGCAATAACGCATGTATTTAAGAAGTCTTAAAGTTGTTTCGTGGCTTAAAACATATGTAAATTTAAGATTCAAATTCTGCAGCTATATAATCGAAGTCATATGTCGGTATAATGATTTTATTTGTCAGGCTTTGTAATAAATGAAATAAATCAGTTTTGTATGTTCCGTTAATGCCACAAAGACAAAACAATGGGGTAAAAACGGAAAATTTTACTATAAAATGCATAAAGTGCCAAACGTGCCGTTTCCACAGTTGAAAAGAGTTGTGTTAGCTCCTTTTTTTAAAAAGAGCTAAAGGAAAAATTTTCGAGTTTGAAGCAATTAAAAAGAGCTAAATTTAGCTCTAAAGTAGCTAAGTTGGCATCGCTGGCAATCAGGCATCAGTTTTTCAGTTGATGCTTTGTTTCGGAACTTTGCATATGAAAAAAAAATAAATACCGTAGTAAAACTGTATACAAACTTCGCATTCATACATTTTGGAAGTCAGCCTGTTTTTGACTTTACTTGACAATTATTGTACTATAATTTTCAAACAAAAATTTTAATATCAAAAAACTCTTGCCCTACTGCATTTATCTGGTATACTAATATCATGAATTCAACAATTACTGTTATAAAATTTTAAGTTAAATTACTTTTGAACTGGGTATGCGATATCCCTTTTTCATGATCGCAGTATCGTAGTAAAATTTCCAAACACAATATTAGGAGGTGCTTTAGTTTAGTACGCTTATATTAGCGACTTAAAATATTTATTGAATTTTAACTTTTTTTATAAATTCTGAATTCCTTAAGTTTGTGTATTTTCTTGATCCCTATAGATAGGGAAGTCGATATAGCCATCTCCGTCTGTGTGTCTGTTGAAATCAAGTTTCCGTACCCAAATAAAGTTGCACAAAAAACGTTTTGTCTAACAATCAAAAATATCCCTAAGACAATCGCCATTTAAAATCAGCAAACTCGGTTCACTATTGAGCGAAAGCACAAAATAACCCATTTTTTCAAACAAAATCCGCTTATATATCCCTAAATATCTTAGTAAATACAGCCACTCTGTCCAAAAAACTTGAACCAGAAACTTTGAAGATAGGGATATAAATTGTGAAAAAAAATTTCGGATAAAGCAGGGGAAAATTTGTATTGGCATCCTTGTACGTTGTTTAATTAGTTATATGTATGTACATATCTATGTACTTTGCAACAACAAATTTAAAAATAAAGACCAAAACAAAACACAAAAAACTAATAATCAAAATGATAATTAGGATTTTTACGACAAAAATAATTATCATTATAATTCGAAAAACATAATGATCTGATACTAATAATGATTTTGTTTTTCGTAATTAATATAGAAAAACAACAAGTTGATTTATATTGTATTGGAAGGAAATGTGCGTGACTACAAATGTACATACATACAATACAATGTTGCCAGGTCAAAGTATATAAATCTCCCTAGCGCCTCTTTGCATGGCGATATAATAAGGTAACATCCTCCCTAAAACAAAAACTTCCTGTAAAGATTTAGCATGTATTTTCTTGTTGCTAATCTCTGGCTTAGTTGTCAAAAATGTTGCTATCACACATACACACAGTATACACAAACATTTCAAAACATAAGAAAATTTGAAAAGTTAAGTTGGAAAACATATGGCAGATATAAGTTAGCACATACCTAGTTGCTCCTCCTACCTAGTTCAATATACCTTGCACAATGTTTAGCAAGGCTCATGTACATATATCAGGTGACCTCGGTTAATCAGCTGAGTAGCGGTCAGAGACCTGCGCCGAGGACTTTTGTCGGCGGCGGCGGCTCGTTAAAAAATTGTCGGCGGCGGCTCAAAGCCGGCTCCGTGACGGCTGAAAGTACAGGCACACATATATGTATGTACAATGCATTAGCACATACTTATTTACTAAACGTTGCAAGGATGATAGTTAATTAAACATTATTTATTTAATTTTAAACGAAAACTTATAAAAACTGCTGTCAATTCCAAGGCAACTCTGACGTATGGCACTAATATAAAGCCGAAACAAATTGTTTTTAAAATAATTTTATTCTATAGGATTCCAACAATTGGAAGTATATGCAAAAAAACCTGGAAATAACGATGAAAATGGTAATGGCAGATAGTCAGATTAAAAGTTTTATTAACATATTAGTTTAAAGTGCATTAAAAATCTTTGTTTGTTTCATTATTTAGTGTTTTTAAACGCAACAAGCAACATAAAAAAGTTTAAAAAATGTTCGAGCGGCGGCTATTTTTCAGCCGACAAAACGCCGAGAAAATATCGGCGGCGGCGGCTATCACAAACTTATCGGCGGCTTGGGTCGGCCGGCTTTCAGCCGATCGGCGCAGGTCTCTGGTAGCGGTATTTCGTTATTTAAATGTCAAATTCTGCTTATGTTTATGTATTTTTTTTCTTTTTTTACAAACAATAACTGTAGTATTCTAAAAAAAACTCTCAAAAAGAAGAAAGGATTTGTGAGTTTTTGTTATCTGTTTTTGACATTCTTATGACGATTTAGTTGTTTCTGTAGAACCGATCCCACCTGATATAAGTGCGCTTGATGTTTAGTTTTCTTATTGTTAAATGAAAATAAACTAAGCGGCAATTAGTGTAACCAGAATCTTTTTAACACCGGTTAGTGTTTTATATTTGACCATCTTTACTAAGGGTCTTTACCCGAGATGCGCAACGGTATATACATAATTGCCAACATTTAACTGCACTTTAAACACCAGGAACACGTCTGCATTTCAATTTTACAATTTTCTGAGAGCGTGGGCTGTTAACTTTACTGTTTTTTAATGAACTTTCTTTTGTTTTCGAATATAATATTTAAATTTTTTTTGTATGTGTACATACGTGTGTTTTTGACTATGGGAAAGTTGTCATGGGATATCTCATGAGACTGATATTGATTTGCAGTCCACACATGATATCAATAGTTTTTCACAAAAAATCCTAAAGAAAGCATCAAACAAAAGAAAGCTAATTAAAAACAGAAAAGTTAACAGCATAAATTCTTAGAAAATTAAAATTTTGTATGAGGTTTATATAGGTATATGTGTTCCTGTTGTGATATACATTTTTATATGCAAATATTGGCAACTACATTCCGCTGCTATGCCGACGTTTTCTCACATATCATATTACATTTCATCTAAGATGAAGATCATTTGTAATAATATTTAGACATAATAAATTTGCTTATTTTAAGTTTTTTTTTGCGGAAACTTCCTTCACAAAATCACGATTTTTTGATTACGCATCTGGTAGCTCTGCCAACGACATGCGCTCTTTGTATATACACTTGCTCTTACACAAAGCATACCTAAACACAAATAAAAATGGCAACGCTATGTAGACACAATAATTACTTAAATCGTTTTGGGATAATTATAGATTTTTTGAACAATGATCATGATCTAAAAGTAATGATTACGTATGACTTTAATTATTATGTGTGTACAACTTTTGTGTTGTGCTTTTTATAACAGAAAACCCGGTGCAATAGAAAAACATTTACATATCTATGATTGTATTAAACTCATAGTTAACTAAATTTTAAAATATGAAACTTCCGACTTTCGTACATTTCTGTCCACTTAGAAAACAAGAAAATTTCATTTTTGTAGGTATACTTGCTTGGAAACGACACTAAAAACACACGTCGATTAAGATTTTTTCGTTATACACCATACAGAACAACACAAAAAGAACAGGAAAAGAAGACGATTCAAGTCAGCCAATTTTTTTTATATAAGGCGCGTACGAACACTTGCCAGGGATTTTTTTCTCTACATGTAAGATTTGTTGGATGCAACGAATAATACAAAGTATGTACCCAGTCAGCATTTGGAAGATTGTTTTATAAAAAATCACTAGTCTTTTAAGACTTTCCAAGGAGAGTCGAAAGACGAAAATATGATAGACAAAATGGTAACTGGGTATGAACATATCGACAATGTATGTATGTAAAAAATCATAAGTAAAAATATACATACACATCAAGTTTAAGAAGAAGACACCCTTTTTTTAATATAACTACATACATAAATACATACGTGCTTAAATTGTGAAAACGTTAATACTTTTTTATGCCATTACAATTTTATATTACTTTTTTAACATTTTTCCCGGCCATCTGATAAGAATTTGGAGCCTCACATTTTCAACATTCACAAAACATCATAGGTGTTTATTTATTTAATTTTTTCTTTTTATATAATGAAGATTATATTAATGATGTAATTTAATGTCATTTATTTAATTTGTTAATACAATGATAATTATAGTAATACACTCATTAAAAAAACCCGTTGCGAGAAACCTGACAACTTTGTCGAACATCAAACTGAGACTGAGAAGATTTCTTGTTGTCTACTTTAAAATACGAACTTCGTTAGAATTTTTTTGAGTCTGTTCGTTTTTAATGAAAATAATTAGTGGCAATTTGCACGATGCAAGAAAATAAGACTGCTTATTTTCATTTTCTTCATTGAACTCTCATTGGTGTTCGCACGGTACAAGTCTTATTACTTAAATTGTTTTAAATTTTTCATAAATATACACACACTACTGAGTTTTTTTACATCATTTTATTTTCATTAAATTCAAGCAAGCTGAATTGCAAGTACCAAGGCGAATTCATACAAGGTGAACGCAGGGCAAAAATTCGTACCTATAATGTCAAACACAAAAATGGCATCATTAAAAAAAAACATAAATTATTTGTATGTATATGGCATTATAAAAAAAACACAAATTATTTGAAAAACGTGAATAAAACTAATTTTAGCCTGTTTTGTTTTGCACAAAGCACAAGAACGCATCATTTGGTTTTGCTTTTTGTTAATTAAAACACTTTTTAAATTTTTAGTTTAAAAATCGAACCGACGCGTAATTTTTTTTTAAATCAAAAGGAAGCACATACCAAACTTTTGACATATTGTGAGGAAAATTGCACGAGCAAAAAATAGTCCGCTGATCTGTGGAGACCACCTTCTCTATGAATTCGCCTTGTGCAAGTACAAGCAAGTCTGTATTCATTTAATTTTACCTCACCCTGATGCCATCAACCTAATCAGCTTAGCTTAAATACTTGCATCGTGCGAATTGGGACTTATATTCATGGCACAAGAACATGAATCGGCAACACTGTTTGCTACTCTTGTGTTGTGATGATGATGTAGAAAAAAATAACTCAAAAAACAAATTGTAATGGTAACTTAATTATATTTCATTGTGTGCATAGTTGCCAGATAAATTTGGTCCAATATTCTCAAATCTTTGGGAAAAAATTGTCAAAATCTTCAAAACAAGTTTTGGAACTCGTCAGACAATCGTCAACACTAAAATATATGACTAAAATTAACTAGATTTTCTGTCATTTACAACAGCAAAACACAAAGTATAAGAAAAAAATAAACAAACCTTAATATTACTAAAAAATAACTAACAAAAATAACTTTAACCGAAAATCAGTATTTTTGTTTAGCTGAAGCTTTGAATAACTCTTCAAATCAATAACAAAAAATATTGTTTTAAATTAACCTGTCTTCATTTAAAAACAACTTTACGGAATACTTTCTAAATAACTTACAGTCAGTTACTGCAATAATTTTTTAAGTGCATGTTGTGCCGTAGAGTATTAAGGCTGAAGGACCTTTATACACCTTTCATTTGGTACCACTGTTTCGGGATTATATGATATTTTAGAGTCATACTTATGTAAACGAAATTTTTAGGTTCTGGCTAAACGCCTTAATAAAAATCTTCAAATTTAGGGCTAAAATCGTCTAATCGTCAAAAACCATTTTTTGTGGCCAAAAAACGTCAAAATGACGATAAATCGTCAAATCTGGAATCTATGATTGCGTGGCATGGATGGAAAATTATATATTTTAAAAATGAGAAATATTCCAAATTGTTGAATTTGAGTACCTTACAATATCAGATGTTAATAAAGAAACAAAATATTATTGCCCATATTCAAAATACTTCTGTTAGAATTATTAAGCGTTTTTTGACAATTATGCCATATACATACATATATCTGTCAAAAAAGGCGTTTAAAAACCTACTATAAATGTATAAATATTAAGATGGGTAATTTAAATGATTAAACTACATGAACGGATAGTGCTAATTGCTTGGTGTTCAGGTTATATGGCCCGTGCTGGATAGGAAGGGTACTAACCTGCTGCTCAAGGAGTGTAGGAGGATTCTTGTATGTAAAATTTGTACTCTCACAGGATCCTGCGGTATGAGATACATATGTGGCTAGTTACATAATGGGAAAGGAATTCTTCAGACTTCTGCAGGTTTAATGGGGATGAAGATAAAATAGAGATTCATTAAAGCAGTTTGGTGACTGAGAAAATACATACAACTTTAAAGGGGTTTGGCGCTTGCGCGTGTTTGACAAACACTGACTTCTTCTTGTCTCTTTGCTGACTAACTCTTTTCATTTATCATTCTACTTACGATTTCTTGTTCGTTTTTTACTGCTTTTTATTAAAAAAATATCTTGCGTGGTAAGTACTAGAGGCCAGCTCAAGATGTCAATAAATTAAGTATCATCTTGATTTTTGAATTCATTTCATATACCTTACGTGTGCACACACAACAATAAGTGCTGTGCTGTGTTGTTCGCCATTTTTTTTTGTTTACTTTACTTAACTTAAATGAAAAAAATATTCACACTTAAGTTAACAACAACGGCACATCAAATCATCGTGATCACACACTTCAATTTCAATTCATCTTGAAACATTACTGTTGACGGGATGTTCCTGGTGTGATAGTTTTAAAAACGGGGGTTAACTTTAAATGTATGTATGTAATGTAATGTAATTACGTATGAATTTTATTTATATTGATTTGCCTGCTTGTATATATGTTTGTGTATGTATCCATTTAACATTGTGTGTAATACCTACACACAGTTTTGTTGTTGTTGACCACACATCATCACAGTCATTTTTTTTATCGACCACACTTCATGACAGTATATAAGTTGCGTCAACAACAGTGCATGACACCACTCTTTATTCTTAACTACACTATATTGCATCACACAAACTGTGTCAGCTACATTACATTAGAGCACTTAAACAAATAAGAACTTACACAAGAACAGGGCACACTAAACAAGGTAACAGCAATGCGAATTCAAAAAACTTCCTTTTTGTTTGCATTTCCTTTTTGTGTTTAAACGGTGGAATGTCAGAAAAATTAAAAATTTCATACAAAATCGTATATTTGTAACGTGAAAATGTCAATTTTATTTTAATCAGCTGGGCTATTAATATTACCTTGTTGAGTGTGCCCTGAACGAGGGTTTGATTTTGGGCTTTCCAATTTTTTCAAGATAAATTCTGGCAGCACTGAGCACACACCGATATAGTAAACATACAGTCGTTCTCTTACTCTTTATCAAGGCATATCCATATAAGGTGGTCGCATTAAAAAAATTAAGAAAGTCGTTCTCTTACTCTTTATTTTTTTTATATGAAGTTTGACACCAAAATTGAAAAATTTTTCGAGTTTAGTGTCAAACTCCATGTAAAAAAAAATTAAGAGTAAGAGAACGACTCTCTTAATTTTTTTATTGCGGCTACCTTGTATGGATATGCCTTGCTTTTTATTATTTTTATATAAAGTTTGGCACTTAAATTAAAAAATTTTTCAAGTTTAGTGTCAAACTCCATATTAAAAAAAATAAAGAGTAAGAGAACGACTCTCTTAATTTTTTTCTTTCGACCACCTTGTATGGATATGCCTTGCATACACCTTGGTAGCCAGTATAAAAAAAAATTCTTTCTCATCATTATTATAAAGTGGGCTTAATTGGCATTGCTGGACATGAAACCCAAATAAAGAAGAAAACTTCATTAGTAGCTTTTTGTTCACATTGATAATTTCGTAGCCGCGGTAGCAGAACTCATCATCATTAAATGTTGATGACTTAAAGATGTGTTTATAACATAGGTTGTCAAAACTCTCATTTAATGAAATGCGTCTGTATTGGATAAGCGAAAATTGCCCAGCAAACAAAAAACTAAGCATTGCAAATGTGATGAATTTTACTTTTTAAAGAAAAATGGAAATGAACTTAAAAAAATTAAATACAAAATATGCCTCAGTTATTACAGAATTAGACAATGTTTTTTCACACATATTCCATTGGGCGAGTTTAATTTACAGTAAAAACTTAAAAATTAAGTGTATTTAGGTATTATAAATCAAGTTTTTCTTGTTTTAAATGTTTGGTAACATAAAATGCATTGCATGTTACCAAAAGCATTTTTAATGACAAAACAAAAATTTTTATCTTCCATTATACTATTTTGTTTGCTGGTTTATTTTGAAATTAAATCAAAGCTGAAAAAACAAGAAAGCTGAAAAAAAGCAGTAAGCATCCGCACATGTGCACTCGTTAACACTCAATTAACGACTGAAATCAAACTGAAATAAAAGAGAACAAGCGTCGGTGTTAGTTTTTTTTATTGTTTTTGTAGCACAATTGTGCACTAAAAATGAATTTTTGACAACCTATGGTTTATAAAAATAACTAGCCATTTGTGCAAGATTTGCTTTTGCGGTACATCTTGCCAGACTAATGTGCTGTTTTTCGAGTCCGAGTGTTGATCGTCTTGAAAAGATTTATATGTATTTTGTTATTGTACTCGGCTTCGAAAAACAGCACATAAATTTGTTTAAATGCATGTAAAGTTGGGGAAAAAAGTTGTAGCTAAAATACATGTTAATAGAAAATAAAATATATTTTAAATAGGTACGTATTTCAAGTATGTATAAAAGTATTATTTATTTCCCAGCCCTGTTGTGCGTACATATCGTCACCTTAGTTCAAATAAGTAAGAGCGCTATATTCGGCTGTGCCGAATCTTATATACCCTTCACATTGAACTTTAAAGTACCCAGCCATATGATCTGCCCGAATGATTTCGTGCTTCAAATATTATAATAAAACTATTTTGTTCATGTCTACTTTCTAATTTTTCTTCCGTAAATACATACATATATATGTACATACATACATATGTACGTATGTACCTACATACATCCATATAACAATACATACCTACGTCCAAGCATACAAGAAACTTTTTGCGAATTTTTTTATGCCCATCCATATATGTATATCTGTTTAACAGCGAAGTCCAGATATTTAAAGATATAAAAAATACCGTTCAATAGTATTTAGTGTTGCCATTAACTCGATTTTTTTTAAAAGTGACTTATGCCACTTTCAAAATAAACGGCTCATTGTATGGATTTTGTCATTTTGTTCTAAAAAACTGAGGCAATCGCGCTGTTTTGCCTATATCTCGGTCGGTAGTCAACCGATCTCTCTGATTTTAAATCGCTACTGTCTTTAGCATATTTCTAATAGTTTGACACCAATAACTGGTCAGTATTACTTTATTTGACTTTGGAAACTTGTCTATAAGAATCCAGATTATATATTCCTAATAGGATCGCAAATGGATAGTAAAGATATTACAAACGGAATTATAAACTGTTATATACCCTTATCACTTATGTGAAGTGTATTAAAGTCATAACTAACACCCTTTTGAACAAAACAAAAACAGTATAAGATCTATTATATTACATATGTACATACATATGTACATACATACATATGTACTTACGTTCATTCATTTGACAATAAATACCTACGTTCAAGCAAACAAGAAACTTGTTTCATATTTGTTTATGCCCATCCATAATACATGTTTAACAGCGTTGCCAGTTTTCATTTGTTACATATTTTGTATGGAGTTTGTGTGTTTGTTCAAAAAAAAAAAACCAAGCCAATCGCAGTATTCTGCCTATATCTAGATCCGAGGTGAACCGATCTTGGTCATTTTAAAAAGCGATCATCTCAGGAATATTTGTAAAAGTTTGACATCAATACCTGGTCCATAGTGCTTAAATTGACTCAGGAAACTTGATTTTAACAGACGTACAGAGTGACAGACGGACATGGCTATATCGACTTCCCTATATATAATGATCCAAAATATACATACTTTATGGGGTCGAAAATGGATAATAAAGAAATTACAAACAGAATGACAAACTGATATATACCCTTATCACTTATCTGAAGGATATAATAAAAATCGCATTTATTTTTAATCCAAGCAGTAGACTCTACTAATTTATATTAAAGATGATAATTAGATGCATACTTACACTTCATTATGCTTTATCACCCTCTAAACCACTGCCGCTTACAACTATAATTATGTAGGGTGATTTGGGTAATGTAACTGAGTTACATTTAATGTGTACTTTATATAAACCACCTTCGTTTAAATGAAAACCAGCCTCAAACCTTTCAGGATCGACACTTTTTAGAGGAACATACAAAGTATCGTTGGAGGGAGTTTCAAGCTATAAATAAAAAACTCAACTACAAAGAGAGGGAAACATTTCCCTATATAATTTTTTATCCTACCTTTACTTCAAAGTTGCCTTTAACGCCATTCCGTTTAATGATAAAGTTAACATCTGTGTCGATACGCAAGACTCCACTAGGAAAATGTAAAAGTTGCACTTTGTTTGCATCTGTTAATTCAGGGGCTACGAAGACTTGAGGTAGTCGAGTGGAATATATATCTGTAAAAATTTGTTAACATCATAACATATTGTCGGCTGATATGCAACACCACGTAACTAAACTTTTGAAAATTTTACAGGCGAAGCAAAAACATTGCAAATTGTTTATTTTTTCCGGCATTCTATTTCAAGTTTAGCTTGTAATTTTTATTAATTTTAATAAAATATGTAAAAATTGGGATTTTTTTGTTAGTTACGTGATTTTGCATTTCAGCTAACGATATATTTAGCATCACACAGATAAACATCAGGGTCAGTTTTTCCAGGCTACATCGCCAAAATATTAACAAAAATCGCAAAAAATATTTTTTGTTAAGTTTTAACAATAAAAATGTCGCTAAAATAAAACTTTTATTAAGTTTTTGTCGAAAAAAATTGTAAAATATTTTGTTTTGGTAGATTGAAAATATAATTGTTTTTGTTTATTAAATTAATTAAAAAAAGGAAGAGTTGTGTCAAGGCGAATTTACTACAGGTGAACTTAAGAAAGCAGCTGTGTAGTTTTTCGCTTGAACGGCCAAATGTCAGATGTTGTTTATGTTTGACATTTAATTTGAATTTATATTTAAAATCGGAAAACGTTAAATTTGTGAAAAAGTGGAAAAAATTGTGTAAAAATTTGTGGATATTAAAAAAATTAAATATAATATAATTAAATAAGTGTTTTCTTTTTATTTCGAAATGCGTACGTGCTGTATTTGTAATAAAAAACAAGTTGTTGGTAGAAAAACCACATTTTTTCCAAAAGATGAGCGCATAAGGCAAAAGTGGACAAATATTTGCAGAGTGCAATTTAAGATCAACGCTTTATTGTGTATGAACCACTTTCTGCCCTCTGATATAATAAGGGCAGGAAAGCGTGTTATTTTATTGTCTAAAGCTTTGCCTCTCGAATATACCTCTCAAGAAACCCAAAAACTGTAAGTAAAATGTCTATGAACATCTGTATTTATGATAATTTATTGCTTTATAAAATAGTATACCGCAAAACAGTTCCGTCACTATAAAAGCAATTTCCACAGTTGCGATTGCGTCGTCTTTATGAAACATTGTCTCCCGACCTTAAATATTTCTGTTTTGGGGAGAGAAAACGTGGCAAACGACTAAAAGTTCAAAAGGCAAAACAAAGAATTATGGGGTACACGAAAATGATAAAAATCAATCTGTGAAAAGGTGAGTACCTATATTTTAATGTGTATATATAATTACAAAAAAAATTATTTTTATTAGGTTTGTCTTTATTAAGGTAAAGAAATCCAAGACCCTTGCGTCAATAATAACCTTCCCCGAACTATTAGAGGGCTTCCAACCAGTTAAATAATTTGTCGCTGTTTGTCTTTAATAATAATAATAAAAATAATTTATTCATTTATTTATTTACATTATAATAATAAATATATTTTTTTTATTATACAATATTTATATGTATAAAAATAATAATAACTTACTAAAATCAATTTAAAAAATGTAAAACAAATGTGTCTTAGCAATGCATACATGTATGAATTTGTATGTTTTTTTTAAATTATAATAACATTTAACGTATATTTATATATAAGCAAACATATACATACAAATATATATAAAATCTTTAATATCTGCTTGAGGCTAAATTGCAATATAATAAAAGAAACAATTTTTAACTACCCAAACGTAATGAAAAAAACTTTTATTTAAATATGACTTTTCAAAATTTTGTCGGGCAAAGGTAACGTATTGCTAAAATGGAATGTTGCATATATAAAAAGTATATTAAACTATTACTTAAACAATAAAGTGTTCCCATTTTTAAAATACATTCTGTGATTGCTTTTTGCGTGCTAATTTTAATGTCTATTTTGAACATTAGAGCAATACAATAGAAAATGTATTGATTTTTCTTGGCCCAAAAAATACACATTTTTTGCTTTTTAATTTTTTTTATTACAGGCATGTTCTTAAAATCCCTTCTTGTGAAAGTAATTTGAAATCACAAGAATTATTGTTACGTTCTCAAAGAGGGTTTAAACATGCGTAATTGGCTTGCACCATTTCCCAACTTGTATTACCCTGGTGAGTTCAAAATTAAAAAAAAATAAACGTACTTATTTATGTCTTAAAACAGTACAACGGGAAGCTTACTGTTCTCTTTTTTAATTTGCTGAAAGCCTTCTAAATAATTAATACTATTTTAAACCCCCTTCTAGATCAACTTTGTTAAGCACGTTGTTTTTTGTAATTTGTGCCATCAAACCAAGATTGAACTCAATTGAAGCACGAGTGCAATCGTTTTCTTATTTGTCTTCAGCACGTTTTCCATTAACATCACCTCCTAGCAATTAATTGTGTGTATTGTTAATTTAAAATAACTTAAATTTATTGATTAAACCTACCAAAGATCAGAAGCAGTTCTACCCAAACTAGATTCGCGTTGTTCAAGTGGTATAATTCGTATTTGTGAGACCAGAACTACCCAAAGTTTTAACTCAATATTTATTCCACAAGGAGTCGAGTTGCTTGCGATCAAAAGCCGATTTAAAGAAACTCACTTCCGAGGGGTAGTAGTGCTTGCCATGAACACCGAAGTCATATATTTCATTAAGCTGTATAGTTTGGTATTCAGATGGTTATTCATTTGGGGCCTTGTACCTTTAAGGTAGGTACGGAAAGCGCGCAAGCACACCTTTCCAGCAGGCATTTTACGAACGGGATCCTCAACTGTCGTAACTATGCAAAAACTTTAAACTGGATATTAATGTTTTACTTTTATCTCCCTTGCTGTGTATATTTTTTCAACAAAACACCAAGTCTTTTAAACAAATCACGCAAAATATGCAATATGTACACATTTACTTATGTTTGCAGCACAAAACCTTTATTTATTTTAATTTTTTCAGGCATTTAATGAGCAAAATATTTTTTTTAATGTCTTTCATATTTGTTTACTTTTTGTGTCTTTTATCAGCTGTAATTAATAAAGGCGAATTCGTTTTGACTTTGGAACGTACTTTTTACAAGAACAAAATGCACGTTGTTTTTGCCTCAATTCGCCTCGCTGCCACCTGGTATGAATTCGCCTTGAGTTGTGTATTGAAAGTTAAAAATGACAGTAGGAAGTACAAAAAAAAATAATTAAACCTAAACAGACAATTTTCAGAAATAGTTTAAGAATTTGGTTGAAGTCTACTGATGAACTTTGACATTTATACGAAATAAAAATTAATTTTATATGGAATTTTTAATTTTTCTGACATTCTACCGTTCAAACACAAAAGGAAATGCAGAGGGCGAATTTTTTGAATTCGGCTTGAGTTTACCTTGTTGAATGTGCCTTGGGTAGTATCAAGGCGAATTCAAATAATTCGCCCTCTGTATTTCCTTTTTGTGTTTGATGAAGTGAATCAAGGCTCATTCAACCAGGTTATATTAAGAACCCAGCTGATTAAAATCAATTTGACATTTATACGAAATAAAAATTAATTTTATATGGAATTTTTAATTTTTCTGACATTCTACCGTTCAAACACAAAAAGGAAATGCAGAGGGCGAAATTTTTCAATTCGCCTTGAGTTTACCTTGTTGAATGTGCCTTGAAGTGAATGTAAAAAAATTTTTAATTTTAAACCAAGGCACATTCAACAAGGTAAAGCCAAGGCGAATTCAAAAAATTCGCCCTCTGCATTTCCTTTTTGTGTTTGAACGGTAGAATGTCAGAAAAATTAAAAATATCATATAAAATTAAATTTTTATAACGTTAAAATGTCAAATTGATTTTTATCAGCTGGGTTCTTAATATTACCTGGTTGAATGTGCCTTGCTTCAAACAAAATTAATAAATCTGACCAGGGCACACTCAACCAGGTAATATTAAGAGCCCAGCTGATTAAAATCTACTTGACATTTTTAAGTTATAAAAATTTATTTTACATGAAATTTTTTGAATTCGCCTTGGGCTTACCTTGTTGAATGTGCCTTGAATCTGACAATTACTTTTACAAAATTTTAAGGCGAATTCATAATCAGCTGGCTTCTTAACACTACCTGTATAAGTGTACCCTGGCAGTTTGTTACAAAAGAAATCACCAACAATATTGCCATGTAACCAAACCTCAATTTTCATCCCTAGTGCCACCAAAAAATCGCCACTTTTGGCGTTAAGTCTCATAACTGACAGCCCCGATGACGTCAAATAAAAACGTACGAAAAATTACTTTGCCGCGTATTTTAGAGTATGTATGTTGAAAGATGATACACTTTATTTGAGGTGAACGAGCATTTTAGGATAGCCATTATTTATTTTATATGTATATTTTATAGCCATTATTTTGTTTATAACTCACCAGCGTCTGGTGTTTTCAAATATTTGCCAGATGCACATATGTTATTTTCGTTTTGATTTGTATGTTGAGTGACTTTTGATGTATTTAAACGTATTTCTTGTGATGATTTAAACATTTTTTATTAATCACTTTTAAATAGTTATATAAAAAAATTGATGCAAACACAATAAATAGTTTCCAATAGTGATCTTACAAAACAAACATATCTCGTACATACAAAAAATATGTAGATACATATATGTGGAGGTAAGTACATACACATGTAAATATATAAGTGTACGAATATATATGTATATTTACCATATATACATTTTTTATATATTGCACTTCCGTTCTTTTTAATAACTGTTTCTCATCAGCCTAAAGGAACAACTAAATTGAGAACATTAAACCGAAAATAAGATTTCCATCTGCTCATTGACAATTTGAACTTTCAACAAACATGAAAAACAGATTTAGTATTTTTTATACATACATATTTGCATACATATGTATGTATATACATGAGATTTTTGTGTTTATTAATTTTTAAATTTTTTCTGTTAAACTAACAGAGTTTTTAATGGCAAGATGCACTTTAAGTTAAAACTTTATTGTTAAAAATAATTCTAAACCAACAGATAAATTTTTAACAAATTAAGTATGTATGTAACTACACATTGTTCAAAATTTCGAAAATGCATTCTACTCGGCTAGTATCGATAAATAGAAACACACTTTTTCAATACAAAATTTTTCCTTTCTTAACTAACGCTAATAGAGTAAAATACTAAAATACTTTTCATTTGCAAAATAATAAGAATTTAGTAAGCATTGAACTTGAGCCTAAAAATTAAAAATTGCCTTAAAAAGAAACAGTTCAACTATACATAAATAAAACGCAATTTAATTTTATATAAAATTTTTAATTTTTCTGACATTATACCGTTCAAACACAAAAAGGAAATGCAGAGGGCGAATTTTTTGAATTCGCCTTGGGTCAGCTGGGCTCTTAATATTAACTGGTTGAATGTGCCTTGAGTGTGCCCTGATGAATGTCAAAAAAATTTTAAATTTCAAACAAAATTAATAAATCTGGCAATCACTTTCACAAAATATTAAGCCGAAATCATAATTGAATGGGTTCTTATCATTGGGCCTTATTGTGTTTGGCGTATTCGTGTTGAAAGTTGTCGAATACGCCACAAAACGACAGGGGTGCTTTTCATATAGCCTTGGCGTTTTTGTTAGACGGTAGCAAAAAACTAAAAACGACTACGCCAACGCCAATCACAATAAGGGTGATTACCTGTATTAGTGTATCCTGCCCTGATACTACCTGTATAAGTGTATACTGATAGAAACGTAATATAAATTACGTTCGACGTCTTTTAAAATAAATGTAAATTCACTCTTGATACTTTTAATAAATTTTGGACCGATAAAGACCTGAAGCCAAGCAAGTGTTCTTATTCAAAAAAAAAAATAATAGCACATTTACTGAAATCGGTATATAGCTTAGCATGGGCCCAATTTAGGACCCAATTCCAAGTCACCTTAACCTACACACCCTTTTACAGATAATCGGCACTGTTCTGTTAGCCAAATCCCCGATTTTAATTGACTTTAAATCGATTTATCAAACCTGGGGTCAAATCTCGGCATTCGATCCGAAACGATATTTCAATCCATCGAATTGTCAATGATTTCAATACAGGAATTAAAATAAGAATTATTTGATTTCGATTCGAGTCGAATGCTGCGATTAAGCTTCCGTTGAATACAGCAAATCGATTGTTTTAAAGAACACCATTCGATTTAAAATCGACTCAGTTTCAATAACCGGCAGAAACTGTACATAATATTTAACAAATTGTGATGTAGGGTATTATGTGGTCAGACTTAGTTTTCTTTAAATTTTACATAGTAAGCTTTAGAGCCAAAAGTAAATATAAATAAAACAATTTTATTTTTAGTTTTCTTTTTTGTTTAATAATAACTTTAAAATACTAAGTAAAATGCTTAAACAACAAAAGGTGAATAATCCATAATTAAAAAAAACAGAACAAATATTTATGACCAAGTTCGGCTTAAATAAATGAACTTATTTCAAGGAGTTTTTAGGTATTTTTCAATTTAAAAGCTCGTGTTTTAACTTAAATGGTTTGGCTTTTTTAAATCATATTGCCCTTTAGGGATCAATTTTATCCTATCGCTGTTGTAACTAATTCCGCTATATCTGGATCTGTGGTACGTACTGTCAGCTGCATGCTCACACATTCTGCTAACGCTAATTTAGAGCGTACTAATATTTCAGCTCCTCCTCTAAATGTGCCTAAATGGTAATATTAAATATAAAAAAAAAATCAAGCATTTACTGATAAACAAAACTTACCTGAGCATAGTAATGTATGTGTGGCTACACCTTCGGGCACTTTTTCTGATAGACTGGCTGCTGCTAAGCCTAAGAATTTGATAATTGTATTAACTGCTTCTTGTAAAGTATTGACTGCCGATAATGTGTAGGTGTCTTCGGCCTCAACCCATTCTATAGGAAAACGTAATTATTCCTTAAATGAAAAGAATATAAATATTTTTTTTTTACCTTCAGTGTCGGCTGCATCCCACACGGCTTGAAAATTGCTTTTTTTATTCTTTTGTATTTGATCAGCAACCGTTACTTCTAGATCTTCTAGCATATATTCATCATCATAACCATCATCAGAGTCTGGTTCGCCAGTGTTAGGATCACAATCTTTCACTACAAAACGTAAGGTTGCTCCAAATGTTGCTGCAATATATATTAATTAGCATGCTAAACTTTTAATGATTAAATTGAATTTACCAGCTGAACTTCCAACATCTGGAGGGAATTCGACAATAACAAAAGTTGTCTGTAAGTCATTGTACGGCAGCTTTAGACAGGGTATAACAGCGCGCGTTATAAAACCTTCGGGTATTGTTAAATCTACACGCACATTTTCCAAAAATTGATCCGACAAAGTGTTGAGACAATCGAACTGTAAAAATAAGTTTTTGTAAACCTAAACTTGAACTATCTTATTTATAAATATATTCGTACGTCCAGAGAAGACAAATCTGCGTTTTGACAAATGTCAAACTCAGTATACAAAAAAACAGTTCGAAAAAGGGGTTTTCTTATATTTGTAGTTGGAAATTTGTAAAGACATAAGAGTTATCTTGCATGACGGTACAGTAAAGAATATTTTAACTCTTTGCACAAAGTTTTGGTATTGAAAAAATTTGTTTTTGTTTTATTTTTGCTGCAAAATATACATATTTAAATTGGCATAGCATTTACTTACCTGGAATACAATATGATTAGGGAATATATGTTTTATACAGGAAACTGTGTATTCAGTTTCACTTTCTGTCAGCTGTATAGCGGTAGTGGTACGGTGAATTGGACCTAAAGCTTGTATACCCGGCAACTGTGCCAATCTGGCAGCACTTTCTTCTTCCCTAGTAATTTTTGGAACTCGAGGAGCTTAAAAAAGAAATAATCAACACCATTTAGATCAGCGAATTAATGCATACTCACCAACTGAAACAAGCATGGCTTCATCTTTATTTTCCTCTTTAACAATTGTGGCTTTGGGTACAACTGACAAATCAAATCCGGACAAACCGTCACCATTTAAATGTTCTATTAAAGCTTTTTCCAACAGAGCTAACGAGCAAGTTTCACGTTCAATAATATAATGCTTGTAAAGTTCTGACTTTTCGGTTTGCAAAAGGTGCAAATAGTAAGTTGCACGATCGCGGACTTCGTCGTCAGCATCCATTTGACAACGGCTTAATAACACTAGTATATTTTCTAAAAGAGCTGGACAGGAGGCTCCGAATTGGGCTAAGGCGGTAACAGCTGCAGCTCTGACTACAGGACTTTCCAAAATAACTCGATTATAAATAAATCTTATATACTTTGAGGGCTGGGCCGCAAATGGCCCTTCTTTTCCTAGCAAATGCAAAATGCGCACTGCCAAAGAAACATGTTCGCAATCCTCAATAAACTCACACAAATGGGAAAGGCCGGATTCTTTAGCCTCAGCATTTTCTTCGATTATGGTAATAATTGTATCCACAATAGAGGTTTTATATTCCAAACCACCTTCTTCACGCAACATACCACTTAAAAAGTTCATTAAAACACTATGTTTTCTTGGATACTTTGTGCACAAAGAGCAAATGGCTTGAACAACAACTACTTTAAATTCATCCGAAATTTCAGCAACAAATGAAGAAATCTGTTTCATCAAACGCTCGACAGAAGATTCGGCGCCAGTTTTCAGCAATGTGGTAATAGCTAATGTGGCCACCGAACGGTTTGAGTCTGCAATGAGACCCTCCAAATCTAGATTACAGGTAGTTACAGCAGCTGGGTGGGTCATGGCTACCTTATTAAGAGTACGCACAGCAGCAAAACGCAAAGTAGCTTTGGGCGAGCTGCAGAAGAGTTGAAGTATGGAAAAAGCTGGCGATAGAACACGAGCATTAGTATTTTTTAAATTTACAATAGCGTGAGCAGCCTCATAAATCACCATTTCACTTTTGTGGCGCAAACAAGACTCAATAAAAGTAAACATTGGAGATTCAGATATTTCGTCGGCAGAAATATCCTCTTCTTCAATTAGTTTACAAGCAATACGAATCTTAATAAAAATAAATATTAATAAAGTATTTCATGTTTTATTAAAAAGAAAACTTACCAACATGCAAACAGCATAAGGGCTCTTCATTGAATTACGAGTCAATTTGTTGACTAGTTTTGTAACAGCCAAACGATCAGATTTGCGTATGTGATACAAAAGACCCAAAGCATGATATTGAACCATAATGTTGTCACTATTTAAGGCTTCTTGAGCCTCATTGGCCCATCGTTTAACCACATCACCGGATGAGCTAGCTAGTCTCAATGAGCTAACTAAAGCAGCACAAGAGACAGCAGCATTTTTATCCACAATGCATTGTTTCATATAACGTTCCACGGCTTGAAGCATGGTATTGTCTGTAATACTACATAGAGCACGTATTGCTGCGGCTCTATATAAATCTTCCTTGCCTGTCATATCCTTGGTCAAAGAACTAGTAACGATGATAACATCCTCAGCAATGGAGGACAATTCTTTAATGCCCAAATAAACCATTCGTCTCAAAACAACATCCCTAGACTGAAACAATTTTGTCATAGCAAAGAAACAGTCGGTTGCCTCACGTGTTCCCAGCTGTTCACCCTGATTGATCAGATACAAGATTTTTGTTAAGATTTGAATGCATTTCCGAGGATTAACCGGAGTATCATTGAATGCTCTTGTCTCTTGTAAAACCGAAGTTTTCTCCAAATTCTGATAGATATTGTTGGTACCTGGCAACGATTTTAAACTTTTGAATAAACGCATTCTAAACAATACTTTTTTAACACATTAAAATGACTCTTTTTTCTAAAACTACTATGCATGTAATATCTTTTCTATTAGGCAGCCAAAATGAAACTTAGGGACCGACGGCTTATTAGTTGCTTGCGTTGACTTACCCTCTTCTTCATCTTCTTTTTCACGCCGGAACGAACCCATTTTAAATAATTTTATTTACGGCTTCTCTAATTAAAATAATTTAAAAACTGTAGTTTTTTAATGGAATTATAGAATTTTTCTTAAATAATCACAAAATATTACACGTCACACGGAATAATGGTAGCTGTCAAATTTTAACAAAAAAGGCTTGCCAGCATTCTAATTTTAAAGCTACTTATTGGCTATGGTGTCAGTTGAAAGAAAATTTGATGTAGCGGCCAGACGTTCAATTTTTGCCTTTCAAGTTGCAATACACTCAAACATTTTTACTTTATGGTAAGTAAACAGCTGTCTATAAAATTTTTTTTTATAAGTTTTCGTTTTTTCACTGCAAATAAATTTAACTAAATTTTCGTATATTAACACACAATAAATAAATTATTGTAAATAGTTTGTGTGTCGTTGTACCACAATTCAATCGCAAATAAATAAAAAAAAATGTAATAAATATATATATGAAACAATTTCGTGTGTCGTTTAACAAATATTATGCCGCAATGTGAGCATTTTAAGTTTATTCCTTGACGATGCCATCTTAAGAAATTATATTGGTGATCAAGTTAATTTAAAAAATGCGTGCAGCCTACGTCAACACCATTAATTCAAAAGAATTTGACAAACAATGTGTGTGATCAACTTGTAAGCAAAAACTTGAACTTGTGACCGCAGCGTTAGAGTGCTTATGCCACGATCCTACAGTCAATCTGCCCCTCTGTTCTGTAACTTGTGAAAAGTTTTCTCAGCGAGAAATTTTTTCTTACTGTCAGAGTCTTCCGATTATTAACAGTGTGACTTATATAATACATAAACTCTCATTATAAAACATTAAAAGTTAAAATAATTAGGTTTATCGTTTACAAGGACAAGGACAAAGACTATAAATTGCTGCTTCAAACTGCTAATTGTACGTCTTGACGAATAAAAAAATTCGGTATTTTTATACTAGGTTTTTTATATACGGAATTTGACGTTAGTCTAGGCATAACTTTGTCTCGTTGACGTACAATATTGTTCATGAGAATAAGAAGACGTACATATCTTTGAACACGAACTAAATAATTGGTGGATAAATGTTGCACTTACATTTTTATTTTAATAAACAAATTTTATAAAAAATTTTTTTAATTATCACCAAAGTCACTTTTGTATGCTACTTGTATTTTGTTTATTACATTTATCTTAGCTAACACATAAAAAAATAATCAAGTGTTAGAATAGTACTTAACTTAACTTTAAGAAATATATGTTAATCAAGCAAACATTTAAAAAACTGTTTTATAGAATTTCTGGTGTATAAAAAATAGTTTTCCATATTGAGAATAAAGAGAGGAGCTTATAACTGCATTAAATCAATGCGACATTGAATTCCCAGAAAGTGCATCAATTGCTCAGCTACGAACATTATTTCAAAAAACAGTTTGTGATGTTAATGAACATTGTGAAAGCGAAACCAATGTTAATGAAGACGCTGCTGATACAATTCAACCCTCTGGTGAATTCCCTAGAAAATCTATAGCTAATCAAAATATTTTATGCGATATTCAAGCTTTTCTAAATTAAAGCTGTACCTCAATGCACCAAGGAAACTTTAAAACTTATCAAAAGGTATAACATTTTTCATTTTGTTTAAAGTAAATTTAAAATATTAATATATAAATGGGATATTGTTTTAACATACCTATTGAAAATTGATATATCTAATTTATAAATATTTTGAATTCTTATCTATCGTTTTAATTATTTTTCCAATGCTCTGTTCAGGGGTTCGTTAAAAAAAAAAAAAAAACTAAAGTCGCATAACCAGTATCATAATCACTGCGTGAAATAGCATTATTAAAATAATGTACAGAGATTAAAATAACTCTTTTACCTGAAGTAAAATATGCTAAGCAGTGATCACCGTCACTGTTTAAATAACCGGTGATTTTAAAATCGCATATTCCCTAAAAATCACGGGATCGCTCACCTCTAGTACACACGTTAACATCTAGTGTTGGAAATAAAATTTTAAAGTTTCTACATCAAGAATCGCCATTGCTCGTGTGGTTGGGTATTTACAGATACTGAGTACTCAGTACTTACAGCATTTTTATACTCTAACGTAATATTGACATATTAGCTTGCGAATGTCAAATAAAAGAATCCTAAAATACAGCTGTTTCTGTTAATTTGGGTTTGAAAAAGATTTTTTTTTATAACTAATGTAAGAAAAATTAAAGCAATAATGAAATCACGTACTAGATCAAGAAGTAGACAGAGATCTAAAGAACGCCGGAGACGTTCCAGATCAAAAAACCGTAAGGAAAAAGACAGGCGACAAAGGGAGTCCAGAAGTAGATCTAGATCTCCTCAAATAAAAAAAGGATGCAGGGAAACCTCTAACAGAGGTAGCAGACGTAGAAGCTCCTCAAGAAGTTCATTGTCTAGTCACAGCCGAAGTCCGCAAAAGAAACCTGTAGATCGTTGGTTAAATGACAAATATGAAAAACATCTTGAAGAAAAAACTATAAACCCTTTTCGTGGTAAACCCGCAGCAAGTTTTTGTCAAGAGGAGAGAAACCGTAATGGGTTGGGCTATCGACAGAGTGGCCGAATCGATAAGTACCATAAGCTAGATGTAAAGTATTTAAAACAAAGAAGAGAAGATCGCGAAATTATTGGCATAGAAGGAGTAAAAGAAGTATGGGGTAAAAGTCCATGTCATCCAGAAATATTTTCAGATGATGAGGACGATGATGTTAAACTTTTAGAGCACACTTACCAAGGCCCTAAAATAAAAAAAGCAAAAAAAAGTAAAAGAAAAACTAGTAAAAAATCAAAGAAAAAGAAGATTAAAAAACGCAAAAAAACCAAAGGTAAAAAGAAAAGGAAGGAAAGCTCATCGAATTCATCATCAGAAGACTCTAGCTCTTCATGTTCAAGTGGTTCATCCGATAGTGATACCTTCTCTAGCGATGAGCAACAAGAAATGTGGATTGAAAAAACCTCTGATAATATTAAAAAACTGACAAAACCAGAAAGTTCAAAGAAAATCAAGAAAAAACATAAGAAATCTAATAAACGTCAAGAAATACACGAAAAGCATGAAGCGAAATCATCAACTTCAAGACTTATCAACAACAGTCTGGCAGGGGATGCAGAAGACGAATTCGGTCCAACGCTTCGTCAAACAGGGGGACTTAATCAAAAGGATTTTGGACGTGCTCTTTTGCCCGGTGAAGGTGCTGCCATGGCGGCCTATATAGCTGAAGGTAAACGTATACCACGTCGTGGTGAAATTGGTCTTACTTCTGAAGAAATTGCTACTTTTGAATCCGTGGGCTACGTTATGAGTGGTAGCAGACATCGGCGTATGGAAGCTGTGCGTATACGAAAAGAAAATCAAATTTATTCGGCTGACGAGAAACGCGCCTTAGCTATGTTCAGTAAGGAAGAACGACAAAAGCGTGAAAATAAGATCTTGTCTCAATTTAAGGATATGATAAACTCTAAGTTACATGCTAAAGAAAAGAAGTAAAGCCTTGTAATAAAAACTACAATAATATTCATTTTTATACTGCATGCTTCTTTGTGTAGGTTTAGATTTTTATAAAAGTGAACTTACCTAGGACGGCTTTATGTATAACTTGTATTTTAATAAATATGCAGCAGTAGCACTACCTCTCCGGCAAGGAAAACGATTTTTTTCTCTTACATAATTTTACTAAAGAGTCAAGTTTTAAGAAAGCTTAGCACCTTTAATTTAAATTTTTTTAATGGAACAATATACCGCACAATAAAAACTCTTCTGCTTTGTTTTCTTATTGCTTTACTGGTGTGGGTAAATATAACAAGGGGCTTACACATCCAAGTAACAGTGCAAAACAACCCAATACACTCACATTTACTCAAATTTTTTCACTAACCTACTTCATCAGAAGAGCAGCGGAAATTAAAAAAAAAAAAATTTATAAAACATAAGTTTTATTTAAATGACTGTTACCTTAAGCCTAATAAAAACTATTTTAAAGTTACAACTAAGGTCGGAAAGGATATAAAGAACTTAATAACTCATTTTGTTAGGACAAGATCCATGCATATATCCCTCTTAAAATCTCACTTAATATATCCACTGTTGCCACAAAACTTCGCACAGATATATTAAAAGCGGCGACCTTGATTGGGGTATTTATTTTTTGGATAAGAGCAGCGGAACAAATTTTGTGAAATTTTTCATGAGCCAAATGTGAAACTCATAATTTTTCAACTTTAAACTTGCTACAAAGTAGTTCAGTACTATACCTACGTACATTTTGGAAAAAAATAGTTGCATAATATCAGAGGTGCAGTAGCCTCTATATAATCTAACAATTTTTTAGACAATATTAAAACGCTACATCTCGAAAATTATAACAGCTATCACCTTCACATTTACAACAAAAAATTATTGTACAACGCTTACACTTTAGGACAAGGGTAACGAAAACCCCTTTACAACTTGAAAATTTTTTAGAAAACTATTGATGATTTATCCCAAAACTATAACAGGTTCCGACTAAAAAAAGTAGTTCTACGACAATACCAGCATTTTGAAAAAAACAATTGGCTAGGCGCAGGGAAAGCGGAAGCCCCCATACAAATTAATCATTTTTAAGAAAATTTTGATACACAATGTTTCGAAAACTTTAACAGCTATTGACTTTTAGTTAACCACAAAAAATTATTTTATAACAATGCAAATTTTTTGACCAAAAATTAGGTAGATATGAGCAGGGGAGTGGAAGCTCCCATACAAATTAACATTTTAAGAAATTTTTGACATCCTATATCTGGGAAACTGTAGCAGCCATCGACTAACTGCTAAAAACGGCAATTGTTTAACTATGACTACATTTTGAGACACCCTGTAGAAGTTCGACAAACGGTAGCCCATATACAAATGAACAATTTCGATGAGACTTTTGATACGTTTTATCTCGGCAACTGTTACAGCTTTTGACTTCAGACTCACTAAAAACAGTAACTGTACAACAATATCTAAATACTACTAAATTTTGCAAAAAAAAAAAAAAAAAAAAAAAAAAATAGTCCGATATAACCAATGAACCATTTTTAAGAAAGCTTTGATAAGAAATATTTTAAAATTTTTAGAGCGACTTGAATATTTAAAAGAAAAAATTGTGGATAGGATCTGGGGGAGCAGCATCGCCTATACAAACGTTAAAATTTTGAGAATCGTTGTACCTATATCAATAAATAGGATAGTTATCGATTTAAAACCCGCAACAAAAAAATTTTTTATATGTGCGGTTTGACAACAACTTGGTCATATCAGACGACTGGGTATACTAAGAGACGGATGTGAAAGGGTATATAAGATTCAGCACAGCCAAATATAGTGGCATTGCTTGCTTTTTTTTATATCAAGCAAGGTCCATTAATTAAGTGTACCCTGATTTCAAGTCTTAAAAGAATGATTGTGAATAATTACTTAACTTTGGAAAAACCAAGAAACGAGCTTTAGTATTTATATAACAAGTAAACCTTCAATGATTTGATTGGACTTACTTCGAAATTCAGTGTAACAGTTGATGTTTTCTGGTTAAATTTTAACCAAACTGAGAAAAAAAATATTGACTTAAAAACTGGATATAAGTCTATGTTTTAAATATTGAATAATACTTATAAGTATTATAAGTAGTATTAATGATTATAAGTATATAAGTATATATATTTAACAATATTATGACTTCAAGAGGTGCTCAAGTTCAGCAGCTTTGGGATTTATGTTTAGGTTAAATTTGCATACTCTTTTATGCATTTTTATGTAATATACGTTGAAATAGAGTATTCACTTGTAAACACAACTCTTTGAATTATATATTAAAATTGCATAGATATTCATTGTACGTGTAGCTAAACACTCAAATAACAGGCATGTGCAACTCTGTTATTGTAATTTGCTTTTTAGTTGTATGACAGCGGCCACACGTGTGTTCATACATATTTTCATAAAAATTTTAACAGTGAAAGACTCAAAAAAATTATAATTTATTCAAGAGTTTTATATGTAAGTAAAATATCAATAAATAAGAGGTAATTTGTTTTTGAAGACCGCAAACCCCCTAAAGTTTTAACCTAAAATTGTAAGCACTACAAAATAAGTAAATGTTATTCCTTTAATAGAACTTTTTGACAATTTGACTGCAAATCCATAAAAGGTAGTTCTGATAGAACGAGCGTTTGTGTGAGTGCAATATATGCAACTTGTAATGCAGTATTGTAAAATTCAAGCAAAAAACACGAGCAAAACAAAAATCAAAAAGAAAAAAATTTATAAAGGTCACTCACCATTATTAGTGTGGCCAGCATTGCTTTAATCATTTTGCAAATAAACACACCGGCATTTGTGTGTGAATATATACTTACAAGGAAACAATAAGCTATTGTTTATTAATTGACTTAATTTTTTTAAGAAAAAAAGTGCAAGTGATAACTGCTATAGTACATAATCATTTATTTCTATGTTTTTCTATTATACATATAGACATAATAGCAAGTACTTACATTAGTTTATTTTCAAACGTGGATCGAATCGAATGTTTGCCAGGGAATAAAAAATGCCCGCACAAGATTTACAGTCACCTACCAGTGAAATGGTGTTATTAACACCAAACACTGAAAATGCACCTAACGTTATGGGAAACCAATCTGCTGCTGCAAAAAATTACAATAAACGTGGAGACTCAGAGGAATCTACCAACAGCCGAGTACAAATGAAAAAACAATTAGGCCTACTCGAGGGTGTGGCCATAATATTGGGTATTATCTTTGGTTCCGGTATTTTCATTTCCCCCAAAGGTGTCATTAACGAAGTAGAAGCTGTTGGCACATCTCTCGTCATATGGGTGCTTTGTGGTTTACTGTCAATGATTGGTGCTTTATGTTATGCTGAGTTAGGTACGTGCATACCTATTTCTGGTGGGGATTATGCGTATATTATGGAAGCATATGGTTCACTGCCAGCATTTCTTTATCTCTGGGACGCTATGATGATTTTTGTGTAAGTAATATTAATTTTTTTAGTTTTTCTTTGTAATTAGTGGTTTTTAATATATGTATTTTGTAGTAAGTAATCGTTTAATATTAAAAGTATTAAAAGTATTAAAATAACGTTTACTAAAGGCTGGCCTTAATGTTAGTTAAACTATGGTTTTTAATTATTTATTTTGTTTACTTGTGTTAATTTCTTATTAATTTATAAAAAAAATATATATATAAAGAAAAAAACGAATGTAAAACTTACACTAAGCAGATCGAAAGGTTTACAAAATTTGACTTAGGAAATATCTTAATTGAGTTTTAAAGTATGTATACGTAAAAATTACTTCAAGAAGACGATATGTACAACATAATTGATACAATGTACAATGTAATAAAACCCCACAACAATATTCTTTACAAATGATGCCGCTTTTTACGATTTTTTAAACATTTTAAACGAGCTTGAATCGAAAATTTAAAGGGAAAATTTTCGTTATCTTACTTGATTTCTTCTTAAATGGTTGGTGAGCAAAACAAAAATGATAAGCTGACAATAAAGCAATCTTTATCAATTGCAGTATTGCTTCCAAAAAAACAAAAACGATTTTCTTTTTATAAATAAATATTATTTTAACTTTTTAAAAGTGATAAAAGTTTAGTGGAAAACAGATTTCATAAACGGACAAATACTATTCGTATAATTTGCAGTTAATGTGTATAAAACTAAGATGGGCATATAATGTATAGGGATTTATTAATTTAAATTTTTATTAATTGATTTAAATTTATTTATTCTAAATAACAAACGTGTTTTAGGGGACTTACATATATAATTTATTAGCTGCACGCAAATACATATGTGTGTATGTACATTCCCTGAAGGAAACCTGGGGACAAGTGTCCTCATGTCAACACTTTGTCGACTATTATGGTGCGGTTTTGACGACATTGTCAACACAATGTCTACAGTTTTATATTTAGCTTTGATAAGAAGAGAAGAAAACTGTCAGCAGCAAATTAACGCTTCAGTTAGTCATCAAACGCAAAAATGCATCAGCGACCTTTAGGTCTTTCTTATTGTTTGTTATTTTAGTTGTGCTATAAAATTGATTTATATGCACAATTCATACTTATTTTATATGACAGACGAATGTTTATTGTCTATTGCAAAAATACATTGCCAGTGGCATAGCTATTCAGTAGACTAAAATTGCTTAAAGGTACTAGTAAATCACTGGTTCCAATATCTACATATGACCCCAAAGGAACTACCTTTTCAATAGTACCAATGTCAGTAGTGGATTTTCAATGACACTCAAATGCTAAATGTCTATAGCAGAAAACATTGCCTGGGGTATAGCTTGTCAGTAGTACTGGTGACAATGTCAATAGTGAATTTCTAGTGATTCACTATTGACATTTCCTGCAGGGTTTCTACATGCTTAAGTATGTACATAGACATTTATATTTCTAATTTATACCTATTTCTACCTAAAAACTGATAAGGCTTTATAAAGTTTAAGATTATGAAACTTTTTATTGGTTAATTAATTTAAACTAATTAGTTTGGCCTTTTAAATGCTATATTAGTTAATATTTTATACATAAAGATAAGCAAAAATAAAAAATGCAAATAAAATTAAAAAAATATAAATAAAATCAAAACAGCTTAAAGCGAAAAAAAATTTGCTAGGTTTTTGAAAGAAATCTTAAATGTTTTGGTTTGTTTATAGTAATTCTCAATAATTTTTAAAAAATAATTATACAGGGTGTCCGCCGGCATGGTATACATTATACTTTGTTTGTTAATAATTTTTGATTAAATGAATGAGAATGGATTTTATATTAATTAATGTTTTATTCAATGTGGGCGGCGGTATAAGGGCAGAAATTATTCAAGCACTTGAGGGGAAAATAAAATAAAATAAATGAACTAAATATAAATATTTTAAATTTAATTTTTTTTTTTTGATATTTCTCTTAAGCTTTATTTTTTATTTTAATATATTTCATTTACATTTACACCTACACATGGTGAAATTAATTATCAGGTGAACGCATATGGAAGAGAATTTATGACTCTCACTTTTCCCATTTTTATATATGGAGTTTGACAACACTGTGGTGAAATAATTTCAACCGTATTGGCAAACTCCAAATATAAAAAGAAAAAAGGAAGAGAGTCAAAAATTCTCTCCCGGGTGCGTTTCCCCTGATAATTAATTACACCATGAACCTACTTACGTTTAGTTTATAATATTAATTGTTATTTTATGTATTTAAAACATTTTAAAAAGACCAACAACAAATGCTATTATGGGTCTTACCTTTGCCTCCTACGTTCTTCAACCATTCTATGAGGGCGATTGTGAAATACCTACGACAGCTAAACAAATGTTGGCCGCAGTAACAATATGTTTTCTCACCTATTTAAATTCGTTTTATATGAAGGTGACAACAAAAATGCAAAATGTCATTATGTTTACAAAAATCGCAGCTCTAGTAATGATTATTGTTTTAGGTTTAATTTGGATGTTTATGGGTAAGTTAAGAGGATTTGAAGGGGATTTTTTTAGTTAAATATTTAAATTATTTACAGGCCATTACGAAAACTTTGATGATGCTTTTGCAAATACACAAACTGATCCTGGCAAATTGTCGGTGGCTTTTTATTCGGGCATCTTTTCATATGCCGGTTGGAACTATTTAAATTTTATGACTGAAGAACTTAGAGATCCCTATCGAAATTTACCCAAAGCGATTTATATTTCATTACCATTGGTGACCGTAATTTATGTTTTAGCCAATATGGCTTATTTGGCTGTGTTAAGCGCTTCGGAAATGCAGGCATCTGATGCTATAGCTGTGGCAAGTACAATTTTCTTATTAATAATCTAGAAAAGAAGAAAGTTCGTGTTAAAATTTTAATTTTTTCCTTGAGCTTAAGTAGTTTTTATATTATATTGTGTTTTTCAAATTTAAATGAAATAATTGTTTATAAATAATTACAAACTTAGTAAAGGTGGACTTATATGAACTGAGTAAACCTAAAAAATTCTCTTAAATTCAAATATTTTAATGTATTGAAAGTTTTTAGAAAAAAACTTAACAGGTTTCAACTATCCAACATATTGAAAACTTTTATTGTTTTTATTTTAATGGTAAAAAAATATTTTTCAAAAATATATAAATAATTTTTGACACATTTTCGGGGTACATCATCAATCGAATAGTTAAAAAGTTTTTTTTAATATTTTCTTTTTTTATTTTTTAGACATTTGGCAATAAAATTCTAGGATCATGGTCTCTCATTATCCCCATTATGGTAGCAATTTCAGCTTTTGGTGGCCTTTCTGTACACATAATGACTTCATCTCGCATGTGCTTTGTGGGTGCACGTAATGGACACATGCCGGCCATACTGTCCCATATAAGTGTTAAAAACTTCACCCCCCTGCCGTCGTTAGTATTTCTGGTACGTATCTAATTGGTATTTTTTTTAAGTGGTTTATTTACCTACTTATTCACAGTTTTAAATTTTAAAAAGTTTAAAAATTTTAATAAATTTCTATTTAATTTTTCAGTGTGCATTATCAATTATAATGTTGGTGTGTAGTGATGTCTATGTTCTTATTACCTACAGTAGTATAGTGGAATCGTTTTTCATTATGCTGTCCGTATCGGCTGTTTTATATTTCCGCTATACCAGACCTAATATGGATAGACCCATTAAGGTAAATATCTCAAATATTCATTAAACATTTTTAAGGACATATACAAAAAAAATTAAATTTAAATTAGACATGAAACAATGATTTTGTAAGAAAATTTTGTTTAAAAATCAATTTAAAATAATTTTTTTGGATGTGTCCATAAAGATTTAATATTTTATGTTTTTAGGTATTAAGTATATTATAATTTTATTATTTGATTTAAAAGGTCTCTTTATGGATACCAATAGCTTTTGTTATAATTTGTGCCTTTCTGGTAGTTGTGCCCATTTATGTAGCACCCTACGAAGTGGGCATGGGCGTGTTAATCACAGCCATTGGTATACCATTCTATTATGTTGGTGTTGTGTGGAAATCTAAACCTCAATGGCTTCTGGATTTAATAAGTAAGTAACTAAGACTAACTTTAAATTTATGTTAGAAATTTTTTAATAAAAACGTTTAGGATTTGTCTTGAAATCTTGTTTAATAAAGGTGTTTTTAAACAAGGACTGCCAATAGTAATTATTTTCAAATTTTAAAAATTAAAAACCCAAAAATTCTGTTGACGATTTATAAATAAAAAATTATCGACCCCGCAAATAACGTAAACTAAGAAAAAGAAATTTTGAAAATATATATATACCTACGGTTTAAGAATCCTTTGTTTTTAAATATATTTATCTTAAAAGCCCTAATGTTCGTTCTTATCGTTAAAAAAAATTATATTAACATTTTTTTTTTCTTTTTTCAGGTTCCTTAACATTCACTTGCCAAAAATTATTTATGTCCGCCAAAGAAGAGAAAGATGACTAAATATCATAAGCGTCCAAAGTTTCTTAACAATGTGAATTGTTTTTTGTTTTAATTTTATTTATTTATTATTAACCTTACTAAAAAGTCGATTAAGTAAAAAATCATCATAAGTTATCATTTTATATAAAAAAAAAACTTAATCAAATCATTCGCATTATTTTTTATATGATTTAATGTTTAACATTTATTGACAAAAAAACAGTTTTTTACACAAGAAATAAAACGTTTCGTTTAACTAAGTCTATGTGTACGTACGGCATGTTCGTGTATGTGGCGGCAGCCAATAATATTATTTTATTGTTCCTTACAATTGTTATAAATTTTTTAAATTATTTTGTGTAAAATCATTTTTATAAATTGTATTTCAAAAACTAATTTTTTAGTTAAAAATAAATTTAGCCAAAGTTAGCCAATAAAATGACATTCAGGGATATTAATTAAAAATATTTAACCCAAATCATAAAAAACATAATTTTTAAAAGTAAGTACATGTAATTTTAATAAAGTAAAAAACAGAAAAAAAACTTTAAAAGGATTTTGATTTTAATAACAAAATTTCTTAAACATTTTATAAAAATAAAAACATATTTTGCTTAATATATTTTTACATTTATAGTTTCTTTAATGATACAAAATTGTTTTTCATTTTTTCTTGACAATTAACATTTCACAAAAATTTGGATTGAGACACTTGGCTAAAAAATTTGCTACGCCCAAATTTTGTACAAGAAATCATCACTTACAAGGAGGTAAAAAAACAAGGCACCGACAATTCATTTAAAGTTTTCTCAAGGTTTATTTACCCACAAAACCAAGGCGTAATCAATACGCCTTACACAAAGCGTCACTATTTTGTGTGGGGTTTATTGGATGCAGATAAAAAATGTGTAGCTCAAACAAGACGGCAGAAAAAGCTATCGCAAATCCAACCCAATTATGTTTTACTATCACCCTTATTGTGGTTGGCGCTGGCGTTGTCTTTTTTTTAGTTTTTTTGGTTCCGTATAACCAAGGCGCATTCATTACAGTTGGGAGCGGCTAATCAGCTGAGTAACGGTATTTCGGATGTTTAAGTGTCAAAATTTGTTTATGTTTAGGTTTTTTTTTTCTTTTTTACTAACAACAACTGTGGAATCTAAGAAAATCTAAAAAGAGAAGAAGAAAGAATTTGTGAGTTTTTGTTATCTATTTTGTTTTGTTTCTGAAATTCGTACATCCGTTTTAGTTGTTTTTATAGAACCGCTCCTACCTGTATGCATGTGCCTTGCGTATAACAAATACGCCAATGTTAAAGGAATAGCAACCTTGTAAATTTGGTGTCGATTTCCACAATATTCGACACGACAACGCCAAACACAATAAGGCCGTATGTTTTGTAGATATTCACAAAACAGTTTTATTATAATATTTGAAGTACGAAATCATTCGACTAGATCAATGTGGATACTTTAAAGATTAATGTGAAGGGTATATAAGATTCGGCACAGCCGAATATAGCGCTCTTACTTATTTGAGAATATATTTGTCACATGTTCTTTACACTGTTATTCTGAAATTGGGTAAAATTAAGAAACATTAAATATTGAAAAGTTTCAAGCAAGGTTGGCAACCGAAATAAGTAACGGTACCGTTTTTAAAAAAATTTGTCATTTAGTTGGCGGTATTGGCATAACGTTATAGTTAATTACTTAAAGGGGTTTCGCACGATATGTATTTTACACATGACTTGTCACTTTTGCAATCCACATGTATTTGCGTATGTCTGTCAAAATTGTTATTTTACAGGCGGTTTATAATTTTTGCTTTCACACGTACATATGTAATTGCATCTGACATAACCTCCAAACCAAAATAAACAACTACTTTTCCTTGTTGTTATTCTAAAAACAGCTGATGACACATGCTTTGTCAGATGAAAATAGAGCACGCTCTAATTACAAATTTGTCATATGACATTTACATATGTGTTTAACACATGCAATGTTTAAACGCGTTCAGACGGCAGATATCAATTTCGCACTGCAAAATTTGACAAGTCATGTGTAAAATACATATCGTGCGAAAGCACCTTTAGTGGTATTTACTAGAGTTCAACCGAACGTTCGGGCTTGGAGTTTGGTAAAAAGTGGGTTTTGGCTCATGTTCGGGGTTCGGCGTTTTCACCGAACTCTACGGATGCTGTTCAAAATTTTCATAATAAACTATTGCTTGCATTTGCAAGAAAATGCAAAATTGTCGGATGAGGCTTAAAATATTTAAAAACACGAGTATTAGGTCAGTGTGACCGCTGAGAATTTTGAAAAAGTGGCACAAATAGTAGCATAAAAAAGTCGCTTTTGGAAAAAAAAGTTGCACTGTTTTTTAAAGCCCTTATGCCACACTTTATTAATGTTTTTACAACTAATATAAACAAAAACAGATCAATAATTCAACAACACAAAAAAACTTGATCAAAATAAATTAAAAATAAGAAATGTATCAAAAAGAAAACATTCATTAAAAACGAATTTTTGTACGAAGACACATAAAAAGTAATAAATTTGAAATTGCAGAAAAACAATTTAATTTTTATATAGTTTTAATATTATAAAAAATCAAATGCACTGTTCTTTAAATATCAGAATATTGTTTTTTAAATTTGTTTGAAACAAGGACAGACAGACAACTAGTCTAAGTAAAAGACATATAGCACATTTAAACTACCCACTGGTTTTTTATCTCTAGGGACGTAATGTAATAATACACAAGTTCATATATTTAATTTTTTCATATTATTTGAAAATTCGTTCTGTACTTGTGTTTTAGTTCATCACCTGGAATACAGTCTTCTAGTTCAGTATTTAATAAATGTAAAGCTGGCATCCTTGAATTACAGGTCGTAACTTTTAATTTGTTTGCCAATTTATTTTTAACCAGCCCTGACTTAGGAAAAATTTTTTCAGCACATGCGCTGCTGTGGGGTAATGTAAAAATATATGCAACTATTTTATATAAGTTTGTTCACAATGGCTTATTTAAATCATTTTTTACAACACACTGTATGCCAAAAGCTTTGAGCATGTTTAATTTCAAAAAACTATGAAATGCGATATTTGGGAATAACACAAATGTCCACATATGCAAGGTGTGTGTTTATGTATGCGCATATAATAGAATTTGTTTAACTTTCGTAACAAAAAAGAGGCAAAAGTTGCAAAAATTTAAAAAAGTGGCAAAATAGTGTCAGCATAAAGAAGTCGCACAAAAAGTCGAAGGCCCTTGAAAAGGTTGCAAAATGCAACTTTAGTCGACGAGCGGTCACTCTGTATTAGGTATTTCATTTATGCAAAAAAATTATTTTTTCTCAATTTTTTTCCTGCGTGTATTTTTGTTTGTATGTGAAGCAAAATAGTTGCGTTTGCCACCCCTGACACTAACATATATTTTTTGTGGTGCGAAGCATGTAAACATATCCGTGTACAAAATTTCATTAAACTATCATTTGTTTGTGTTTATTATGGCAATTTTCATTTAAGTGATATATGATATGATATATGGGAAAGATATTAATCCTTGGACTTTAAATGACATAATTTTAGGTTTTAATTATATTTTATCAATTAAAGTATTCGTGCTTAATATAAAAAGGAAATATTTTTTTTGGCCGCTTATTTATATTTTTTTTTTTAAAAAGGATACTTTTAAAGTAGACATATCCTTTCTTGAAATTGTTAAGTTTTATTTCCTTATAATAACTCCTACTTTTTGCCACTCATATTATGAAATCACTACACTGTGCGGTGCCGTAAACTCTACACAAAAGCGGTATTAATTTGCGAGTAGCTGTTGATGTCAACGTGCTAGTAATATTTTTGAGGAGAAAATATAATCGCTAAAGCTTTGAAAGAAAAATTATTAGCCACTATGGTGCTTTTTTTGCTAAAGCAATACCCGAACATTTGTCAAATACCCTTTTCAAAATACCTACCCGTTTTGCAAATGGATTGATGGCACGTTTTAATAATTTTTCAAAACTGTTACGTTCATGTAGGAATCATTTACAGTTACTTATTCAACCTGGATACACCTTTAATTATAGCAAAGCACAACAAAATTTACATTGTGGTTCATCCAAAAAATATTTCAAAAACATTAGTTCCAACTTTTTGCAAGTGGATAAAATAAATTCTTTTAGGTAACCTTGATATATTTGATATAAACAAAATATTAAAAAAAATTTTACCTGCATTCTTTGGTGCAATTAACTACACAATAAAAATATAAATGGGTGCTGCTTAGCACATTTGCTATTCTGAAAATGTAGGAATTTTTATGGTTTTTAGCCAAATTCTAAGATTTATTTTCGACACATTAATGATTGAGTTTTTAACTTTAAATAAAATTGTTTGTGTTAAAATTAATGCGGTTATTTTATGGAACAAACTGAAGCGTTTTAAGAATTAAAATAAGATTATAAACACATTTGCATTGCAACCTAAAATCTATTAAATTGGCACAAAAAAATTAATTGTTAAAAATTAAGAATTTTTTTCTTTTGAGCTCAGTCTAGACGGAATGCTAAAAAGTCATATTAATGGTTAACATTTTTTTTTGGAAAGCCAACATGTTATCGTATATAACAAAATTAAAAAGGTATAATTTATTTCCATGGGCAGCATTTTTTAACCTCCATAATTTTATGGGTTTTTTTACTTAAGTCGATGTAAAAGTTTAGGCACAATATACGCCAAAAATCAATTTTCTAACTTTTCTTGTTTGTTTTTCACTCTTTATTTTTGAAACTTTATATTTAACTAGCTAAACCCCGGTGTGCTTCGCTACCCCAATCAAGTAAATTTTTTTTATTATTTACTATCAAAAGATGCAAACAAAAGCATTTATATAACTTTAATTTACTGGTTGCCCCTCCACATAAGTTGCAACAAAATTTTGTAAGAACTTGACTCTCAAAATATTATTTAAACTTGAATTCCAAAGTTTTTTGTGACTGCATTTTTTCAAAATATTCGAAAACTATTTTTATTTGGTGTCCAGGCTTGTATCTCCTTTTTTTTGCATCAATTAAGATGTGCTTTTGGTTTTTTTTATTTAGAAGAGACCACCTAAAACATCTTTTGTTTTAAAATAAATATTTTTTTATTATTAAAAAAGTAAAAAATAAAACAAAAAAATAAACAGTCATGTCTATTATAAAGGTAAATTAGCTAAAACAAAGAAAAAACTTACAAGCTTTTGAGAGAACAGTAAATGAAATTCGGCACAGCCAATAAAGAACTACAACATACTTAAAGTACTTTTAGACGATATGTATTTTACACATGACTTGTCAAATCATGCAGTGCGAAATTGATATCTGCCGTCTGAACGCGTTTAAACATTGCATGTGTAAAATACATATGTTAAAGTCATACGACAAATTTGTAATTAGAGCATGCTCTATTTTCATCTGACAAAGCATGTGTCATCAGCTGTTTTTAGAATAACAACAAGGAAAAGTAAGTTGTTTATTTTGGTTTGGAGGTTATGTCAGATGTAATTACATATGTACGTTTGAAGCAAAAATTATAAACCATCTGTAAAACGACAATTTTGACAGACATACGCAATTACATGTGGATTGCAAAAGTGACAAGTCATGTGTAAAATATATATCGTGCGAAAGCACCTTTAATGATAATGTGGTGGACACTAGACATCTGCATGACTATATTCATTTAATTGCCTATACACAACAAAAACAATATTCATTCAAACATTTTTCATTCTATGGGAGATAAATAAAGTTAAGCCAGTAACAACACAAGAAAGAATGTATTGTGTGTTACACTCAAAGATACAAGAAGAACACATTCATTTTACAGTTTTCGTTTTGAATGTGTATAAAACACACTTGAAAATACAAAAACATAGCAAAGTCTCATTACAGTTAGAGTTTTTATAAAAACATTCAGGTGTTTTTTCGAGTTAATGAATGTTTAACAACAACAATAACGACAAATTTGCAAACACAAATGAATAATAATTTTTTACACCAATCATACAGCAATATTCACACATTCTATTCAGTTTTTATTTATATGAATGTATGGGTAATATTTTGTTTTTGGTTGAAGTTGTTTTTTATTTGCTTTCGCTTGTGGGTTCATTCATTTAAATTGTTTAACATTGAATGAAAAACACTATGTTGTTGAAAAACAAACGAATGTATTTAAACGGCATTTGGGTGTAGTCAAGCAGACCTCTAGTGGACACAATGTGCTAATAAATATTTTCACACAACAAGAGGAAATTCTCTTAATTATAATTTACGTAATTTTTTATCATCATTTATCGCACCTAACGTTGTCACAATAATTAGGGAGTTTGACAAAACCCACAACAGCAACATCCCACTTGACCACAACTTCTTAAAATATTTAACAACGGATTTCAGCCCATAAGTGAGTCATAAAGCAAAAAGTAAATCATTAACTGGACAGTTAAAAAACTTTCCGCCTGTCCCTAAAGACTAGAGACTCGAGCATTTACTTTATAGTTTGCCGGGGCCTCCTTAATTATTTGAGAAGTGTTAGTTCAAAATGCGATTTTTTTGTGTTTTTATCTTGTATCATTTTGCTTTGATTTCTGTCAGAATTGTTGCCTTAGTACTGCCCTATGCCTTCTTTTCGTTATTTCCTATAAAAACGGCAACATTCTTCTAAGGTCACAAATTGTTTTTTGATAATTTTGCCCCAAGCCAGTGAAAAAATGCTGCATGTTTGTATCATGGTCAAATAATATATCAGGTCGTACCAGTTAGAAATTATAGGTTTAGCATCTCTTCCTTTTTGCTTTTTAATATATGGAGTATATGGAATCAATTTCCTAATTTAGTCATGCTCATCTCTCTGTCCGTCCGTCTGTTAAAATCAAGTTTCTGGAGCAAAATAAAGTCGGACGAAAAACGTTTTCTTGTGAAACTATTGCTAGGTAGAACAATATTTAAAATCAGCAAGATAGGTTCATTACGGACCCAGATATACGCAAAAACCTAAAATAATCCAGTTTTTGAGAAAAAAAATCCATGCATACAGGCATGTTCTAATAATCACGTGGTCTTACTTATGGTTTTAAAATCATATTTGTTATTTTAAGTTATTTATTTATTTAATTTATTGCAAAATTCAAAACAAGGTTATCTAATATATTTATAACCAAGTGATTCTTAATCGGCACGCACTTAACTGACCGGTTTAAAATAACAAAAATTAAAAATGTTTTTGGTGTTTTTTGTGATTTCTTATCACTTTCACAAAAAGTGATTTTTAGAACCGGCCTGATTTATTTTTATATATTTTACAAAACTTCGCGCATATGCTTTATTGGCGGCAGCCTAAATTATGGAAATTTTTTTGGGATACCACCAGTGGAAGGGGTATTCCCCCAATAATTGCATAAATTTTGTGAAGTTTTTCATGCGCTTAATCTAAGAAACTATAACAGCTGTCGACTGGAAACCAGGTACAAAGTAGACCAAGTATAATGCCAACATTTTGAAAAAAAAATTGTTGGATAGAAGCAGTTGGAGCGGCAGTCCCCACGCATATGAACAATTTCTATTAAATTTTTGATACGAAATATTTTGAAAACTATTGAAATTATCGACGTAAAACCATTTGCAAGGCATTTCTATTATAATTTTTTTTTTTGGAAAAAAAATTTTGTTTAATAGAAGCCTGGTAGTAGAATCGCCTACACAAACGTTAAAATTTTGTAAAGTTTTATATTTAAAAAACCAGGATAGTTATCGACTTTAAACTCGACACAAAGTAATTTTACTATAATATTTGCGGTTAAAAAACAATTTTGCTGATCAGATATCTTTAAAATTGCGACCTGTAATTTGATCACAAGAATACATGGACACCCAGCCAGACGGACAGACACGCTTAAATTGATTCAGGAATTGGTTTTGAGTCGAGCAGTATACATAAAGGTGGGTCGCACATAGGCTTGCCAGATTTCATTTGCCCAAAAGCTTGATATTGACCAAAAAAAACTTTATTTTGAAAAAAAAAACTTGACAATTAAAATCACTCATGCAATTTTCTTTATTTTATTTTTATTATTTTTTTTTTTTCATAAAAATTATTAGAATAAAAACAAAAATATCATAAAAAGTAAAAAATAACAGAAAAAATTAAAAAAAAAAAACAAAAATACAACAATAAAAATTCAGTACTTGTTTCGTAAAAATATGGAATTCCGTCCTTATAAATTTTAAAGAAAACTTAGGAGTTACCTTAAAATATAAATGTAGATTCTATTTACATTGCCACATATTCTCTACCATCGGGTGTTACTAGAAAAATTTTATAAATTTTTTGAATCCTCATTTAAATTTATTCTTATAAATTGTTTGGCTTTTATAAGGTTCTATTCATGTTTTTGTATATAGATTATTTAGAATACTGAATGCTTTTTCACAAGAGGTAAAATGTCGTAAGCTTCTCGAAGAACACAGTAATCGGCTACAGTTTATCATTGTTAATATTATTTAAAATGCCCACTACTGCGAAAGCTCTAGCAGCTTATTCCAAGTCAGAAGGGATTTTTAGATTTAAGCAGGAAATTTAAAACTTGCAAAAAAAACTTGACACATTCCTTTTTCACTTGACACGACACGCATTAAAAAACTTGACAATCAGGCCAAATCAGGCCAAATCAGGCCTTTATGGCAACCCTAGTTGCACACCATTATTTTTGGGTGTTACAAATATCTGCACAAACGCATAATACCCCTACAACGTATGTGTTGCGGGGTATAAAAATACTTTCATCTACGATGACTTTGCCAATTGGGAACAATAACTTTTGTCGTATTCAAACTCATGTGAGCATATCTACATATTTATATACTTACGTACAAACATATATCAATTGATCTATCTATACTTATTGTCACGTAAAATTTATTAACATTTCATTTTCAGCTTTTACGAGTTTGTGAGAGCTTATTTGCATTTATTACACTCAGGTAGGGGTATTATTTGTTTGTGCGAATATTTGTAACGCCAAAGTAAATGGTCTGTCAATTATATTCCTTCAATTATACTAATTAAATCAAAAACACGTTTTGAGTCGATTAAATTGCTTCGCAAGTCTGGCATGGGTTCATGTATTCTTCAAAAAAAAAAAAACTTAGAGTGACCCATTGAAACTAGCGAAAACCGATCCTTTCTTTTTTTTACATAGTTTCCTTGAAAATGTAAATGTTTAAACTTTGATCAAATAATTTCAAATTTAAGCAAAATTTTCCGATTATCGGACTAAATTTTATCTTACAACTAACTACACATACATACATTTATTATTTCTTTTCTGTATAACCATATGTCTTATTTTCTTTAAAGAATCACACAAAGGACCATTAAGGGTGTCAAGTAAAAAGGTTGAGCTTTTACCCCTTTGCAACCTATTTTTTTCTATACTAACGCAATTTTTTTTAAGGAAATGTTTACACCAATTTTTTAAAAATTGGCCCATAATTGCACCTTGGTCCATAATAGCTTTACTTCAAGAAGTGATTTAAATAAAATAGTTATATGTGATGTAGGGTATAATATTTTCGTGCTGGGTCAACAATAACTTTCTTGCTTGTTCATACATTCAAACATACGGTTGAAGCTAATTCTAAAATTAACAGTCGTACAGATCGCAAATCTTAACGACTTTTTATTATTTTTTGCACTGATTACCTTATTTATATTTTTCACTATTTTTTTATTAATTATACCCTTCACATAGTGATAGGGTATATATCACTTTGTCATTCCGTTTGTAATTTCTTTATTATTCATTTGCGACCCCATAAAGTATATATATTCTGGATCCTTATAGATAGGGAAGCCGATTTAGCGTTGTCCGTCTGTCCGTCTGTTGAAATCAAGTTTCCGGAGTCAAATAAAAAGATACAGACCAGTTAATGATGTCAAACGATCACAAATATCCCGCTAACAATCGCTATTTAAAATCAGCAAAATCGGTTCACAATTGACCGAGATATAAGCGAAAACCCAGAGTAACCCATTTTTTTAGGACAAAATCGGTGCATATATCCCTATATATCTCAGTAAGTATAGTCACTCTTGCCACAAAACTTGGCACGGATACTCCTAAAGAAGGGACCTAAATAATGGAAAAAATTTTTTCAGATAGGACCAGGGGAAGGGGTATTTTTTCTACAATTGCACAAATTTGGTGAAATATTTTATGCGCTATATCTCGTAAACTATAACAGCTATCGACTTAAAATGTTCTACAAAAAGTAATTGCACGCTAAGGACTACGCGTTAAAGAAAAAATTTTTTGGGTGGGGGGCAAAAAAAGGGGTAGCTCCCATACAAATCGACAATTATTATCAAATATTCGATACGCTATATCTCGGAAACTATAACAGATATCGAAATGAAATGTTCCACAAAAAGTAATTGGGCCATAAGGGCTACGCTCTAAAGAAAATTTTTTTTGAGTGGGGGCAAAAAAGGGGTAGCTCCCATACAAATCGACAATTACTATAAAATATTCGATACGCTATATCTCGGAAACTATGACAGATATCGAAATGAAATGTTCTACAAAAAGTAATTGCACGCAAAGGGCTACGCTTTAAAGAAAAAATTTTTTGGATGGGGGCAAAAAAAGGGGTAGCTCCCATACAAATCGACAATTACTATAAAATATTCGATACGCTATATCTCGGAAACTATAAGAGATATCGAAATGAAATGTTCTACAAAAAGTAATTGCACGCTAGGGACTATGCCTTTAAGAAAATTTTTTTTTGGGTGGGGGCAAAAAAAGGGGTAGCTCCCATACAAATCGACAATTATTATCAAATATTCGATACGCTAGATCTCGGAAACTATAACAGATATCGAAATGAAATGTTCCACAAAAAGTAATTGGGCCATAAGGGCTACGCTCTAAAGAAAATTTTTTTTGAGTGGGGGCAAAAAAGGGGTAGCTCCCATACAAATCGACAATTACTATAAAATATTCGATACGCTATATCTCGGAAACTATGACAGATATCGAAATGAAATGTTCTACAAAAAGTAATTGCACGCAAAGGGCTACGCCTTAAAGAAAAAATTTTTTGGGTGGGGGCAAAAAAAGGGGTAGCTCCCATACAAATCGACAATTATTATCAAATATTCGATACGCTATATCTCGGAAACTATAACAGATATCGAAATGAAATGTTCTACAAAAAGTAATTGCACGCAAAGGGCTACGCCTTAAAGAAAAAATTTTTTGGGTGGGGGCAAAAAAAGGGGTAGCTCCCATACAAATCGACAATTATTATCAAATATTCGATACGCTATATCTCGGAAACTATAACAGATATCGAAATGAAATGTTCTACAAAAAGTAATTGCACGCAAAGGGCTACGCCTTAAAGAAAAAATTTTTTGGGTGGGGGCAAAAAAAGGGGTAGCTCCCATACAAATCGACAATTATTATCAAATATTCGATACGCTATATCTCGGAAACTATAACAGATATCGAAATGAAATGTTCTACAAAAAGTAATTGGACCATAAGGGCTACGCTTTAAAGAAAAATTTTTTTGAGTGGGGGCAAAAAAAGGGGTAGCTCCCATACAAATCGACAACTATTATAAAATATTCGATACGCTATATCTCGGAAACTATAACAGCTATCGACTTCGAATATTCTACAAAAAGTAATAATCAAATAATTCATACATTTTGGAGAAAAAGTTGGAGAAGAGCAGGGGGACTAGAACATTTAACAAGTTTTATTAACCTTCAAATATGAATAATGTCGAAAACTTTTAAAACTCTCGACCTCAAATCTTCTTCATCTATTTCTATTATTCATACGAACGTTAAAATTTTGTTATTTTTTCTTTAAAACTCGCATAATGTTTTTTATTATATTATTTGCAGTACAAAATTACTCGGCTGGGTATATTTAAAGACCTATGTGAAGGGTATATAAGATTCGGCACAGCCGAATATAGCGCTCTTACTTGTTTTTTTTTGAATTCAAGAGAGGATATCCCTAGGTGAAGAGTAAAAAAAATTAACAAAAATACTAATTTTAAGATTTTGGAAAATTTTGCTAAAAAATTTTCTCCGCGAATTACCTAATCTAGTTGATTGGTTGTGCTTTTGATTTGAAGAAATTTTTACTGAAGCGTTTTTATTTCACCCACCTGCTGCTGAAAATCAGTGTTTAGTGTGCAATGAAACCCTGTCGTTTGGTGGTGGTGGTTGCTTTAAAACCTTGTATCAAATAAACGAGCGGTTGCAAAAACTGGCAGCAAGAAAACAATCCCACTTCAATCCTGAAAATCCTTGAAAGCAAATAATTTGCAAAACAAAAATATAAGTTTAGTTTACTTTAATTAAAAATAAGGTGCAATAATAATGTTATCAACAGTTTTGTTAGTTTGTGTTACGGTCTTAATTGTTTGCCAAGGTAATTAAATTTTCTGACAAAGATTTATTATATGCAACAGTTAAAGTGTTTAAAAAAAAATAAACTTATTGATAAGAAAAGTTTTAAACAAATCTGTGACAATGGAGAAAAAAGACTTAAGTCTAATTTGTGTCAATAAAAAAAAATATTTAAGAATACTTAATCAACTGGATATGTAAGTTAAAACAACTAGATATTCATTTAAAAACCTTCCTTCATTTAAATCAACAAAAAAGTTAATATAAAAGTTTAAACAAAAACTAACTTTGGAAAAATCATTTAATGTTAATACAAAATAACTTACAAGTTAAAAAAAAAAAGAATTAAAAAAAATTGTTGGCCTTTGGTTCATTTTTAACTGAATTTTTTTTTTGCTTTAAATAAAAAATATATTTTTAAGTAACGGTAATTGATGTGAAATGTATTTTCAAAACTATACTCGGATTTTTATCATCAGTACTCTTTGAACAACAGTAATGTTTTTAACTCTTAACATCACCTATTTAACTTACATGTTATCCAGAAAGGCAAACGGACTTTATTTGTAAGTTAGAGCGAAGTTTATTGAAATTTTGGTCTTAAGACAAAACGACGAAAAAAACAAAGCATTTAACTTACTTTGTTAAAAAACATACTATGTCTTCTTAAAACCCATAGCCTTTTTTGAAATAAAGATTTTAATGTTAAGTTATAAGTAAACATGTAAGTAAAATTGCCACACATGTAGCAATTAAATCGCCCCTATATAAAATGTGTCTTCCAAAAGTTTGTTTACACCTACATTGTATTAACCTTTTATTTGAGTTTTTGATTTAGACAATTTGCACTATTTTTAATAACAGAAATTAACTGACAACATAATTAAACTTGTTATATCAAGAAAAGTTCGTTGTGATATTTTTTGCGTCAATAAATTTATTTAAAAAACAAACAAGACTAAATAATAGAAGTTTTTTTTCTTAGAAAAACATGTGCTACGTTAATACAACAACACTGCTTAATACTGGGTGCTTCTAATTAAGAAGTAAAATTTGCTTTATCATTTATAAATAAATAAAAGTAGTTAATTAAAGTTTTTGATTATTATAAAAGAAGATAATTGCAAGTGCAAGATACTTAAACAGAAGCAAAGAAATAAGAGGTAATTTCATGCTACTCTTAATATTAAATGCAGTACCTAACGCGATAGTTGATTTATGAAAACCCTCGATTTTCAAAAAAAAAAAAAAAAATAAATAAATAAATAAATTAATTAATATCACAATTTCTCTCCCAAAATAACAAATATTTATTTTTGGTTTACAATTTTTTTAACTGATTTTAATTTGTTTTAGTGTATTTAGTGGAATGCAAAAAGGAAAATTATCAAATAACGGCATTCGAATTTCGAAATTTAAAAATTCTTATAAGAATTCCTATATTAAAAGCATTGACAACTTGATCGTTGGGGTAGAGTTTCGATTCGAATCGAATGTCGTAATGCTGGGGCCAAATCGTCACATTCGATTCGAATCGAAATTTAAAAATTCTTATTAGAATTATTATACTAAAAGCATTGACAACTCGATCAATCGAGTGAATTTTCGATTCGAATCGAATGTGACGATTTGGCCCCTGTTTTATATCTTATATCTAATAACAAAAAAAAATTAGTAATATTTAATTCTAAAAAATAGCTTTCAGGCTAGAATTATTAAATACATAAAAATATTTATTTTTAAATTTATACACAGTGAACTCTCGGTAATGTGAACTTCCAATAAAGTGAACTATCCAGTTATGTGAACAATAAGGTTTTTTTCCCGGGAGTTCCCGTCCCAAAAATTCACGGGAAGTTCGTCAATTTTCATTTTCCACTTTCCCGGGAATTTTGTGCGGGAATCCCGGGACATACAAAGCCTCGCACTTCAAGTATTTTCGTAACATATTCACAATTTTTTTTTCTTTTTCCTTATTTTTGGTTTATAAAACATTAAATACTAACCCCCATATTCATTAAAAATAAAGTATGGTTATTAAGGGCTTATTTAGGAGATGCCAATGCGAATTGTCAAATAACCCCTTAATAAGCTACTATAATTATTATAAATCCAAACGTAAATATGTAACAAAATTGGATTTTTGCATTTGGCCTACCCTCGGTTGGCATTTAAAGAAAAACACAATGAATGAAAATAGCGTATACATGCTACAAACGTACCAACATTTATTTTTTCACAATATTAATATTAAAAAACATGCATATTATTTTCCTTATTATTTTTTTTTTTAATAAAAAAAACTTCCCAGATAGCATTTGGAAGATTGTTTTTCGAAAAATCACCTTCTTGAGTCTTTTAAGAGTACTTTTGGTGATCAAAAACTAATTAATCACTTACACGATCAAAAAAGGACTAGAAAATGATTCACGCTACTGAGTAAAATGCGTTTGATTTTATATACAATAACAAATTGTATAGCAATCGCAAATTAACCATCAATACGTTTAAAATGTGACTACATTTTTCGTCATTTATTATAATTTTTCGCTCACCTAGAAGATTGAAAAATGCTTAATCAAAAACAGATCATGCAGGTGCTTAAGAAGTGATTAAAATTATATATTTTATGATCATATTTTGCGCAGATAGATGATTGAACACTGCTTGTTAAGTTAATGTGAAACACTTAAATTTTTGTTCATTTAAAAAGTAACATCGTGGTTTTGCTGTGAAAGTGAAATTAAAGGATTAATAATAAAAACGTGTAATTAAATTTAGCAATTATCCAAAAATCCTTAAAGTAAGATATTTTAATCAAACAGTGAAATGCAATATAAGAAAGGGGAAAAACGTTGCAGCTCAAATTTGCAGAAGACAGGTAGAAAACTTGGAAGAGGAAGAAGAACTTAAGCAGCCATATGTTTTTTTTTACAGTATATACATATGTATTTTGAAAATGACAATAAAAATAAAAAATAAAATAAATAATAAAATAGAAATATGTGTGATAAATGACAATAAAGGGCTTACAAAAGACTCGAAAGCGACTATAATTATGACTGAAAGACGACTCGAAAGAGAGTCACAAACGAACTAAAGTTAGACTTATATATGATCAGAAAACACTTCAAATACTACTTAAAAAGGAGTCGAAAATGACTTTTAACTAATATCAAAAAAGACTCATAAAAGACTTATCAAGAAGAGTCACGGAAAGTTACGTTTTTCTACCGACAAAAGTATCTTTTATGCTCAGAAAATGCGCGCATATTTTGCCTTTTTAATCGCGCGGTGGAGTCGAAAAAGACCCAAATTTGATTAAAAAATGAAAAAATTGCTGGATGGGTTACTGCCTGTCCCTGTAAATCCCAACCAAATAAATTTTGTTTTTGTTTATAATATACATACATAAGTACATACTCACTCACTCTAACAGATATTCGTTTAAGTGTTACTGGGACAGGCAATTCGACTAACTAACAATCTAACATAATAATTATAAATTATCTCAGCAACTATTTAATATAATAAAAGAAGTTTATTTATAAATGTAAAATTGGTGGAGTGAATAAAAAATTCTGAACAGGGGACACCCGGGTTTGAACCGGGGACCTCTCGATCTGCAGTCGAATGCTCTACCACTGAGCTATATCCCCATGGTTAACATTGAAACAAAATTCTAATAAGAACATGTCTACGCTAAGTTAAAAACAACGCATGCGCTCATAAAGAACAAACAAACTCCCCCACACAACTATCAAAAGCTTTCATGATATGCTTTTTAAGGAACAAAACTAAAAGGTTCATGCACACACTAATTTGGGTCAATTAATTTTTTAATTTAGTTCACAAACCATTATGGGTTAAGTAATAAATGTTTTTAAACGACACAAGTTTTTTAGGGGTCTATTATTTTTTTTAAATATTAGAATTATATTGCTGTTAATAGTAATTTTTTTTAAAACATAAGCGAAACTGGTTCAATAATAAAACTATTAAAATAATATGTTAATGCCAAATAAAGTTTAAAAATATCTATTAAAAAAAGAGAATTTTAAGAAAGACTTTAAACAATTTTTAAAATAGAAAAAAAAAGATTAACGTTCTTATAAATATTTTTGATAACATTGTTTAGAGTATTAATGCTTAACTACAAGTAAGTTATATATTTTTACTAGTTTTAAATTTAAGTCTAATTTAATTTTTTTACTTTACGTCTTTGTAATAGGTAGGGCTCTTAAAAAATAAAAATAAATTTAAGTATTTTTTTGGCACTTCTTCAATAATAAAGATAGAAACTTAATTTAAACATTGGTTCTGCAACTCCCAAATATTTAAATAGGGTTTTTTGGACTTTTTGGTATTTAAACGATATAGATGTTATTTCTGTTCCATTATTTTTCCTTGTTTTCTAATTAAAATTATCACTTCCAATTGCCATAACAATTTTTTACAAAAAAATGAAATAATAGTCTTAAGTTTAATATTTTGTAATAATCTTTTGCGCAACTTAAAAATAACACTCGTTCACCATGACACCTAATTGCAAAAATTACAAATTTATTAAATAGATATGTGGAAATAAAAAAACGTTGTGCTAATTGAAATCAGAGTGTATTTGGTAATAATATGTATATAAGGGTGGCAATCGATTATATGAAAAAAAAATTTTGAATGAAATTTGGAAAGTGCCAAAATTTAACGCAACTGCTTCGGCTATGAATGTCCTACGGCCAGGGCCTAGTCGATCTTCAAGAACTCTTGAAAACATTGAACTAGTAACTTTCAATACAGAAAAGAGCAGCCTCACTAGGACTTTCAATAGCGATTATTTCTGAAACATTAAAAAAAGATCTGAAGTTCCATCCTTTTAAAATTCAAATCGATCAAAAACTAAACTAAATTGATTTTAATTTATACAAAAATTTTTGTGAAACGATGATGGAGAGTTTTCGCACTGTAAGTCCCATTTTTTGGAGCGACGAAGCTCATTTCCACTTAAACGGGCACGTCAACAAGCAAAACTACCGTTACTGGTCTGTAAGATCCTGTAACCCTCGATTGAAACATCAAAAACCATTGTATTGCCCCAGGGTAACTGTTTGGGTTGCCTTATGAACGCGTGACTTAATTGAACCATTTTTTAAAAAATTACCAAGGCCAGGCGGCGAATGTAAACGGTGAAAACTTTTTGCGAATCATAACGGAATTCTTTTTGGCAAACCAGCAAGCTCATCCATCGTACTTTTTATGCACGTGGTTTACACAGGATAGGACGACTGCACACACAGCCAGAACTTCGGTGAATTTGGTTTACACAACTAGGACGAACGACGAATTTCGCACTACACGACGAATTCGTCTGTTAAAATTCGTTGCGTAAATTCGTTAAGTGAAACACATTTAGAACGAATAAAACAGCTGTGATTGAGTGACCATATTTCTTAAAAAAGAAGCACTATTTGAAAAAAATAATAATTAAAAAAAAAATTATTTAAAAAATATATAAATACACCACTAAAAATACTAATTGTATTAAATGCAATTAATAAAAAGTTAAAATGATTCTTAAAGTATAAAATAACATTATTTAATAACAAAATAAAAGAAAAATGGTCACTCTGTGCCAAATTATTCGTCGTTCGTCTGCGTAAGAAATAGAAATAAACCTATCGCACAGTTTGTTACGCATGACGAATTTTAGTCGACGCACTGTTTGTGTATGTTTTTATATACACAAATGTGTTTTATTTTTTAAGACGAATATTCGCAACAAAAAATTCGACGTTCGTTCCAATTGTGTTCAGGCATTAAGAAAAATCCCCCAAAAACTGATAAGCCGCTTTTGGGAGATTTAATGACCACCGAGGTAGCCAGATCTAGTTCTAATGAATTTTTTTATGAGGGCTACCTTAAAGAGAGGGTTTATAATGACAATCCCCAATCTCTTGTGGCAACTGACTTATTTATAATCGCACAGCCCAAACCCGTAGATATAAAGCGGAACTTCAGGAAATTTTAACGAAAAGGAAGTAGAAATAAACCTAAACTATACACGATAGGAACAAAATTTAATAACTACCGTATTTAACTCAAAAAATAAGCGTACCCTTTTGTGACCCTTTTTTAAAATCTTGGACCCAAAGAGGGTGAGAAAGGGTACAAACTATATTTTAATACTGCTCAGGTATGAAATAAAATTATAAAACTTGTAATTTTAAACATTATTTTAACGTGATATGTATATGGATTAATTTATTTAAACATGAAATACACAACAAAACGAATTATTTAGAAATTAACCCTGATAAGTCATATGTATTTAATTTACCCTCCTAACTTTATTATCGTTAGATCAGAGCCATCTAAACCCAAAATGCTTTATTCTTGAAGATCCTATTAAACACAAATTTAAAACAAACACAAAAAAATTTTTGTTATTTACATATGTTCTCTAACTAATCTTCTTTTTTACAATTTAGTTTCAAAAACATACGGTCATCGTTTCGGTTACTCTGAACCAAATCAAAGACGTTGGGCTCGTCATCATGGACATTGTGCGGGAAAAACTCAATCGCCAATAGCGCTACATTTGAGTAAGGTATTTATTACATTTATGGTTAAATTTATAAAACTTTTTTTCTTTATTTTAACAAAAAAATTTTGTAGACAATTCCTTTGTATATGCCTGCTGTGGATATGATTGGTTATCATAATGTGCTTCCATATCCGTTAAAAATGATTAACAATGGCCACACGGGTAAGAATCTAGTTAAAACAGCAAAAAGTGGTAGTTTAACACAGTAAATCTATTTTTGTACCCTTCACATAAGTGATAAGCAGGGTAATCCAAAAATATGCGAAATCTTATTTTTTTTCTGTACTTTGCATTAACCCATTATGTTGTCATTTATTCGTTTTAGAACTTTTGAACAATTGTGGTATTGATTTTTTAGGTCATATTTTTGTATATTTTGCCTATAACAGCATATTTTGAAATATTTTTTGCCTTAAGAGCATACTTTTTTGTATAACCCGTTTTAATAAATTTTTTTGAATTTTTTATATATAATTTAAAAATAATCTACCGAAAAATATTGCGAGTGTTCATTGTCACCTTTTGTTAGGTTTTGCTTCTTTTTTTATCTTTATTATCGGCAACTGCCCCGGAGTTGCCTCTACACGAGTGCAATGTAAATCTGACTGCCATTAGTTTTTCCTCAGAAATATTTTTCTAGAACCCCTTTTCTCCAGCCCATAACAGGGTTGCCATACAAAATTTAAAAAAATTAGTATAAAATCCCCAGAAACTTCCCCGGAGCCGCTCTTAGCGAAATAATATGTATAACAGACCCCTATTAGTTTTTCCTTCCAAACGTATTCCTAAAACATACTCACCCCTATATCCATCTCCTACCCATTACTTTCCCAGAGTCGGCCTTAAAGAAGTAAAGTGTACGACTCACCCCTATTTGTTGCCTCTCCCTATCTTCATCGCCTTAGGGGGCCCCGTACAAAGTTTGGGATTTTTAAATAAGTCCCCGCCTAAAGCTTCCAGGACGCCTGTGAATAGGCCAAACCGACCCTAACAGAGTTGCCATACAAAAGTTTGGAAAAATAGGGTACAAACCCCTGAAACTTCCCCGGATAGGAACAAAATGTATCACAGCCCCCCCTAGTTTTCCCTCCCAAACATATTCCTAGAATATACTTACCTCCTATCTCCGTCACGTAAAAGGGTTACCATACAAAATTTACAAAAATTATGTTAAAACGCCTAAAACTTCCCCAGAGTTGGCCTTAAAGAAATAAAGAACTAATAAAGAAACATATTCTTAGATCATACAAAGTTTGGGAACTTGTAATAAATCCACTACCACGACTTTTAGGGTGCCCGTGGATTGGGTAAATACAAGCCCACGTTTTATAAATCTAAAAACAAAAAGCTCTTAAAGTTTTTATTAATTATTCCTTTACACAGGACTGGATCAATCAACTGGGTAAATAATCTGATTTTAGTTAAATGTTTTTTTTCGCTTCTATTCTTTACCTCGCCAATTTGGAGCTACAAACGTCCGTTGATTTTTTATTTCTTTATTCAAATTTGTGTTCACGTAAACGTTAGTTTGCGAACAAATTCCTGTTCATCACTTTGTTCTTAACAGCGTTTTTTTAAACAATTTTTTTTCTACAATTTCTATTCTTCAATGACATTTTTGTTTTTATTTTTTGTACTTCGCTATAGTATCGATTGCCATACCGAAACTAACTGATGTGGCTAAAAGTAATGGAGAATTTATGCCATATGTACGTGGTGCCAAGTTACCAGGTGAATTTGAAGTTGTAGGCATTCACTTCCATTGGGGAGATAAAAATAATCGCGGCGCTGAGCATGTTGTCAATGACATACGTTACACTATGGAAATGCATATTGTACATCGCAACAAGAAATATGATTCATTGACAGAAGCTTTGGATTATGCAGACGGTGCAGCTGTGTTGGGTTTCTTCTTCAATGTAAGTATGAAAAAAAGGAATATTTTGCATATGGGTTGATCCAAAAATATCGATGTTTTAAAATATCATTTAGGTCCATATTTTCAATAATGATTGTAGGCTGATTAGACTAATTATCTATAGTTGAAAGGTCAAAAAGGCTCTGAACAAACCTGCAATTATTATTGTATACAAAAGCCTAACACTTTGTAATGTCGATATTTTCTTTTGAAATTTATTGGTTTATCGGGATTTTTCATACTGACGGGAATAGTTGTTTTTTTTTATAAAACTGATTTCTAAATGCTAAAGTAAGCAAAAATCACTCTTTGAATGAAAAAAAACCCTCTAAACTGCACAAGCCGCAGCATCGAAATATGTACATACCTGGGTATGCATGCAAGTACTTATGTAAGTATGGAAGTACTCGTATATGCAAATGTGCTTATTGTAAATTTGCTCAAGTGAGGCAAAAAAAAAATAAATTTTTTCTTGCAGTCTTACAAAATTTGATTTATGTATACGCATCGTTGGCTTCTTAATAAATTTTTTAACAAACGACATTGATGTCTAATTCTATTGTGACGGATGTAACCATGACATTCACATTTTTGGTTATTATTCAAGATTTTAAAATTAAAGTCAATCAAGCCTGACCATAAGTATTATACACATAACAGTTTGTAATTACGTTTGTAATTTCTATAATATTTACTTGTGACCCTATAATAAATAAATATTTCCTGTTACTCCTCAGAAGAACATTGTGCCGCCTATAAAGTATGTACTTATATACAAGGTGGGCCAAAAGAAATTACCCTATTGGAAGGTTATGCAAATGGCGGCCAGTGTCAAATCTGTTTTGATATTTGTGAACGCGACACATGTACAGTACAAGTGAACAAGCCATAAATCCCCCAAAAACGCGGAATAATTGTGTCTATTTTCTTGCGTAACAATTCGTCTGTGGTGTTGGCGCAGTGCAAATTCCGTCGCCGATTCCCCGGTCGTCCGGCACCGACTGCGTAAGCACTGCGCCTTTTGACCACCAACGTTGAAGAGTATGGGACCACATGAGATGCTACCAGAAGTGGCCGGCCCCAGAGCGCTCGTTCTGCCGAGAATTTCGCCGCTGTTGGCTTAGGATGTAGAGCTGTCGCCTGAAACATCGACATGAAGCCGTGCCTCGCAATTAGCCATCAGCCGGTCGTCCCTAAGGTGAATTTTTTCAAACACCATGCGCAGGTCCCGTACAAAGTCCAGTCAGTGCATCAGCTGCTGCTTGTCGATCGCCAAATGCGTGTAAGATACGGCAAAGCCATCCTCCATCTCGTTCCAGACTTTGTTTGTGGGGTTTTTCGAAGTCCCGTGCTTACGTGAACAGGCCCGAGACCCAAAAAGCCCTCAAGGACAACATTCGACACGAGTGCGAGAATCTGTGGCCCAAAGTTCTCGCCGAAGTGATTCCATTATACAAACCCATATAGCAATCAACTGCCCATTTGACCGATGTCATCTTCTCGACTTGACCAATAAAATTCTAAAGGTTCAGATAAACATAATCAAAAAAACAGAATCGAAGTTTTTCACTTAGAAAAAAAATGAGAGCCAAACAACATCGAATGACTTCTTTTGGCCCACATTATATATATTGGATTCTAATAGATAGGGAACGTCGACATAGCCATTGATGCCGCAAAACTTGACGACAGACTTGCATATTTAGTACTTTTATGATCCTTATAGATAGGGAAGTTGATATAGTCATGTCCGCCTGGCCATCTGTGTGTCTGTTGAAATTTAGTTCCCAGAGAAAAATAACGTTTTGGTATCAAACAATTGGAAAATCCCTTGAGACAATCGCTATTTAAAATTAGCAAATTCCAAAATAACCCATGTTTTAGGACAAAATATGACAGCGATTGTCTCAGGGATATTTCTAATAGTTTGATACTACTACCCCATTAAATATTTGTGAAAGTGAAAGTTTTGCCTTAAGAGGGATAAGTGTATTTTAAATTGCATTGAATATTTTCAATTTATGTATGAAGTAATATTTGCACGTTCATATTCAGGATTTGATTTACAAATAATGCTTTTTTATTTATTTCCTAAATACATTAAAAGTTTTGCACAATATTCGTCTTTCAGCTGGATGAAGATGAAGGTGCTGGTTTAACAACACTTTGCCGTCATTTACACTTGATACCGGAAGCTAATAATGAAGTTGCATTGAATGTTACTTTTTCCCTGTCATCGTTAATACATGGTGTCGATATTGACAAATTCTACACGTACAAAGGTAAGTATGTAACTTTATTATATTTTTTTACTCATAAGCTCTAAAATAAAATTAAAGGAAAGTAAATATTAAATTATTTTTATTTGCATTTATTTGTTATTTTATGCACAGAAACTAAAAGTTTACCTTTGAAATTATTGAACTTAAAATATTAAAATGCAGAACCAGAAAACGCAAGATAAAATCGTTTTTTATTAAATTATAAATTAACCCGCTACTTCGTACGTTTAGTTTTAAAAATTTATTTAAGGAAAGTGCTAAATAGAAAGAAGTACTATCAGCATAAGATAGTACCCTCCGCATGGTTTTTTATATAAACTAAGCAGAGAATTAAAAATCTTCTATTTAAAAAAAGAAAAAGTGTACGAAAGATTTTAAAAAAGTACTTTTTATTTACCCTCATTTCATATTTTTAGAATTAAAATCCCAAAAAATGTAAAAAGTACTAAAAATGTGAAAAAACGATTTATTTGGTTGCCTAATCAATGTCCAAACTTATTTCAAATTAATAGTCGTAAATACCATATCTGTAGACTCATAATCCTAAAAAAAATGGAACAACACTTTTGTTGTAGAAGAAGTACTTTTTGTTAGCTTTGTTGGCCCCGGCCTTAATTGGTGTTCACAGGTCTTTCTTTCATATTTATATACTCACAATCTAAACATTGCATAAAGTACCAAAATATATTTACCCTTTTTTGCCTCTTTAATACAAAATTTCACAAAAGTACCAAAATTGTCATAATATATTCTTAAGGCCAGTCGAAGGCAATTAGAATTTAATTTCTATCTTTTTTGGTACAGTATTTATAAAAGGTACCTAAACAGTACCCAAAAAAAACTTCCAAATTAAAATTACGACGAAAATATAAACAGGGTTTTAAATTTTAAAAAATACTCATAATTTTTGTGACCTGTCGAATGAAAGACATGTTCTGTTTCTATCTTTTTTGGTTTAGAATTACAAAAAGTACCTAAAAAAGTATCAAAATAAAATGTTCACCCTTTTTTTAAATCTTAGAGTCAAATTAGAAAAAAAAATACCACAAACGTATCCTAATTTTTAGAATCTGTCGAACGCAATTCGAATTTGTTTATATCTTTATTAGTTTAAAAGTAAGAGAGTGAACCCAGGCAGCATCAAAACAAAGTTTTAACCCTGTTTTACCCTTTAGGGTCCAAAATTTCGAAAAATTTCTGGAGGTGGGTCCATTTTTTTCCTATTAAGCCCATTATTACCCGAGGTCCAATTTTCCTGCAATTCTACCTGAGTGGATCTATACATCAGAAGAAGTACCTGAAGTCTAAACTGTTAGCTTTACGCGTTTGGGCTATACGATGATGACTATTTATTTCTTATTTTTTCTACCCTTCACCTCCAATAATGTAGGCAGATATTTGTTGAATAGGAACAGGAGGAACGGTATTCGCCATACAACCGAACCATATTTAGGAAACTCTTGATACGCTATATTCTGAAACTAAGTAAATCAGTTTTAGATTTGCAATGTTATGAAAAATTATTGTTCAAAAACACATAAAGGACCAATGCAAAGGGTATATAAAAATCGGCACAGCCGAATATATCGTTTTAACTTATTTTGAAATAAAACAAAATGACATTACAACATACCTTTTGAATTATATTATTAAACATAAGCAAAAATCTATCAACTAATCGTTTATATATTTAAAGGTTCTCTTACAACACCACCCTGTTCGGAGGCTGTGACATGGGTTTTATATCCTGATCCAATACCAATTTCACCTAAGCAGGTAATTTTCTAACAAAAATTTCCAACTTAATTCAATATGTTAACTTCTATGTAATTTTTTTTAGATTTCCCGCTTTCGCCAATTATCCGATAGTCATGATGGGGCTTTGGTTGACAACTATCGTCAATTGCAGCCACTAGGTAATCGTCGCATTTTCATGCGCAATGGCAACACTCAACATACCCAAATTTCCCAATTAACCTTGGAAGTTGATTATAAAAAATGGGATTGGTTTCATTAATCAAACGAGCTTTAAAATTATAAGTTTTAATTTTTATGAGAAATTTTTACAAAATTTTACTTGATTTTGTTTGTTTTTAATTTAATATTTTTCTTTATATTTCTCGCCTACAAGTTGTATTTGATTTTAAGTTTTTCTCTATAAAAAAAGCAAATTAAAAATTAATTTTAAATGATAATGTTTTTGCATTTATTTAAAGCTTTGTCAAAACAAATTGTTTAATTGATTATTTAAATAAGTTTTGTTGATTTTTCAATACTATGAAATTCTTTTGAATACCTGTCTACATACTTATGTAAATATAAACAAATATGAGCTTTATATTCGGCTGTGTCGAATCTTAGATACCCTTCACATTGGCCTTACGAAACCCCATTTTTGTTTTTTTATTTTTATCAATTTTTTTTATTTATGAAATATCTCTAAGTTTTAATATAAGCGTCATATTTGAACCCTTTTTGGGCAATTAGGAAAGCTTCAGGGGTTTTTTCTTAAATTTGTTCAAATTTTGTATGGCAACCCGCTTAGAAGGTTGCCATATTTACAATAAATATCATGAATTTCTAACGGATGTTTGCAAAGTTTTTGTCCAAACACATTTACTTCACTTGACAAGCTTGAACATAAACATTTTTTAATATCATTCTATTATGCTTTATGTATATATATTGCTTATGTTGAGAGTGCACGTCTGGCCCCAGCGTTACACATAAGTTTTTGAGATTAAAATCTGTGCTGACGTGTTAATAAATTTTTAATTTGTCATTCTGTAATTCTGCTGAATTAAAAATATTCAGCAAATCAAAACAAATAAAAATTAAAAATAGAAATCTTTAAATACAAGTTAGCTTGAAATGATATTGAAAGAAACATTATTTTATTTGGCCATTTTTTTTGTTTAAATAATAGATAGTTTAAATGGTTTAAGTGATTTCGCTCCTAGGGCAGAGTAAAATAGAAACTCGATTGGCAGCACTGTTTTACACTTATATTTATTTTCTCTCAGCTTTCTCATTTGCGCCTACTAAAATATAAATTAGTTTAATCTAGCGACAGATTAAAACTATTTTATTTTTGACAGGTTGTAGTCGGTAGCCTGCTGTGGCCTATGTGTTTATAGCATTTAAGCGAAAATATTTTAAAAGAAAAGAAGGAGAAATAAGTTTTATTAATTTTTTTTATTTAATTTAACATTTTTAACTTTAAACGGTTTAAGAAGGTTGTAATATATCATCAATTCTTCTTGCCATATAACTTCTCCGGACTTGGTATATCTTCAACAATGAAATTGGCGGGTATTATTAAAAATACCGGATGCAAAATATTAAACAAGGCACGCTCAACAGATTGGTTGATAAGAGGGCGCAAAGCTTCAAAAAACTCCATCCAGTTTTCATTAAATGACTCATTGGTGCTGCGTTCCACTTCTTTATTATTGCCACCGAAAAGATTATCGAATTGAGTGTGTAGTTTAGAAATTTTCAAATCGACTAAAATACTAGTAATGTTGTAGAACGTAAATCCACCCTTTTCGATAAGTTTTGTTTTTGTGCGCATAATAATATCCATGTCGTCTAGGAATAAGAAAAAACAAATTAAGAATTTCACAAGTTTTGTTATCAAGTATTTTATTAACGTGAGACACCAACCAATTTCAATGAAAAAATGACCCTCCCCATTAAGGGGTAGAAGTAAAATCCGACCATTCATTTTATACTGGCCTTCTAGTTTGAACTTGGGTATAAAGACTTTGGTCAACCAACTGAAATCTTTTTTGCTTACTCTGGAAATAATAAAAAAAAAACAAAACAATGTTTGTTTTAAGTTTTTAAAATATTAAGAAATTTTTAGAAAACATTTTCATTGTTCAATTTTAAGTTTGAAAAACTTTTGAAAACCTTTAAAGAAGATTTTTCTAAATGTTATAGTAATACAAGGTGGGCCAAAAGTAGTCATCCGATGTTGTTAAGCTCTCATTATTTTTTAATACAAAACTTCGATTCTGTTATTGATTATATTTTTTTTTAACGCTTTTGAATTTTATTGGTCAAGTTGAGAAGATAATATCAGCCGAATGGGCGCCGTCACAATCGATTGCTATACGGGCTCGTTTTATGGAATTTTTTCTCACTTCGGCGAAACTTTGGGCTACAGATTTTTGCACTCATGTCGAATGTTGTCCTTGAGGAATTCCACAATCTCGGGTTTGTTCAAGTAAACGAGGGACTTCTAAAACCCCACTAACAAAGTTTGGAACGGTTAAATCGGGCGATCTTGCGGGCCAATGTAAATCGAGATGAAGCGCTTTGGGAACGCCGCCTTTCGAATTTTGGTTGTGACTCACGCAGTGTATGCCTTGGCTCCTTCCTGCTGGAATTACATGTCTTCCAGTCCTAATTCGTTCAGTTTCGGCTGAGGCGAAAATGAGCCTCATCGCTCATTATGATTTTGGTCAAAAAATCGTGCACTTCGGCCTCGAGAATAAGGATGGCTTGGCGTAGGCTACACGAGTTCGACAGGCAGCAGCTGATTCACGAACTGGACTTTGTACGGGACCTGCGCATGGTCTTTGACAGCTTGATATCCTCGCAAACAGCGGCGATATTCTCGGCAGAGCGGGTGATCCTGGGCCGATTGCTCTTTACAGCGTCTCGCGTGGTTTCATACTCTTAAAGGTTGGTGGTAAAACGGCACAGTGTTTGCGTAGTCGGTGCCGGAGGACCGGGGAATCGGCGACGAAATTCGCTCTGCGCCAATACCACAGACTAATTGTTACGCAAAAAATAGACCCGATTATTCCGTGTTTTTGGGAAGTGTATTGTTCCATGGCTTGTTTACTTGTATTCCACATCTGTCTATTTCATAAATGTTAAAACAGATTTGACATTGGCTGCCATTTGCAAAAATAAGAACATCTTCTAATAGTTTAATTTCTTTTGGCCCACCTTGTATTAAATTAACTTAATATTATTTTTTCATTAACTAACCTGCTTTCTTTTATCACCAAATCTTTAATTCCTGTAGCGAGCAAATCTGTTAAGTCTGCTCTTAAGCTAGCTGATTCAGTGTTATCCTGTCTGAACTTTATCAATTTTATTTTCAAGGGGTCAATGGATCCAATAACAGCATTCACTTCAGGAACTCCTAAATATATTGAGTTTCAGAAGTTTTTAGAGCTTAAAAATTAATAAATATTTCCGTTACCTTTTCCGATTTCATCAAATAGTCCTTGAATGCTTTTAGTTGAGCAGGCGGTAAATCCAGGTTCATAGATTTTGCAGGGCATTAAAAAGGCAGCTGAAATAAAAAAAATAATTTATGTCTAAGAATTTGATTAAGTATTGTAAATAAAAAAATGCTTTCGGGATTTGAAAATTTAAATAACCGGATAACCGGTCATGTTCAAAAATAATACCAAAGAAATGGTTATTTAATTCATAGCAACTCTGCAGGATCCTATTAAATATAAAAAATATATTTTAAATTAAAGCTTTTTTAACCTTAACATATGTATAGTATAGTCGAACGCAATTTGAATTATGTTTCTATGTTTATTGCTTCAGAAATAACAAAAGAGACCTAAGCAGTATCAGAATAAAGCTTTTACTCTGCCCTGTCCCTTGAAGTCCAATATTTTAAAAAAGAGCCACAAATATGTTTACATATTTTTTAAAATCTGTCAAACGTAATTTATATTTGGTTTAAGGCTTTTAATAAAAGTACCTTATAACTGCCAGTAAGGAATTTTGGCCCATTTTTGAACCCCGATTTTAGCCCCTAGGGTCAAAACTTCAAAAAGGTGGCAAATAGGTGTTTTTTAATTTAGGCCATATATCAGTTTGTTATTCCGTTTGTAATTTCTTTATTATCCATTTGCGACCCCATGAAGCACATATATTCTGGATCCTTATCGATAAGGAAGTCGATATAGCTAAGCCCGTCTGTGTGTCTGTTCAGTTTCCCGTCTGTGTGTCTGTCCAGTTTCCGGGAGTAAATAAAGTTGCACAGAAAACGGTTTGATATTAAACATGATACAAAGAATCAGGTAATCTCGTCGGCCCAGCTGATTAGAACCTAAATGTCAAAATTACGCTCTCCCTGTGAAAATAAAACAACAAAAATTATTACTCACGGTTTTTTTTATGAGCTTTGGTTTAAAACTTGTGTACTAATTTGTAGTTGTTGCAGGGACGAGATTACCTGATTAGTTGTATCATGGATATTAAACAATCAGAAATATCCTTGAGACAATCGCTGTTTAAAATCTTCAAAATCGGTTCACTATTGACCGAGATAAAAACGAAACCCCAAAATAACCCGTTTTTTTTAAAGACAAAACCCGTGCATATATTCCCTTATATAGTCATTCTTGCCTTAAAACTTGGCTCGGTTACTTTGAAGATGGGGACCTAAATAAGTGAAAATTTTTTTCCAGATGGGATCAGGGGAAGTAGTATTTACCCTACAATTGCACAAATTATCAAAAATATATAATGCGCCAAATCTTAGTCACTATAAGAGCTATCGACTTCAAATGTTTTTCAAAAAGAAATAGGGCAATTAGAACTACATTTTGGAAAATATTTTTTGGTTTGGAGCAGAGAATGAGGTATCCCCAATACAAATTAACAATTTTCATGAAATTTTCGAAAAGCTGTATCTAGGAAACTATTACTGCTATCGACTTCGAATGTTCTACAAAAAGTAATGATACAATACTTCATACATTTTGGAAAAAAAAAGTTAGATAGAGGCAAGGGAAGGGGAGCCCCCATACAAAAAACAACTTTTAGTATACTTTATATACGAATAACGTCGAAAACTGTTAAGCCTCTCGACCTCAAGCCTTGTACATAGTATTTCCTTATACATACGAACGTTAAAATTTTGTAAAGTTTTCTATTTCAAAAACTATATAAAAAAAGAAAAACTAAAAAATGGTTTCAATTACCAAAATAATTAAATCAATTAATAAAATGTTCAAATTTGCACCTATCACCAATATGATTATATCAATTACCGAAATTGTAAAAACTGAAAAAATTTTGATTCGGCACAACCGAATATAGCGCTCTTACTTGTTTTACATTTGCATAATACAATTAGTTTTCATATATTTTTTTGTAGAATTTCATTTGAAAACAAAAACGAAATATATGTTACTAGTTGAAACTCCAAGTTGACTTGGTTTTCATCACTTTTATCGATACCAAATCGTTTTAAGAAAAAGCTGTAGTTATTTCCGTTTTACAATAACTGTTCAAAGTACAGTAAACTCGCGGAAACGTGAACTAATTTTTACCAAGGGTGTTCACGTTTCCGATTGGATATTTTTTTTTATTATTTTCTAACGAATTTAATTTTTTTTTTTTTGATTAATTTATTGTTACTAGTATCGCTAATAGATCCTTTCATTGGCCCTTCACACATTAGACTAATTCTGCCAGAGCAAAATGACTGTTTGAAGACAAAAGAGGTAAAGAGTATGGTTATTTGTTAGCGTAATTTTTCAACCAGCCTAAACCCCGCACTATCAGCACAAAACCAATACATACATAAGAGCCGTTTATTTTAAAATTTTTAAAAAAATTGAGTTAATGGCAACACTAAATACTATTGAAAGGTATTTTTTCATATCTTTGAATATCTCGACTTTAAAAAACAAGTGCCTTATGCCACTTTCAATATAAACGGCTCATATAAAACCAAACGTTAATTGAATAAAAAGACACTAGTACACACACAAGCTTTATACACGCATACATTTTATGCCAGAAACAATTCATACCGAGTGTTACTAAAAGAACAAAAATTGTTCGCTTAAATTTTAGTCTAATGCTTGAAGGGCCATTGCAACCAACACAGAAAAACTAAAAACTTCTTATTAGACAAAATAGTGTGTTTACAAGAAAAAGACATAATTCGGGGACTCCCAAAATTCATAATATTAATGTAAACAAAAAAAAAAATCAGGAAAAAACTGTTCACGTTTTAAAACTTTCAATGTTTGTTCGCGTTTTAGAGTAGTTAATGTTAAATAAAGAGTGTTCACGATTCTGGATATTCACGTTTCCGCTAGTTCACTGTATTATGGTTATTCAAGGGACTAAGCAGCATAAGTAAGCATTAAATGTCATTCAAGTTTAATATTTTTGTTTTAAACATTATTTTATAACTATTAATGGTTATGTTTTTAAAATTTTTAAATCACTTGTAATTAAAAAAAAATATGTTTTCCTTTAAAGGACATACGTTTTTCTTTAAAATATTCAAAACTTGTTGAACAAGCTACATGGTTCCAAAAACACATTAAACTCCAAAGGCTTAAATGCAAAGGGTTTGAGAAATGCATTGTTTTTTTTTTTTTTTAATTTTAGTTTTTTTACATAAATTTTTCATAAAACTTTTAAAAATTCAAATTGTTTGTTACAACTGCCTTATTTTAATTTTTTTCTTGAATTTTTTTTTGTTAGTTGCTGTAGTCGCGTTTAGTTGTTTAAGCTGTTAAAGTTCAACTGTCCGATACTTTTGGGCAAATAGTATTTTATAATATTAAGTCAAGTTAACGACGACAGCAACAAGTTTATGGATTTTTAAATATGATCGTTGAAATAATATTCTTAACAAACACACATTAATTAATATCATCTATGAATATTTCGAAGATATATTTAAATAAATGCACAAACGTACATACTATGTTTATTAAGCCAAACGTGACTGACTGCCCAGCTTACTCACTATCGGACTTTTTAAACGCATAAATCTAGAAACATATTATTAGTCTGTGGCGTTCTACTCCCCAGCACAGAAAGACGAAATCCATTAAAAATAGTTGTTTAATTAAAAGCAAAATTTTATATTCCAAAGTCATGTTTGTTACCGATAAAAAAAAGCCAAAAAAATAATAAATAAATAAGAAAGTTATAGTCGATTTAGTCCGACCACATTATACCCAACACCCTTAAAAAATTATTGTACGTGTCAGTGAAAACCTTATGCAGTTGAAGTTAGCTTACCTAGACTCCTGTTCAAAAAATCTTTTCAACCATTATTTCTTCGCAAATAATTTAGCTAAATGCCATTCGGGACCAATAACAGGGCTCGAAGTCAAAAACAGTTGTAGTTTTTTAAACACAGGGCATCAAAAATGTAAAAAACTGGCTTCACCCGGCCCGCTTTGCTGTACTCGACTCGCTTCTTATCAAACAAAATTGTCATATTAGAAAACTCAACTCCCATTAAACCATTTTTGTTAAAAGGTTATAATCTTATGACGTACATAGTTAAATCATTTTAAGAAGGAAGAAGTTTTCTTACATGTTTTACTCGTTTTTCTCAATAAGTACAAGGTGCGCCAAAAGAAGTCATCCGATGTTGTTTAGCTTTAATTTTTTTAAATGAAAAACTTTGATCCCTTTTTTTGATTATGTTGATTTGAACTTTTAGAATTTTATTGGTCATGTCGAGAAGAGGATATCGTCTAAATGGGCGCCGTCATAATTTATTACTCTACGGGCTCGTTTTATGGCATTTTTCATCACTTCGGCGAGAACTTCGTACGACAGATTCTCACACTCGTATTAAATGTTGTCCTTGAGGGCTTCCAGGGGTGTAAGCTTGTTCAAGTAAACACCCGATTTTAACAAACCCAACAAAAAAGTCTGGAACGGCTAAATCGGGTGGTCTTACTGGCCAATGTAAATCGCTGAAATGGGATTTGAAGCGACCCGAGAACGCCGGCTTCTGAATATCGGTTGTGGCTAGCGCAGTGCTTGCCGTTGCTCTGTCCTATTGGACATAAATGTCCTCCAGTTCCAATTCTTTCAATTGCGGAAGAAAAAACTCGGCTAACATGGCCCTATAGCGCGCACCATCCACTGTTTTCGTTTGACCAGCGGCGCCCTCTAAAAAAATTGCCCGAAGAATCCTCCAGCGTAAACAGCGCAACAGGCAGTCACTTTTAGCAGGTGTAATGGCTCCTCGTTGATTTTTGGTGACCTTAAAGCGATAGTTTGCTTGTTCACGTATCCACTGAGGTGGAAATAAATAAGCCTCCCCGTTCTTGGGGAGTGTATCGCTCGATAGATTGTTCACTTGTATTCTACATCTGTCTAGTTTACAAATGTCAAAACAGATTTGACATTGGCCGCCATTTGCAAAAATAAGAGCATCTCTCAATAGGGTGATTTCTTTTAGCCCACCTTGTACTTGTTTAACTTCATCCAAGTGGTACAACTTTAAAGGTTATAGTCTCATTAACACGTAAAATACCTGTTTTTATCATAAGATATTTAACTTTCTTATCTTACTCTATATTTTGCCCGAAATCAAACAGTTATGTGAAAAAGTCTGTTTGAGTACAAATATCTATACTAAAGCATTTTTAAGGATTTTTTTAATCTGATGTTGGCAACACTGATCATTTTATTTGTCACTTAAGTCATGGTGATGGTTACATTAATCATATTGTTCAGAATTCGGAAGAGAAGAAAAATGTTAAATTAAAATAAAAAATTTTAAATTTGCTTACATTTCTTTAAAATGCAATTCCTGGTTGCGTAAGGCCTTAGGCATCCCCGGTATAATCTATTTTGTTGTTTGAAACGCAATTAAAAAGTTATTACTCACGTAATATGTAAACACCAAACGTGTCTAGTATTTTATATAAAACTTTGTTAGATCATTAAAATAATAATTAAGTAAAAATTAATTGCATAACAAAGACAATAAAAAGTTAATTTAAATTATTTTTTTATTTCAAAAAAAAATATAAAATCTTTTTAGAGAGTAGTTACTTTGATAAAAGTTTTAAAATTTAAAGCAAAACACTTAAGCAAATCATAGTCGACTAAGTCATGTTTTATCCTATACCGCAATTAATTTGACATTAAGTGATGAAACAGAACATGACCGCAACTTTAGGCAAAACCGATTCTCAAGAAAACATGCCCAGAATTGAAACATCGGCTGCAACTTCACTAACTCAGATTATACTTTTCCAAATTCCTTAACAAGTCTTACTTTAAATAAAAGTTTTTGTATATTGGCGACTGCAAATTGTCATGCTTTTGTACTTCTTTAATTAAATTTTCAACAATATTTGTAATTTCATTTGTAAACTTACAAAATTTTAAATTAAATTGCGTTTAAATGCTTTTTTATTTACTTGTGTTTTCAGTTTTCTTCTTCAAAACATGTGATCTTGTTTATAAACGGTATGAAATTTAACAAAAGTGTGGCAATATTGTTGAGAAAATTTCTTTTTAAAGGTGAAAGCATAAGAAAAATCGCTGTCAAAATGTTCCGATGCATTTAATAATAAGGAAGAAACTTGTTATAAATTCTGGGCTCTTGCCAGAAATTAATCGGGTGAAATAAAGTTTCTTTGATGTTCCAAAATTTTTAATAATTAAGAAAGCACGTTTTGTTTTGCGACTCCTCAACTATAACAGGGGTGTATGGAGGCAGTCTCTGTAAGGAGGCAGTTAGTTGAGAAAAGCGCGCAGTAGATAGTTTGACCCGTATTTTTTTTTTGCAAAAAATTGAAATAGCTTTGACGATTTAGTTGATTTTTTTTTGAATTTATGCTTTGGAAGACTTTCTCTTCATTATCCGAATTTAGTCACTAACGCTTCCGCTTACGCGTGATAAGTTTACCACTTTCGTGACCCTTCAATCTTTTTAGTTTTTTATACAATAAAAGTGTTTTTTTCAATACTTATTAAAAGACTTAAGGGCTAACTATAATGTGCTTTAGCTTATTTAAGCAAAAGTGCGAATACACAAGTTTTTAAGTTACATTTGTTTAAGCAAATAGCGAACCTGATCGTACTTCGCTTAAGAGTTCAGCTGTGTATACTTGAGTTGCGCGTACTGTTGCACTTTTAAGTACATTTTTATTTATGTGAAATTTTTTTGTATTTATTAACTTTTATAATATAATTTTATTATTTATTTGCTAACGGTTTAGTATTTTTAAATTTTAGATGTATGTAAGTTTAATAACATTTTGCGAAAAAAAATCCATATATTTGGAATATAAAAGTAAAAACAGTTTTTGCAAAAGTATAGGTACAAATATTTGCAACTGAGTTCTGTAAATATTTAAGTTCAAAAAGTGCAATATAGCCACTGAAAAGTCTTCAATAAGTTGCTTAAGCATTTGACAGGCTTTTTGTTGATTGCTGACATTAGCTTAAGTTTGTTTAAGCACAATATAGTTAGGCCTTTAATTTTTAAATTCCAAACCTTATATAACCTTATATATTTGAAAAATTTTTAAAAAATTGCTCGTGACCTATAATTTTTTTTAATATGAACTTATTCTTATTTGTAAACAAATATTTAGGGGATTCACAAGGTGTCCTATTATGTCCTATTGTCATATTGTTATAAAATTTCACAATGGTTTTTTGTCTTTTATACAAAAATAGTTCTTAAAAAATACTCCAAATACACCTGCGCCAAGTGTCTAATAGTTGGCAAATGTTTTTAAACCATTGTGGTAATTTTATGACAATATGACAATAGAACAAATAGGTCACCTTGTGAATCCCCTTACTGTCTATATCTTCACTCGTAATTTTATTAAGCTCAAGAGATTATTTTAACATACCCAGAGTGTGTCTAAACCTCTTTGTCAAATGGTTTTAAGCTTCTTTTGTCATTATCGTTCTTCAAGCACATCGAATTGAAACATAACAAATTAAGATTTTATATCTGCTTTTGTAGCCATGATGTAGTCTGCCCCATTTATAAATTTTGTTGCACGTCTCAGCACCTTCTGAACTAAACACTGAACTTCTTTGGAGTAAATCAAGTCTTTGTGTACGTACTATTGCAGTCATCAGGAGTCAATAATATTTTGCCATAATGAGTCTACAAATACTTATAATAACTGATTGCTTTCGAGCCAAAATCTGCATAAACTTGTAAACACTGTTGCTTTTCATATTGTAAAAGATAAATATTTTTCAAGCAGGCACTTTGTACAAAAAATATATTTTCCAAAAAAAGTATTTCTCGGTGCGAAAACCTCTTGCAAGCTACAGAAACGAGGTTTTGTTAGAGTTAAAAATTAATTAATTAATTATTTAATTTCCTAATTTGAATTGACATTTATTAATTGACTTATCTAATAGGGGCTGCAAAGCGGGCCGGGCTTAGAGAGTATAAAATCAATTACCGTGTATGGCATCATTGGTCGGGCTTAATCGACTATAACTTACTAGTTTTATTAGCTTTAAAGCATATTTTTAGGCTTTCACTGCGTATGAGGTGTGCATAACACATATTTCAAAGAACGTGGTTTTGTTTACCCTGCTTTAATATTTTTTTTGATTATAAATTACTTTACTCTTAATTTAAAAACACTTACCTAAAGTTAGGAATATTAAAACAGTTTTGCTAAAGTTATGAAACAAAAACTTACCAGTTGCACAAGATAATCAATGAATACTCTAATACCAAAGCATTTTCCAAAAATAATTTTCAATTTGAATGTTAATTTTACTACTTCTAGATTTTTTGATGACGTTCTACTTTTTACAAAACTCACAATATAACAACAAAAAATTAAAACGTTTATCATAGCTTCTTGCCGTACAACTTTTCTGGACTTGGTATATCTTCGACCATAAAATTGGCGGGTATTATCAAAAATACTGGATACAGTATATCAAACAAAGCACGTTCGACGGCCTCATTAATAAGAGGACGCAAAGCTTCGAAAAACTCCTTCCAGTTCTTATTGAAAGATTCGTTTGTGCTGCGTTCTACTTCCTTATTGTTGCCACCAAAAAGGTTATCAAATTGAGTGCGTAGCTTTGAAATTTCTAAGTCGACTTTAATGCTGGTTATGTTGTAGAATGTAAAGCCACCCTTTTCAATGAGATTTGTTTTCGTGCGCATTACAATGTCCATGCCATCTAAAAGTTTAAAATTTATAAATAATCTCTAGTTTAGTTTTAAAAGTTTTCAAAGTGGATCTACCAATTTCAAAGAAAAATTTTCCTTCCCCATTTAAAGGCAAAAGTAAAATGCGACCATCCATTTTATAGTGGCCTTCTAGTCTGAATTTGGGTATAAAAATTTTGGTCAACCAACTGAAGTCCTTTTTGCTTACTCTGTTAAAAATAAATAAAACCATTTCAAAATAATTATTTTAAAAGAGCAATTAAGTTTCAATTACAAAACTTAAGCTGGCCCCATTAGAATTATAAAATACGACTGCCATTACATATTTAATACAACTTTTTAATGGTTTTTTTAAATTTCTCATATAAAATTTAAAGTTGAGCAACAGCGATTGCATAATGTAAACTAAGTCTTACATTTAAAAACATTCATTCAATGCATGTTATTTTAGTGCCAAAGATTTAAATAACTTACTTGCTCTCGTTTATAACTATATTTTTTAATCCTGTTGAAACCAAATCAGTTAAATTTGCTCTTATGCTAGCTGCTTCAGTATTATCTTGTTTGAAATTAATTTCCTTCAGTTTGTAAGGGTCAATAGCTCCAATAACAGCATTGACTTCAGGAATACCTACAAAATTAATTCTTGTCATTTTTAACATATTTTATAGCAATAAGTTTCAAGTTTTTTACCTTTTCCAAGCTCTGTTAATAAGCCTTGAGTACTTTTTGTTGAACAGGCCGTAAATCCAGGCTCATAGATTTTACAGGGTGTTAAAAAGGCAGCTGGAATTTAAGAGATACAAAAATTGCAAATTAGTGATATTCATTGAGTGAGAATTTTTTTACCCGCACCAAATGTACTACGTATGTACATATGTATGTGGTAGGGGTTAATTGCGTATGTGATGTTGCACGCCTAAAAATAAAAGACCAACTTCCACCTTGAGTTAAACAGAATGTAGCAAATAGCCTTCTGAGCTTAGACAAGTGACGGGTTGGGCTTCTTTGCAAACCTCCCCAGCAAAAAAATTTGATGGCGAGTAATCATTTTCAGGGGAACCGAAAATATGAAAAATCATATGTTTTTTCCGTGCGATACATTTATCTGTAATGTTGTTATTTAAATGTTTCAAAACTGTTGCAAAATTTTGGCACCGATTTGTAATGACATATTTTTGCATATTTTGCATATAGCAGCATATTTTGGCTTTTTTTGTCTTTACGAGCATATTTTGTACCCCCATTTTGAAGAAATGTTTTTTAAATATTTTAAAAAAAACCTGACAAAAAATCATTTGAGTGTTTATTGCTACCTTTTGTAAATTTTTGTTTTCAATTAATTATTTATGTACAAGGTGAGCCAAAAGAAGTCATTCGATGTTGTTTGGCTCTCATTTTTTTTCTAAATAAAAAACTTCAATTTTGTTTTTTGATTATGTTTACTTGAACCTTTAGAATTTTATTGGTGAAGTCAAGACGATAATATCGGCTAAATAAGCGCCTTTACAATTGATTGCTACACGGTCTCGTTTTATGGCATTTTTCATCACTTCGGCGAGAATTTCGGGCGACAGATTCTCGCACTCGTGTCGAATGTTGTCCTTGAGGGCTTCCAGGGTCTGGGGCTTGTGCAATGGCTCCTCGTACATCACTCATGGATTTTCGGTGCCCCAGAGGTCCCCCAGTGGAGGTGAAAAGAAGACTTTGCTTGTCTCTGTCAACCTACCAATTTACCAATCTTTCAACTTTACAATCTTTTTGAACTTTTAAAATTTTTTGTCGATTTGTTAAGTTCAAGTTTTGACGGGTTTTTGTAAATAAATGTTGGAGAAATTATCAATGTTAAGAGTATCAAAACTCCAAAATATAAAAGTAAAATGAATATGGGTATTTCTCCAATGTCGAATGCAACAGTCGTACGCATTTAAAGTGAAAAAAATATTCCAAAATATTATTTTATTTTAATAAAATGCGGAACTTATAGCTCTTGATTGGCGTTATAGTTGATGCTTAGTGTGATTTTGGGAAATTGTTCGGCTTTAAGTTGATTACTGAAACCAAGGGCATTTCCATGCGACAAAAACAATTCAAACACTGTATTTATCGAAAGCTGAAGCAATATTTTAATGAAAATAATTTTAAAATGCTATGCACTGATGTACATATCTTTGTATTGTTATTTATTTAATAAAAAAAATGTAGTATTATTTATTTTATTTTTGATTTAATTTTAATTATTGTCGCACGTTACATGTCGCATGCGACAATTTGTTCAATCATACTTTTTATGTTATTTTTTTTATGTAACTAAATTTGTATAGAAGGATTTTAAATGATTTTAAGTCTATAAAAATACATATACTATTTTAGACTTTGTTTTTTTTTTCTGCGATTGACATTTCTGTGAAAATGCCCATATGTTTAATTAGGTGATTTTTCGGAGCGAAGTTTTGATGTACTCAAAAAAAAAAAAAAAAAAACACACACACACACATACATTTAACCCTTACTGTAGACGTTGTTAATGTATTTATTAAATAATTTTTTGACGTTAATTAAGGTTAAATACTTTACACTTTTAATCATTCTTATGAACTTACGTCTCTCCTTAAAGTATTCAAAACTTGTTGAACCATTTATGAAACTCAAATGACACAATAGGCCCAAAAGGCTTAAACGCCAAATGTTTAAACGCAAATGGTTAAATAATTGCATTTTGGTTTTATTTCAAAAATCAATTTTTTTTGTTTCAAAAACTTAAACGATGCGCAAGCGCAAGTGCAATTAAATAGTTCTTATTACTGCAGTTAATAGTAATCGTTTAGACAGATTTTTTAGGTGTTTTTTTTTTAATTTGTCTGTAACCGCGTTTAGTCTTACAAACTGTTTAAGTTTAACTGTTTGATACTTTTGTTGCGAATAGCTTTTTTATTAAATGTATTCAAGTCAATGACGACAACAAAAAGTTGTTGATTTTAAAAAAACGATCAACGATATTTTCTTTTCCCAACCCACCCCTAACAAATGCAGTTAGAATCATACAACTAATATGAGAAGTTGATTACTCTTGTTATTGTTGCAACAACCTGAGAATTAATGTAATAAGTTTGAAACTAAATACAGGGTGTCTGGTGGCAAATTTATATTTTTTAACACGATTATTTCAAAAAGTAATAAGCGGTGTGGAGGGAGGGTGGCGCGTTGTAATTATCGATCGTAAGGATCGCAGTGGTCGAGTGAGCATCGCGCGTTCGCTGTGGAGGCATTTTTAGGAGTAATAGTTCTTACGTTATTTCTCGTCGACAATTTTGTTCAAAGTTCGGAATTCGGCAAAAACGTAATTGACCGAGTGTAAGTTTAATTCATTCGTGGGTGCAGATATTCTGCGCAACTGCTTCGGCTATGGATGTCACACGGCAAGGGCCCAGTCGATTTTTAAGGACACCCCAAAACATTGAACTGGTTGAAAGCCGTTTATGTGGAAATCCGCGACTTTCAGTATGAACAAAAGCAGCCTCACTGGAATTTTCAAGAGCGATTATTCATGAAATTTTAAAAAAAGGATCTAAGATTCCATCTTTCTAAAATTCAAATTGTTCAAGAACTAAAAGAAAGTAAATTTAATTTATGCAAAAATTTGTTTAAAACGATGTTAGAGCGTTTTTGCACTGTAAATCCATTTTTTGGAGCGGCGAGGCTTATTTTCACTTAAGCGGCCACGTCAACAAGAAAAACTGCCATTACTGGTCTCCAAGAACCCGCAATCCTCGATTGAAACATCAAAAACCATTGCATTGCCCCAGGGTAAGTATTTGGTGTGCCTTATCCACGTATTAGATAACTGGACCCTTTTTTTCGAAAATTTTCGAAGCCAGGCGACGAATGTTAACAGTGAAAACTATCTGCGCAGGATGACGGCATTTTTTTTGCAAAGCTGCGAGCTCATCCATCGTACTCTTTACACACGTAGTTTTAACGGGATAAGGCGACTGCACATAAAACCAAAGCTTCGATTAATTTGTTTGGGAAAATTGTTCCCCAAAAACTTATCCCATGGCACCGAGGTCGCCAGAGCCAACTCACATGAATTTTTTCTACGGGGCTACCTTAAAGAGAGGGTATATAATGACAATATTTAATCTCTTGTGACTTTAAAAGAAAATATTCGTTGAGAAATCAGTTCAATTGCAGCGTGTGGCGCAGATCATAAGGCTCCGTTTTGATCAGTGTGTTCAACTCTACGGAAGATATCAGGATGACATACTCTGTAAAAAATAAAATCTGGATTTCCATTCTATCGTTCAATGCTTTTAATAAAACTTTGTGTCAATTATTACGTTTTTTATTTAAGTTTGAGAATATAAATCTGGCACCAGGCACCCTGTATTTTTAAAGTTATACTTTACAACCTATATTTTTTTATAAATTTTATTTTGTTACATAATACAATATTTTTTTAATGCGGAATCCGTTCGATTATTTGATATGGCTTTTTATAACAAAAATTTTTTTTAGCCATAAATGTCCATAAATGGGCTAAGAGTCGCAAATTTATACCTTCAATTTTCAAAGCTAAGTTTAACATCGAGTAGATCCAAAGGCATCAGATTGAGACCTTAGGGTGTTTCCTGCTCTGTAATAAAGTAAGTTTGGCAAAAATTTTATATTGTTTTGTTCTTTTTTTTTTTTATAAAAATGCTCATAAATGATGGAAATTATTTGTAAAGTTGTAATTGTTAAAAACAGCTAACTACACTACACGTTAGTTTAAATGCGAAAGAATTTAATTAATTAGCTGAATGTCAGAACTACATATAACTTGTATAATGTGCTTGTTTATGTACATACATATCGCTTGCTCAACATTACAAGGTTGTACGTAAAATATTTTTTTATATATTTTGGTTACAATGTTTCCGAATTATTAGTGACAATCTGCAACTTTAAATCTTGGTTTAAAGACGGCAGGACATTTTTAGCCCCTTTAGAAATTATGTTTCATAGTGAAAGTAAGCCAGAGTTCAATAACAGTTATGTACTTGTATTTAAAGTTTGTTTCTTACATTTTTGAGTTCGCACATACAACCTTGTGTTATTGAGCAAGTGATATATTGTTTTGAGATTGTGTTATGACAAAACTCGTTTACCAGATTTAATGGCAGCAAAAGCCCTGAGAATAAGCGGTCTAAAGTCGATTCAAGGTTCAGCAATATTATACCAATTTCTTTACTAGAGGTCTTCAACAGATAAGTTTTTAAATAACTTTTGAAATTTGACGTAAAAGAGAGTATGCAATTGTATTCGCCAGCAGTGTAAGATTACGGAAGATAAGTTAACCGTAGCTTGTCAAGTATCAACATTTATGAATTTAGTACAAAAGGAATACCTAAGAAAGAGGACGTTAATAAGAAAATACTATAAAAAGTTCTTGTGCAAATACCTGTTGGCACTAGAGATGAGCGATATTTCTGTACCTGTGATTTTAAACATGTGACTTAAAAATCACTGGTAACGACAGTGACATAAACTGTGAACTAACTGTTACTGCGATGTAGTTACTTTGATATGTTATAAAAACAAATGTTTTTTGGATTTCCTGTGACTTCGACTTCCAGACTTAGTTAATTTTTGGCAACAACCTCGTCCATTTAATCTTTTAACCCCACATACATAAATTACATTAAGCTTCGTGGAAAATATAAGAAAAGTTCCTAAGTAGCAACTGTTAACTGCAGTGTTGATACTTAAAATTTTGTGTTACTTAAAATAATAAATAAAAAAAAATAAATAAAAAAGCAACAGAACTAAATCAAGTACCGAATATAATTTGTCATCAACTACTTTTGCGAAAACGAATATAGCCGTACTTGATACATACTTCCATCATTAACTTGATTTTTTTCAGCAGAAAGGAAAAGATATGTAATAAGAAAGCTAAAAAAAAAGCTCTGTCAAGTAACAACAAATACATATAACGTTGACAAATATGACGTTCATAGAAATAAGTACTTATTGATTAGAGGCACTAAGAATAAGAATTCACCCTTTAAAACACTTAAGTATACAACAATATCAAGTACATCCGTGCAGCTCTCTATCCCTACATGGCCACGATACAAAAACTCTGGTTCAGCGTGATTGGGTTGCAAACAATCAAATGTTTGTGTAGGAAAACAAGATTTTTGGGTTTCTTAAATTTCAAATTTTCAAAACATTCTCACAGTTAAAAAAACAACGTTTTTTTCTAAGTTACACGCTTAGCAACATTTTTATTTATAAAATAAATTTTTAATGAGTCTTAATATAACTTTTTCTACTAATAAAATAAATTAGTTTTTAAGCATATTTTTAAAATTTAACAAATGAGTCACTTAATCGCTTAATGTATCGCAAAACAAAGTTTTACTGTGTGTGTGCTAGCAATTAATTGTTTATAATTTACTTAAAGAAAATAAAACTAAATTAATTAAAATTGAGGCGGAAAAATATAAGTTAAGAAAACAGGTTTCAGAGAAAAAAATTTAAAATATTTATTCCTGCAAGAAATGTTAATAGTGAATCTATAGTGAATCACTTATGGCGTTGCCACCATTGACAATCTACATATATCCCAGGCAATGCTTTTTGGTATACAGTGTTTTCACTCTAAAGGTTTCAACACACGTTTTGGTTTTAACTTTAAAACCTATCAATAATACCTGATTTTACCATATAAAAAAAATGGGAGAAACCTACAAAAAAACCTGTTTTTATTTGGTTTTAAGTAGGTCTTATGAAATACAACCTTGTTTTAAGTGTACTTCCCTGCAGAAAACAGGACTAGTCCATACATTCGTGTATGGACTAGTCCATAAAGGAGTAGGATTACTCCAAAACTAACCCAAATGCATGTACAAAACATGGTCTTTTTAACATTATGATGTCCTAGGGCCGGACCACTTAACCCTGATTTGCATTACGTCGGAGTAGTTTCAAAACTACTCTATCCTACCTACAAACAACGACAACTCGGTACGCAATCGTTAAAACACGAACGCATATCACTTAAGTAACTACAAGTTCTTGTTTGACAATGACATGGTCCATGACTGCATTACACAAGGACCATGTTGTAACTAGTCCATTTCAGCTAAAACGGACCATGTGGTCCAAGATTTTTTGCAGGGTTAATTCAGTGCTACCAAGTTAAAAAGATTAACAACGACTGATAATAATAAACAGCGCTCAATAGAGAATAGTCTAAAATAAAATAATTTAAATTTAAAAAGAATAAATGCAGCAGCAACAACACTAAAAAATTGTGCAATGTGTGCATGCATGTATGTATGTAAAAGTAACAAAAAACCATTGAATGCTTCGCTTAAGTATACTTACCAAAGTCCACACATTTCGTTGAGTTTTTCACATTGACAAAAACAGCTGATATACAGTGTCTCAAATAAATATAATAACAAAAATATAAAAGAAATGATGCAAGAAATTCACTAATTTTCCTAAGGGGGTTGCCATACAAAATTCACAAAAATGATATGAAAATGCCCACAACTTCTTCAGAGTCGGTCTTAGAGCAATATGGTGTACTATCGACCCCCGTTAGTTTCTTCTCCCGAACATATTCCTAGAACATAATTACCCCCTATCTCTGCGCCCTAAGGGGGTTGCCATACAAAAATGGTATGAAAATGCCCACAACTTCTTCAGAGTCGGCCTTAGAGCAATAAAGTGTACGACCGACCCCCCATTAGTTTCTTCTCCCAAACATATTCCTAGGACATACTTATCCTCTTTTTCCACCACCTAAGGGGGTTACCTTACAAAATTTGAAAAAATTAGGATAAAACCCCCTACAACTTTCCCGTAGTCACCCGTAGAGCGTTAAAAAATAAGTAAAAAAATGGATAAAAATAAAATAAAGTTCGGAATTTCGAAAGGCCAATATGAAGGGTATATAAGATTCGACACAGCGCTTTTACTTATTTTTGTTTTTATTAGAGTTAAATTAAAAATGTAGACGCACCAAAATAGTCAAAAAAAGTGGTGACATGGAGGCACTTATCCTCACTTTTCCTTCAGGGTATGTTTTTATGCACATGCATCGAATAATATTTACAAAAAAACTTAATTATCTTTTATTTAAAGCATTTATGTGTAATAGCTTTTTAATTATTCATTTCAATTGCTAGAGCTAATAGATGTAATGATGTAAAATAATTTAATTCAAAATTTTAATTATCCAGTACAATAAATAAAATAGAACAAAATTTCCTTGCTCAAGTTTATCAACTTTTAAATAATTTGCCAAACCGGTTTTGACACACATACTTTGCAATTTAACGTGTATCGTAAATAATATTAAAAAGATTATTTATATATAAAAACTGATTTTTCTAGGATTTATTCGATCCTAACCTAATATATGTGTACAAAGTTGTGAAAATTATATTAAAAAAGTTTTATTATCATGTTTTTAAGCTCAAATATATTTTTTTCTTAACTAATTCACTTGAAACAAAAATAAACTTTTTAAAGTCTTCATATTAAACGTTTTGTGGGTACTAAGTGTTTTGGAGAAAACACTTATTAGCATTAATTTGAAAATTAAAATAAATAATTATGTTAAAATCATTAATATTAACACATATGTACAAATGTACGTATGTATATACATACGTTTGCATTGTTTGTGCATTTAATTACTCGTTTTTATTCAGTATGACATTTATTAAAATTTACATCGAAATGCAATCAATTAATGCTCAATCGGTAAATAGTACTATAATTTGTAATAAATTTAAATATAAAATAAACTTATGTAATTTAAATTTGTACTATGTACGAAGTAATAAAAAAAATTTTAAATTTAAAATTGATTTTAATTATACCCTTCACATAGTGATAAGGGTATATATCACTTTGTCATTCCGTTTGTAATTTCTTTATTATCCATTTGCGACCCCATAAAGTATATATATTCTGGATCCTTATAGATAGGGAAGTTGATATAGCCATGTCCGTCTGTCCGTCTGTTGAAATCAAGTTTCCGGAGTCAAATCAAAAGATACAGACCAGTTAATGGTGTCAAACTATTAGAAATATCCTGGAGACAATCGCTATTTAAAATCAGCAAAATCGGTTCGCTATTAACCGAGATATAAGCGAAAACCCAAAGTAACCCATTTTTCTTAGAACAAAATCCGTGCATATATCCCTATATATCTCAGTAAGTATAGTCACTCTTGCCACAAAATTTGGCACGGATACTCCTAAAGAAGGTACCTAAATAATATAAAAAGTTTTTTTAGATAGCATCAGGGGAAGGGGTATTTTTTCTACAATTGCACAAATTTGATGAAATATTTTATGCGCTATATCTCGGAAACTATAACAGCTATCGCCTTTAAATGTTCTACAAAAAGTAGTTTTATACTAAGACCTACACTTTAGAGAAAAATTTTTTTGGGTGGTGGCAGAACAAGGGGTAGCTGCCATACAAATTAACAATTTTTATCAAATATTCGATACGCTATATCTCGGAAACTATAACAGATATCGAAATCAAATGTTCTAAAAAAAAAAAAAAAATTTACATCAAGAGTTATGTTCAAAAGAAAAAATTTTTTGAGTGGGGGCAGAAAAAGGGGTAGCTCCCATACTAATTAACGATTTCTATGAAATATTCGATACGCTCTATCTCGGAAACTATAACAGATATCGAAAACAAATGTTCCACAAAAAGTAATTGGACAATAAGGGCTAGGATTTAAAGAAAAAAATTTTTTGAGTGGGGGCCGAAAAAGGGGTAGCTCCCATACTAATTAACGATTTCTATGAAATATTCGATACGCTCTATCTCGGAAACTATAACAGATATCGAAAACAAATGTTCTACAAAAAGTAATTGGGCAACAAGGGCTAGGATTTAAAGAAAAAAAATTTGAGTGGGGGCAAAAAAAGGGGTAGCTCCCTTACAAATTAACAATTTTTATGAAATTTTCGATACGCTACTTCTGGAAAACTGTTACAGCTATCGACTTCAAATATTCTACAAAAATCAAATAACTCATACATTTTGGAGAAAAAGTTGGAGAGGAGCAGGGGGACTAGAACATCCCATAACATTTAACAACTTTATTAACCTTTTAATATGAATGATGTCGAAAACTTTTAAAACTCTCGACCTCAAATGTTCTTCATCTATTTCTATTATTCATACGAACGTTAAAATTTTGTAAAGTTTTCTATGGACTTTAAAACTCACACAAGGATTTTAAATATATTATTTGCAGTACAAAATTACTCGGCTGGGTATATCAAAATACCAATGTGAAGGGTATATAAGATTCGGCACAGCCGAATATAGCGCTCTTACTTGTTTTTAATTAATACAAAAAAAATGTAGAGAAAACCTACTTCCTGTCTACTTCCTTGTCTTCCGAGCTTTATCTGGGTCCACAGCCCTTAACCCTATACTTTTTGACTATTAATCCCAAAAAGTAAACAGGTAATTTTCTGGCCACTATATGGATTAAAATTCCCTTATTCTAATATTTCTAGACTTATAATCTTAAAAATATCAAACGATACCAACAGCTCATAAAAAAAAAATTTATTTACTTGAAAACTACCATTGTATGATCTTTCTCTCTTGCTTACCCGTTCATGTCAAATTTGAAAAAGTACCGAAAGTTAATTAAAATTTTGTTGAGACCTGTCGAGCGCATTTTAAATTATATTTATGCACTAATTTTTTTAGAATTTGCAAAAAAACATATATTTTAAAGGTTTAGAAATTACAGAATGGACTTAAGCTCCACAGAGTTCAATTCTTCGAAAAAGTGCCGGACACAGACCGGAACGGATGTTTTTCACATTGTGCCGTTTTCACCACCTTACTTCTAAAATCCCGCATTGGTGGACCTGCACGTCGGGAGGGTGCCCGCAATCTCATTTGAAACCGCTCACTTCATTACTTATTTTCTAGCCATGTGATCTCCGGAAAATATCATTGGGTTCATAATGACATATCCGGGCTTACTCTGCCAAACATCGCCTAGATATTCGTGGAATCTTTAACCCATTACATGGTCATATGGTTCTTCAATCTCGGGCAGTGACATATAACGAGCTTTTTCAATTCCTATTTTTTTTTTCAGCTTCACACACCCTAAAATAGGCCAGAGTGCCCATTTGGTTTTTCTGGCTCTTACTGGACAGTGTAGAATAATGCTAACAATCATTGTCCTTATAAGCAATTTCCCTAAGATCATGAGAAACCTAACGGCCCCAGTCCTATAGCCTTAGCTACACTTTAGTACCTAGGACGCCGAATATTTAATTGCCAACTTTGCCGCAGTATCCAGAACCCAACACAGTTTGACGTTAAGGAAATCCAAATTTCCACAAAGGGCCTTCTTACAATCCCTTACCAACCTAGACTTGACGCAATGCGCTTCAGGAGTTTACCAAAGTTTGACAAAAAGAGACTCGGTGTAGGAAAACTGCACACCCCTTTAGTCAGACAATCGGATTGCAATCAATTATCCGTTTTAGGGATTATAACCAATGATATTTTTTCAAAACTCACCTCTATGACCATATGATCCATCTTCGATAACAAAAAAATAGAAAAAAAGGGCAAAAACACAAAAAGTTAAACAAATATATTATTTACCCAGTTTAGAATTGAACCTGGCACCATCTGATATACCAACGAACGATGTGATTTTTGAAGTTTATGTTATGTTATGTTAGCGTTTACATATGATAGTTTTTTTTTATTATTTCTGTACACTTAACTTAAAATGTGCTGCATATTAACATAAACGATTACCCAAAAGCATTAAATTACAAAAATTCTGTAAAAAACATTTGGTTTTTTAAGAACTATTAATAAACATCATTGTTGGTTAATTTAAAAAAAAAATAAAATTATTAATTGGGACAATAATTTTATTAATCAAAATTTGTTATTTTTTTAACAATGTGTTTATTGAAAAACTAGAGGGATAATACCATGGTTACCTAATTACCCGCCTGTTTTTTCAAATAACGCATTATTTAAAACAATTTTACAATTTCGATTAAAAAAATAACTATCCCAATTAAGTTAAGTATAAAAAAATAAAAAACGGAAATAAACGCCAGCATAAATAAGAATTTTAATCACGTGGCTCGTTGTTGTAGCGGTAGAGCGTCAGCTTATCAAACAAAAGGTGCCAGGTTCAATGCTAGGCTGGGCCAACAGTTTCTTGAAATTATTTTATTGTTTTACTCTTTGTTTTTTTGTCATTTCAATTGATTCTTCTTTCTTTCTTTTTTTTTGTTAAACCTTAATAAAAAAATTTAACTTGCTAATTTATTCAAGTAACTGAATTGTTTAAAGTTAGCATTTTCTTTGACCCTTTCAGTAATCAAAATCTCGCATGTGTTGTTTGATTAGATTTTTTTTTTCAAGTTTTTACAGTACTTGTTTTAGTTTTAGAATAATGTTTATACAAATAATATGTAAAGTAAAAAATGCAGTCTAACTTCAACATGGTTACGTGGGGCATTGCCTAAAGCGCCCGCACAGCACACAAGCAGCCCAAGTTCGCGTCTCAGCCGAGCCGAAAATTTTTTTTTTTATTTTTTTCTTTAACAATTGAAGTGTTTAAAGTTAACTTTTATTTGGCCACTTCTGTGATCAAAATCTTAGGAATTTTTACAAAATTTACAAAAATCACTATTTTTCAGTTTTTACAAATTAGGGTATTGATATAATCATTTGGGTCATAGCTGCAAATTCGAATAAAATATTGATTGATTTAATCATTTTGGTAATTAAATTTTTTTTGTTCAGTTTTTTCGGCGAGTAGAGGAAGTTAAAAAAAACACATGATGTAAAGGTATGAAGTTAGAAATGAAAAGATCAACATGCCGTTCAATAAAATTAAACTAAGTATGTATGTATATGTATGTATTTCAAAAACCCAAGAAAAATAAATTAAGGAAGGAGCAAAATGTGTTACAAAATCAGTTTTTTTAAATATTATCTTTATCTATTTGATGTTTCTAAGCTGATAATTTTTATAAAAAAGTAATTTTATTTCACTTATTAACTTGTTACCCTGTTTTATTGGTCAAATAATTTAACTTGAATTTCTTTCAATTAGAAATTTAGCCTTTTAGAGAACATTTACCATTGCGAACCTTTAGTATGGCTGTAAAGGGAAGATTATAAAGAGAAAATAATATAGAAATTATTTTTCGTTAAGCGTATTGAAATACTTACATTGTCCTTTTACACAAGCTGTCTTCCAAAGCTCGCAATCATTAGAAAAAGTGGTAAAAACGCCACCAAATTCACCACACACTGGGCTTTTTACCGTATTACATTTATGGCGGCACTGGGATTGACAAATTGCCTTTGAAATTTGATATACCCCTATTGGAGGATACAATATATTTGCAAATAAATTTAAACTCCTATTTTAACTATAAATTCTTAAAATATTACTCGGTTTATTGAAACGGCTACGTCGGTTGACTTCTTTCGATGCATGACAAACATTACGAAATATAAAACACGTTTTGCCATTGGAGGTGAAAATAGGGTTTTCATAATCTGAACAATGGTTTAAGTGATGATGTCTGCCAAAAGCTAAAAGGCCTGTACCTTCTGATTGCTCCGGCACAATGCACATGATGGCTAAAACAACGAAAAGTAATTTCACATGCGACATTTCCAATTGAATTGATGTCTAAGATAAGAACTTGTGAACTGCGGGTTTTCTTTCATATTTGGGGTTTTTATAAAAATTATCGATTTCTATTCAAGTATTCTTAAGTAAAAAGCTAAATAAATATTTATTGGAGTTTTCTTTTACTAATTTAAATAAACTTAAAGGAATTAATATTTGTGTTTTTTTTTATAATATCAATATGTACATTGGCTTTTGCTGGCATAAATTTAATATATTTAATTAAAAACTAAACAATTAAGATGTTATTTGAAATGATCTAAAATAAGCAATAAAAATTAGCGGATGTTTAAAAAAGTAAATAAAAACTTTTTAAAAAATTCTAAATGAACAGGATGTAAATATTAATAAAGACACGTAATTAAACAGATAAATCGATGGTTCTTAATTTTTGTCAAAAACCATCATACAAAATTGAATTGTATATTTCATGTATATCGCAAATTCGAAAGACCAGGAGCCAAATCGTCGCATGCGATTCGAAATTTTAATCGATCAAGCGCGTTATAAATGGTTTTGATATTGGGTTTCTTATAATTTGAAATATATACTTATTTTACTTATACTCTTCACATAAGTGATAAGGGCATACATATATAAATTTGTTATTCTATTTTAAATTTTTTTAATGTCCATCTGCGACCCCATTAAGTCTGTCCGTCTGTCGGTCTGCCCATCTGTTCGTGTTATGGTAGAAATCCACCTTTTTAAACCCCCCGATGACTCGTAGACCCGTTAGTGGTATCAAACAATCAGAAATATCGATTTTAAAATTTAAAAAAATCGCCTGATAACTGACCAAGATATAAGCCAACCACCAAGACTACATACTTTTCCCATTCTCCAGCCTCTAATATGGTTGCCATACAAAATTTGAAAAAATAGGGTGAAAACTCCTACAACTTCTCCGGAGTCACCCCTAGAGGAATAAAATATATCACAGGCCCCCAATATTTTTTCCTCACGAATATAGTCCTAAATTATTTTTACCCCCTATCACCATCACCCAAGGGTAGTTGCCATACAAAATTTACAAAAATTATGTAAAAACGCCCATAACTTTCCCAGAGTCAGCCTAAGAGAAACAAAGTGGACGATCGAACCTCATTTGTTTCCCCTTCCAAACATATTCCTTGAATATACTTACCCCCTATCTCCATGAGGGCATAGATGGGGCTCCCATAAAAAGTTTGATAAAATTATAATAAATCCTCCCCTACAGATCCCAGGGTGCCCGTGGGTAGGTCATATGTAGGACTGATCTTAACTCATTTTCCTTGCAAAAATTTTTCTATAACATACCTACCCTCTATCTCCACCGTCTATGGTGGTTGCCATACAAAATTTGAAAAAATTAGGGTAAAAATCCCTGAAGCTTCCCTAATCATCCTAAAAGAGTAAATATATGACACCGACCCCTATTAAAAAATTTGAAATATTTTATAAATAAAAATCATAAAAATAAAAAAAAATTCGTGGTTTTTAAGGGCCAATGTGAAGGGTTAATAAGATTTGGCACAGCCAAATATAGCAAATTTTAAAAATGTAAACTTCGTCCTAACTTACAAAATACAAATATTTCCGTTTACCTTTCTAAATAATATTTAAGTTAAAAAGCACTAGTTATGAAATTGCGTAGCTGGTTTCGAAAATCCATTCTTATATGGATAGATTTTGTCGGCTTATTTTAGGTTTTTGCTTACATCGTAATCTACGGAAATTTTAAATTGCGTTTTCTTCAGGAATATTTGTAATAGTTTGACACCAAACCGCCGACTTCATTTCGCGCCGAAAACTTGATTTTTACAGATGGACAAGCAGACAGACAGACAGACAGACAGACAGACAGACAGACAGACAGACAGACAGACGTGTATAGTTTTACATGTGCACCTGCCTTGTCGGCATCATACTAATGGTGACTTAACACCGTCACAATATTGTCTGTGGCATGGCAACCCAGATGGTTTGCTAGACCATCCAGGTAGCAATTCTCCATAATGGCCTCGCGGTAGTCAACAACAGACGCCTTGCTAAAGAGTTGGGTTATCTAAGCCCGAATTGCTTCTCCAGTTTTGATTTTATCATTTCTCAATCAAAACAGAGCTGCGCCGACAAAGACACATCTCCACACGCTTGTGAAATCACTCCCAACCTTAAGCGAAAACGATTATGACTTTATCATGTAGCACCTCCACAATGCAACACCCAGCTCATTCTGTAGAAACTTTTCATTCGGGTTCAATCATTCTACCATTTAATCACCACTTCACTCACTCTCAGTGAGGACCGATTCACTCACATGCTTTAACATGCTAATGCCGGCCATTTCATTATTTGCTACTATTTTGATGGGGTTTTATTTCAGATCATAGGATCCCCAGCCGAGGCTAGCTTCCCTACTCACTTACTTCCAAGCTTACTCACACCTTTTCAGCTATTAGCCTACTCCATCAGTTGATCGGGTAAGCCCTCCAAAACCTAGAGACTCCATTTTGTAAACCTTAAGTTCTTATAAGACCGCTTACGCGATCACTCTGGGGCCCGCACAAGACGGATCCCAGTGTATTAAATTTCGTTCTCAGTTGCCCCGCTTGGAGATTACTACGGCCACCACGTGTACTCCCGAAGGAGACCTTACCAATGATCAGACCGTGCAATACACGCACACGAGGGCTTTCTGATTCCTGTGGTATACGATAGGACTCTGGTCAGCCTCGGAAATCAACTTTTGTTAATTCCTACCAATTATAATTCGCTCAGATAAGGTATTGGTACCCTTTAAACCTTGAAACGCTATTTAATCTTTGGTGAGGACAACCTGCCCCAAGCCAAACCAGTAGCTAACCACATGATCACATTAAGGCCAAGACAGATATTTTAAATTATTCAAGTCTTTTAGCCTTTCAGTAAACTGCAAGTTGCCCGGTTGATACCACGAGGAGGTAGACAAAGGCACTTGCCCCGATGGAAGGTATGTCCAAAGGCTCGGTCTTTTACCAGTAGCTTATACACTTAGACACACAGGCAGACAGACAAACCGCATAATCGACTTCCCCATCTATAAGGATCCAGAATATATGTATTTTATGGGGTCGCCAAAGTATATAAGGTAAGGGTAATCCCTATGTGAACGACAGTAATTGAAGAGGAGGGACACTGTAACCCTCCATGTTATATTCTTTTTATGTAGCAAAAATAAAAATTAAAATTTACCGAAGAAGTCAAAATAAAAAGTTAAAAATTATTCTTTGCAACTTTTATTTGTTTTTTTACAAAAATACTTATGTGCTGTTTATAGAACACGAAAGGCGAAACGTCTTGGACGTTTTCTTTTGTGTATTTTGTTATTGTAACAAAAACAAAACACAAGCAAAACGTCCAAGACGTTTCGTCTCTCGTACACTATAAACGGAACATTAATTTTGTAAACTTTGTAATAAATATTCTAGAATATAAATATTTTGTTTGCCAAAAGACTTTTATATGACCATAGTCTGCCTTACAATAACAGCAGCTGCTGCAGCAATAACAATCAGATGTCATCAACCTTGACAATGCTTTGTGTAGATGTGTACTACTTCTATTACAAGTACTGCTAACTGCTAATGTTTGTAATCATGTCAATGTAAACATGGCTTGCAGTCAGTCATTCAGCCATAGAGACATTGGGTTCGTTAATCTTTTCAATGGCAAGATTAATAAAAAAAGAGGCCTCACTCAACACTAAAGATATTATTTTTAAAAAAATATCTGGCGTGATTGAATGCTGCATAACCGATTATTTATGAAGTTCTGCTGGAATTATTTATTAAATTTTATGGCTTAAAAATATTTTTTTTTGTTTTTGGTAAATGAATAATAGCTGTGTGTATGTGTATGCAAATAATAAAAAATTATTAAAATGGTAATAAAATAGAAAAAAGGTAGAGCCCTGTAGGCGACCATGTTATACGCTACACAACAATAGGGTAGGACCATTTGTAAATTGCAACAACTATTTGGGGAAATAATTAAAGAAATCGATTGGAATTCTTTTATAGATAAGACTGCTTTTTATTAAATAATTCAATATAAAAAGTTACCAAATATGTATCCAACTTCCAAAAGAACTCAATGTACATATGTATGTATATGCACGTATATAGAAAATATATTTTTTTTCATTTAGCCCTTGTGCTCGGCAGCACTTGGTATATCGGCTATAAAATAATGGGCAGGTACATAACCAAATGCTTTCGAAAGACGATCTTTCATGATCGTTTGTACAGCTTCTGTTATAGTGGGTCGTAAGACTTCATAAAAGTCACGCCAATTTGTATTTAAAACAGCATTTGTACTTTCCTCCAAGACTTTTTGACCATTGAAGAGGTTATCGAAATGCACTCTAAAGCCCCCAATATCCGTGATTTCCATACGCAACTTATCGACATCGGTAAATGTGTGGCCAAATTCGTCACGTAGTTTGAGTTTTATGTTTAGAATCATGCTTAAATTGTCTGTAAAAAATGAGATTTAAAAAGGTAACTGGAAAAATATTTTAACTTTATGTGAATGGAAAAATGCATGCAGTTGAAGGTGGTTTTTTGAAACTTGGCCGTACAAAGAATAATTGTAAATTGTAGGCGAATCGCTCAAATATATTTGAGCAAATATTAATTTTTTTATGAAGAAAATATGGTTAAGACAGCAATGGTGGGAACTTTTCTCTTTTAGAAAAAGCCTATTAAATATGGAAAATATGAAAAATTGTAAAAAAGGGAAAAAAGGATATAAAACAACTTTTTTATGTAGTTTTTGTTGATTTTGCGGATGTTAAATACATATCTACCTTTTATTTTTGTAAGTTACAGACATTCGAAGACCCCTACCACATTTTTTTCTCATAATATACTACACAACTTTATCTCTACAACAATATTTATATATTTAAAGCATTTTACTGCCATTGCTGTAATTTATTGTGATTGCTTCATAATTTTATATAGATCCCGTATAGATAATGAAAGAGATCACGTCCACAGCTTTAAGCGAAAACGCTTCTCAGAGAAAACAGGCCTATAATTGAAACGTCGGCTGCAACTTCACAAACTCACTTTTCCAAATTTCTTCACAAATTTAAATACAAATGTACAGCGGTGATTACAAACTGTCTGCTTTTTTACTTAAAATTTAATTACATTTTTAAATATTTTGTTGATATCTTTTGTTCTTAATTTTCTTCTTCAAAGCATGTGGTTTTGTTTACAAAATGTATGAAACTTAGTATGAGCGTGGCAATATTGTTAAGAGAATTTCTTTTTCAAAGTGAGAGCATAATGCATTTAACACATTCAAGCTACAAGAACACGGGAACATACGAACACAAAAGTTGCTTGCTACATTTGTGTCCGAGTGGCTGCTAATGAAATATTTACTAGACTTCCACTTCAAAATAAACGTATGAGCAATATGACTTTCAGTGGTGCCACCTAAAGTATTTTTGTATTGCTTAGGTTATATTTTTTGCATCTTACCGTATTGGCAGCACTAATCTGTTAACAGTCGCGTACAAAAATATAAATTAGTTTAATTTCGACCACGCTACAAAATTAGCATTGACAGCAACCCGTAGTCCCGTTGCCTTGTAGCCATTAAAAAAATTATTCTCATAAGCACACGTGTATTCTATTTTGAACTGGTTGTGTTCGGTAGCCTGTAGCGAGGAATATATTTAATGCTTAAGAAAAAGCGCCGTCAGAATAAATTAGATTCCATTTTATAATCGCATTTAGCAGCGTGATTTTACGTCAAATTGTATGGTAAAAAGCGCTGTGCCCCTTTGATCATTAGGTCCAACTCTTATTTGTTTACTGTTTATGCAAAGAAAACATCAGCTATATTAAAAAAATAATGACACAGTACCAAAAACACCACTAAATATGTACTATAAAACAGAATAAAATCAATTGTTAAAGAAAAAATAACTTTAATAACTGAAATACTAAAATCGGATATGGCAACAATGCAGTAATTAATTCGTCGCGTATGAAATAGATATACAAAAATCTATAGCTGAGTTTGCTTGGTACGACGAAACACATTGTTGTATTGTGTTCATTTTCATATATGTACACAAATTTTTTTTTTATGCCGATGGATCTTCACGGCGAAAAGTTCGTCGTACGTTCGTGTTGTGTTCCTTGCATATAATGTTGTGTGAGTGTTTATAATACATGCATAATCATGATGTCATATCTTGAAAAACAGAGTTTTGTCAAACTTACCCACTTCAAAAAAAGATTTTCCATTGCCATTCAATACCAAATTTAATATATGACCATCAAGTCGATAGTCTGAGTCGAAACGTAATTTTGGTAAAAACAATTTAGCTTTTAAAACTAACGTTGCAGGATTGAACCTGAAATTAAATGGGAATGATGTTATTAATTATAAAAAATATGTATGCTAACGGGAGAATTTTAAGAAATTACCCTCTATCTTCAGGCCCTAACATGGTTGCCATACAAAATTAAAAAAAAATAAATTGGGCTAAAGCCCTTCTCCGAAGTCGCTCCTAGAGGAATAAAATGTATCACAGACCCCCAGTAGTTTTCTCTCCCAAACATATTCCTACAACGTTTTTGCCCCCTATTACCATCACCTAAGGGGGTTGCCGTACAAAATTAACAAAAATAAGGTAAAAGGTCCCATAACTTCCCCAGAGTCAGCCCTAGAAAAATTAAGAATTCGACCGACCCCATTAGTTTCTCCTCGCAAATATATCCCTCAAACATATTTACCCCCTATTTCCGTCACCTAATGGGGTTGCCATACAAAGTTATGTAAAAATGCCCACAACTTCCTTAGAGTAGGCCTTAGAAAAATAAAGTTAACAGCCAGCCCCCTTTCGCTACCCCTCCCATACAAAACTGAAAAAAATAAGGTGAAAACCCCTTCAACTTCGCCCCTAGAGGAATAAAATATATAACAGCCCCATTAATTTTCCCTTCCAAACATATTCCTAGAATATACTTACCCCCTATCACTATCACTCAAGGGGGTTCCCATACAAAATTTTAAAAAATCAGAGTAAAAGTCACTACAAAATTTGAACAATATTAAGGTAAAGACCCCTACAGCTGCTCTAATCACCCTAAGGGGGTAAAATATGACACCGATTCCTATTTAAAAATTAAAAATATTTCATAAATAAAAAACGGATAAAAATAAAAAAGGTTCGGGGTTTCTAAAGTCCAATGTGAAGGGTATCGAAGATTCGGCGCGTCCGAATATAGTGTCCTTTTTTTTGATAGAATGAGGCACTTTCTAAATATCCTTTTTATCGTGTTTAGTTAAGGAAATAGTAATATACTAATATATTCTTATTTTGACAATTTTTAGCTCCTAACTCGAATTACCTAAAATCTCGTCTTAGTGGAGAGGTACCGCAATCGAAAATTTAAGCCTTAAGAAATGACCTACAAATTAAGGCAACATTTTCGACAGAAAAGTAAACTTAGTTTTGTAAAGTTAAAAAAAAATAATAAATTTATATATCTAAAATGACCTTAAATTTAAAGAGAAAAACATGTATTTTTAAAAAAGTTAAAAAAATGCCAAACACATGGTTTAAAAAAGTTTACCTGGCTTCCTTAACCTCTATTAGGCTGGCACCTGTTATAACCATATTTGTCAATTCAGAATTTAGAGCAACCGGATTTTGAGTATTTTGGGATATGACTACACGTTTAACATACAAAGGATCAAAGGAACCAATCTCCTTATAGCCAGGTATTCCTTAAAAATATATATTTCACACTTAACCTTTAACATTTTACATTTTAACATTAACTTTACCATCTTTCCACTCGTGAAAAATTACTTGAAAGTTTTTAGCAAAACATTTGTCGAAATTATTATCATGCAAATAGCAGGGTAGTAAAAAATCAGCTGCAAAATAAATTGTTTCGTTTTCATAATTAGTCTACTGTTTCTCAAGTCTATGCATTTAATTAAAATATTTATTTCATTGTTTTACTTATATAACGTACGTTTGTTTGCCAAAAATTGTCCACCCTTGGCTTTGTGTATTACAGCTGCTGCTGTTATGACCAAAATGGCATAGATTTTTAATAAATCCTTCATTATTAAAACACGCAGCACTTTTATTATATTTTTTGCTTTTGTTTTATTTATAAGGATTCTAGTAGTGATACACTGTTAGAAGTGTCCTTTTTTACAGTATTTGGGGTTTTGTGTGGGCTTAAGAACTGGCGCCGTTAGCACAACAAACGCGACTTATTCTTTTGTTTGTTACAAATGAAATACTTTACTTTTTTAATTTTTAAATATGTATTTTGTATTACTTTCATAATTTTAAAATTTAAAAAATTTTATAAAGAATAATCAAGACAATAACGTTATGAGAATTTCTTTATTCTAATTTCAAATGAAATTCTAATTTTATTTTAGGTTCCCAACAAACTTGTTTTTTTATTATTGTTTTCTTGTTTTAAAAGATCTTCGTTAATAATTAAATATTTCTTTATACATATATTTGGGAATGTTAAAATTATGTTTAAATTAGAATGAGAAATTATAATTTTGGTTTAGTAAGAGGAGATACATTAGAGCATTTTTTGCGCTTAGGAGCTTAAGGCTTATCATAGAAGCAATGTTAACTTTATCGTTTTTTCCTGAGGTATCCCAGCAAAAACTTTCATTTCTTTGTAATTTAAATGCTAGAAACTACTTACTCATTAGCATTTTAACTCATTATTTTAAAAAAGCGATGACATTGGAGGCAAGTGCTTACCACACTCGCTTACAAAGAGGGACATAAATAAGCTATTAGTTAATTGGCATCACAATAACATATTCCTGGGGTCCCCAATTACTCATTGTTGCATTTAAAATTTTTTTCTTTGAGGTTTTGGTTAAAACTGCTTTAAAATATAAAATTAAATTAAGATAAAAAAATCTAAAACTAAAAGTATCTGCTGAATTGTGGATAAGAAATAACTCATTATCTAACAATTGCTGAAAATGCTTTAACACGAAATGTACTTATTTTACACATTACTTGTCACTTTTGCAATCCACATGTAATTGCGTATGTCTGTCAAAATTATCATTTTACAGATGGTTTATAATTATTGCTTTCACACGTACGCATGTTATTACATCTGACATAACCTCCAAACCAAAATAAAAAAAAAAACTTTTCCTTGTTGTTATTCTTAAAGCAGCTAATGACACATGTTTTGACAGATGAAAATAAAACACGCTCTAATTACAAATTTGTCATATGATTTTTACATACATATGTATTTTACACTTGCAATGCTTAAACACGGTCACACGGCACATATCAATTTCGCACTGCAAAAAAATCATGTGTAAAATACCTATCGTGTGAAAACACTTTAAGTAATGCACCCGATATGTAATAGTAATTGAAAATTAATTTATTTGAAATGACTAACTACTACCGAGTTTTCGCTAGGAAATTTTACATATCACTTATCAAATCTGTGATATGCCAAAGTTATATGAGAAATTTTAAACTAGAGCGTGTTTTATTTTGATCTGACAAAGCATCTGACTCAGTTGTTTCAGAAAGCAAACAAGGAAAAGTTAGTTTTTAAACCCCCTCTCATACGAGGTAGGGGTGCTATGGGTTTGTGAAAATGGTCACAGTTTATAAGATCTTTTGACTCTATTTGGCACAAATAAAGTTTTTGACACTGGCACAAAGTATTTTGTTTGCGATGATGATCAGTCCATTTTTTGACTTTTTGGGCTATAACCGAATCGAATATTGCTTTATCTTCACAAAATTTTGCATATGCGTCTTAATTTATGTTACCAATTAGTGACCTGAATAAAAATGAAATCGGTCCATTTTTTGATATTGCCTCCATACAAATTTAATCCCGCAGTAAGCATTTTGGGCTAAAACTGAAAAAATGAATTGATAATATTGAACAGGGGCTCAGAACCTACTTTTATCCTCGCAAATAGACCGAAAGAATTTCCGTAGCTGCTTGGTCTACATTGTGGACCCAAAGAAATCACCCTATTGGAAAATACTCTTATTGATGCACATGGCGGCCAATGTTAAATCTGTTTTGACATTTGTGAACTAGACAGATGTAGGATACAAGTGAACAAGTTATTAAGCCATATATTTCCCCAGAACGCGGAATAATCGTGCCTATTTTTTTACGTAACAAATTGCCTGTGGTGCTGGCGCAGCGCAAATTCCATCGCCGAATCCCCGGTCGTCTGGCACCGATTGGACAAACACTGCACCGTTTGGCCACCAACCTTGAAGAGCATGGAACCATACACGACGTGGCACGTGACGTGACCGGCTCCAAAACGCTCGTTCTACCGAGAATATCGCCGCTGTTGACGAGGATGTCGAGCTGTCACCAGAAACATCGACCAGACGCCGTGCCTCGCAATTAGCCATCAGCCGATCGTCCCTAAGGCGAGTTTTGGTCAAAGACCTGCGCATGTTGCCACACAAAGTATAGCCCGTGCTTCAGCTGCAACATGTCGACCGCTAAATGCATGTAACCTACGCCCAAGCCATCCTCAATCTCTAAGCCGACGTGGACGATTTTTAGATCAAAATCATAATGAGCGATGAGGCTCATTTCCACTTCACTGGGTACGTGAACAGCCAAAATATTGCTTCTGGGGCCCCGAAGTTTTACTAGTGATGCACGAAAATCCATAACACCTGCTCAAAGTGACTGAATGGGGCGCTGTTTACGCTGGAAGCGTCATCGGACAATTTTTTTCGAGCACGCCACCGGATAAATGACAACAGTGAACGGTGCGCGCTATAGGGCCATGTTAGCCGAGTTTTTCTGCCACAATTGAACGAACTAGGACTGAAAGACATATGGTTCCAACAAAGCGAAACAACGGCGTACGCTGCACGAGCCACAGCCGATATTCTGTAGGCGGCGTTTCCGGGTCGCCACATCTTTTGTTTTGGCGATTTACATGGGCCCGCAAGATCATCCGATTTAACCGGTACAGACTTGTTTGTGGGGTTTTACTGTCAAAACAGTCTCTTCTGCCGCTTATTTTAAATTTTTGACCCATAGAGTCTTAGAAGTCCGAGCTAAAAGGAAGCGCTTTATTGTATATTGTTACCTTAATAAAGAAAGGCCCTAACTTGTATATTTTATAAGCCCAGATTTTCATTTATTTCGATAAATGGTCTGCTTATGTATCATAATAAGCAAACAAAAAAAAAAAAAAGCTCGACTTGAAAAAAAAGTTAGGGCATTTTTATATTAGGGTAGCGATAAGTGGGCACTATTAGAGACATTGTTATTCAAAATCTAAAAAAGAGAGATCAGTGTTTTTATAAAAGTTTTATTTATTTAAATGAAAATCAGTCTTAATAATAATTTATTGAATATTCCATTTTTACCCAATGTTTTTAATTAGTGGAAAGCATTTGGGCATTTATTTAAAATGCAACTAATTTTTTTAAAAGTAAATATGATATATTCACAGTGGGAAAAATAATTATTAATTCATACAGGTTCCTTTATTCATAAATCTTGTATTTTCCCAAAACACTTTAAGCATCTCTTAAATTAGCATTCAACATCTTAACTTGATTACAAATTGTGAAACCACATTATATTTCAAGTCATTAAAAAATTTTAAATTCTTATAATTGAATTAATTAAATAATACATAAAATTTCAATTGCTTAAAATTAAATAAATAACTTAACGTACATACTTTAATGCACTTTGGAAATTAACCTTGAATAAGGTTAATCTGTATAAAACAATTGTAAATAACAACAACAAGTTGTATAAATATGCACTTAAACAAATAACGAAAACAATACGTTTTAAAAAAATGGCTTTAAAGTATTTGTATTTAATACATTTGAGTGATAATTTTCCTACTTCAAACACTGTGCTCTGCAGCACTTGGTATATTTGCGATTAAATAATTGGCCGGCACATAGCTGTACGCCTTCGTTAGACGATCATTTAAGATCACTTGAACGGCTTCCGTTATAGAGGGTTGTAAAATTTCATAAAAATCTTGCCAATTGGCGTTTAAAAGAGCATTTGTGCTTTCCTCTAAAACTTTTTGACCATTGAAGAGATTATCGAAACGTACACGAAACCCACCAATATCCAAAATTTCCAGGTGTAACTTATTGACATCGGTAAAGGTGAAACCATTTTCATCACGTAATTTTAACTGCATATTGAGCAGCATGACAAAGTTTTCTAAAAATTAATTAATTTTAATTTGAAAAGTAAGAACTTGACTTTAATAGAACGTAGTTAAAAAAAAAAACAAATAATTTAGTTTGTTCTTATACATTTCACTAAATCGTCAGTAGACTTAAACCAAATCCATGAAAAACCTGATGAATATTTTCTGCCTTTATATAATAACGTTCATAAACTTATTGAGAATTACTAAAAACAATACAAAACATTCAATCGTTCCTTTAAAAACCCAACAAACAATTTTTCGCTATTAGCTATTAGCTTATACAATACAGTAAAAGGGGAAAAGAAAGGCGTTGGAGAAGGTATTGTACAACTTCCTTAGGGAAAACTATCGGATGAAGAAAGCGATACACGAACCACAATTCTCGTATCGAGAAGGTGGGTTTACGTAAACTACCATTCATCATGTGGTTGTATAAATTAAGAAGACTTTGAGGGCCAGGAAAATTGCACTCTGTGGTTTGGTGATTATACAGTATGAATATAATAATACGTTTATTAAGGCAATTGAGTTCACCATGAGAAGACAGGGCGATCCATCAGTTATTATCGACTAAGTAGTATGGGTGGTGGCATCCAGGGCATGCCTTTCGCTCTCAGTAATTTGTCATTGACCATTTGAGCCACTCAAAGTAGGTGTATTATTACCTCTGCTGCGAACCCTCGTGTTTAATGGGTTACCTAAAAAATTCAACGACTTTGGACTGAGGATTTTTGGGTACGCGGATTATATAGTCATCTCCGACCGTATGTCATAGGCCTTGAACATTACTTTTTTGTGGTTTGACTATTAACCCAGTGAATGCCATCATTGTACCATTCACGAGAAGGAGGAACATCTTACTGAGAAAGCCGCACTGGACGCATCAGTAATTATATTTTCTGATAGTGTGAACTACCTTGGGCTTACTCTGGACAGGGGTCACTCATTGAATAATTGCTTGGGAAATGTAGCAGACAAGGCAATCAGAGCTTTTAGAGACTCTTTAGTAGGACATGGAGCCTCCGACCAAAAATGGTGTGTTGGTCGTTTGTCGCCATTACAAAACCGATGATCACATACGCGGTGGTGGCCGAGAACCAAACAGGTTGGGGCTATGGACGTTCTATTTAGACGTATTTAGCAAATTGTAAGTATTTTTACTACTAGGGCCAGCAGGTCAAGTCTATCCAATGCTATAGGGATTAGCGGATTAGCCCCGCTCCATTTGTATATAGTTGTCAGTGCATGCTCAGATGTCTCGCGATATAAAGTTTATGAAGAGTGAGATCTGGTTTATGATCCTATTTCTAGGACACGGAACGAGATTTCGAAGATACAGATCTTTGCTAAAAACTTTGATATGAAGATCTTCGAGCGTACCACATGAACCAATGGGACCTGGGAGCCAGAGGAGGGGTCTCAAGTCTGGTATACCGATGAATCGAAACATCTGAATGGCGACACTGGTGCCAAAGTTGTTGGGTCCGGTTTTTTAAAGGTTTTAGCGATGGGTAAATACCCAATGATATTTTAGGCTGAGATCTACCCTATATGCCTATGTGCCTACGGCTGTGTCAGAAGGAATGTAGGAAGGACTGACACATACATTCTAAAGAGCACTTACGTTTTTTTGTATAATATCTGCGCTAGTGAAAGGGCTCGTGGACACTCTTAATTCGCTCGATGCGCTCAATGATTGGCACTGGTATATGCCAGATGCCGACCAAGCACGTGCCTTCCTGTTGGCCCAGAGCCACTTTGCTGTGTTTCTCACAAATGCTCTGGTGGGAAATTTGGCTGTTCCTAGAGACGCTGAATTTTCAGCCTACTGGAGGAAGGCCCAGGGGCAGCGAAAGGCCAAGAAATTTTTGGACTGTATCTAAAAGCAAATCTTAAAGGCTTTTGTCCCTTAGGAGGGTCTTAGCGTCCTCACCGGTTTTCTTAATAGCTACTGGCTGGGCCGACACATCCAAATGCCGTCTCTGCTATATAGAGGATGAGACTTTGAAGCATGTACTCTGCGAGTGCCCGGCATTCTGCGGCAGAAGACTGCGCTCCCTGGATGGCAGGTTTTCTACACCAGCGGGAATTTGGACTTAATCTCCGCATAAATGATTAGGCCTTATACAGAGCCTGAGGTTGCAGGCAGTTTAATGAGCTGCACTTTTACCTATTCTAGGTAGCACTACCTAATCTTGGTAACATATAGGAACTGAATAAAGCAGACCCATTGAGTTGTATCCTTTCCTTTATCGGCTGCTTGTTCTACCTAACCTAAACTTGTGGATACATTTGTTCATTTTTGAAAATGATTTTTTTCACTATGTGAAGGATAAAATAATTTCTGTTCAAGCTTTGCTGATTTTGACTTACCGATTTCAAAGAAAGTTTTGCCATTACCATTTAAGGGTAAATTCAAAATGCGGCCATCAAGCTTGTAATCCGAGTCAAAACGTAATTTTGGCACAAAAAGTTTAATTTTTAACTTTAAGGCTTTTAGGTTCAAACTAGAAATATATGTATAAAAATACAAAAATTTATCTAAAAACATATCGTTATCTGAAATGCAAAGGGATCAATCAAATTATTAAAAATTTCATAATTTCATATAGGAGCGACAGCTCCCCTTGCTCTTATCTTTTAAACTTCTTTTTTGCTGAAGATATTTCTGTACAATTTCTTTGTTGTAAATATGAAGCCGATAGCTCTTACAGTTTCTTAGAAATATAGTGTCAAAAATTTTATAAAAATGGTTCGTTTTAAGTAGTTTTTTTTGTACCGTAAGAAAAGTGCAACCAGCTTATTTTTCTAGTATGAAGTCGATAGCTCTAATAGTCTCGTTTGTGGCCCGTAGGACTTAAGTTAGATCCGGAAGCTTAAATTCAACAGACGGATAAATGGTTATGACTACATCGACTTTTCTATCCATAAGGATCCAGAATATATTTACTTTGTCGCAAATGAATTTTGAAGAATTTACAAACGGAATAACAAGCTAATATATCACTACGTAAGGGGTTAAAAAAATTTATAAAGAGAAGGACAATTTAATCATTTTAAGGGAAAAGTTGAGATAATTGAGTTTGTTTTCTAGAAAGTAAAGTTAACTGATTAAACAATGTAAAAAGTTTACGAAACGCAACGCCGATGAAAGCAACTTCTTCATTATGCTTTCATCGGCGTTGCGCTAAGCAAACTGGCACTGTACTTTGCTTAATACGGCTCAATATATTGTTAGACCTATTCAAGGCACATTTAACCAGGTAATATCAAAAGCCCAGCTGATTAAAATCAATTTGACATTTTCACGTTATAAACATTTAATTTTATATGAAATTTTTAATTTTTCTGACATTCTATTGTTCAAACACAAAAAGGAAATGCAGAGGGCGAATTTTTTGAATTCGCCTTGGGCTTACCTTGTTGAATGTGCCCTGGGCCTATTAAATTTAAAAAATATTATTTATTGTTCTTTCCTTTTGAATTTATTCATTAAAACTTTAAGTTTTTAAAAATAAAATGTAGGGACTCTAAATAATAATTTTATTTAGAATTTTCAATATCGGGTGGGCCAAGGCACATTCAACCAGGTTATATTAAGAACCCAGCTGATTAAAATCAATTTGACATTTATACGAAATAAAAATTCATTTTATATGGAATCTTTAGTTTTGCTGGCATTCTACCGTTCAAGCACAAAAAAGAAATGCAGAGGGCGAATTTTTTAAATTCGCCTTGAGTTTACCTTGTTGAATGTGCCTTGGGGCGGGCCATCAAACAGTTTAAATTTTAATCAGTAGTTATTTCGAATCTGGCAATACTTATGTTATTCTATTCTGTCCAGGGCTAGGTACATTGGTCCAGGGTACACTAAACAAGGTAACAGCAGGGCGAATCCAAAAATTCGTCTTCTGCATTTCCTTTTTGTGTTTGAATGTCAAAAAAATGTTCAATTTCAAAAAACATTAATAAATTTGACAATCACTTTCACAAAAATTTAGGGCGAATTTATAATCAGCTGGGTTCTGGGTTCTGTTACAAAATTTTACGCTGAACCAAGGCACATTCAGCAAGGTAAGCCCCAGGCGCATTCAAAGAATTCGCCCTCTGCATTTCCTTTTTGTATTTGAACGGTAGAACGTCAGAAAAATTAAAAATTTCATATAAAATTAAATTTTTATAACGTATAAATGTCAAATTGCTTTTAATCAGCTGGGCTCTTGGCTTTAGCTGGTTTAATATGCCTTGCGCTGAACAAAATAAAGCAATTTATGCTTAAGTAACGTTGGGATTAAGTGAATTTTTTTTACAAAACAAAGACAATTGGTCGGAAACTTAACGAAAATGTCGTAAAACATTTGGTCGCAGAGAAAGATCAACAGTGCCCGGCAAACCCAAGTTATTTAAAAAATTCGTAAACCTGGTTGCATTGTTGTTGCGCAAAAACGTGAGCGTGTTTAAGTGACTGTGTGATGCGGCTTGTAGATCGGAGGCATCATTGGCCCATATTTCTTTGAAAATGACCATTACGGCCAATGGAGACACATATCACACCATGAAAAGCGGGTTTTTTTTTGTCTGCTCTTTATTGAATTGTTGCAAACGATATTTGGTTTTAACATGATAATGCAACTTGCCACACATCTTATTGCCGCAATCTATTTATTGCGTACAACATTTAATGGCCATTAAATTAGCCGAAATGGTGATGTCAGTTGGCTGCTAAGAAGCTGCGATTTGACGCCGTTGGACTGTATGCTGCAGGGCGCCGTTAAAGACATGTGTCATGCCGACAAACCAGAGAGAATTGAGCATTTAAAGGCTAAGCTTCGTGATGCCATTGCCGAGATATAATCCCATACACTCGAAAAAGTGTTAGAAAATTGGTCCGATCGAATGGGTACGGTGAGGCCAGCCGCAGCAGTCATACGAATGAAGTAATATTTAATTTTTAACCAGAAAAATTTTATTCTAAAAAAAAAAATATTAATTTGGCAAGATTTGCAATCTTCTAATAATCAGCCTATAGGGGCCCTATACATGCACTGCATTGTGTTGGTACCGGGAAAATAGGTAATGGAAAGGAGGATAGTGAGACATTTGATTCAAATTTCTCGATATGTCACACGAATTGTGCGACTAAAGAACGAATTTTCCCTGCAATGCGGGGAGCATTTCACTGGCCAGTTGACCAGTTGACGTGTCTTAAAAGACACGTATTTCGCACACAGCCCCAGGCAAAAGTCAAGTGAAGTACACTATTGTGATGGTATTGAACTAGATTTTTTGAAAATCAAGTGCTTTAAATTTTTTTTGTTATTTTTTTCATTTGTATTGACTTTGAAAAAAATAGTTATTATTTTTTTAAATTATTACTTAGAATATTAAAAAAGCTCATTTAAATGTGCTGTAAAGTGATCAATTAAGAAAAATTTTTGGTTTTTGTTGTTGATTGTTAGACCCTTTGCATTTCAGGTGACAATATGTATGCACATAAGCACAAATAGGTAAAAATATTTATAAAAATTCAAAACAAACCTTGCATCTTGGACAATCATTTTACTCACTCCTGTAATGACCAAATTTAATAGATCCGCATTCAAGGCAACGGCATTGTTATGATCTTGAGAAATAACTACACGTTTTACATACAAAGGATCATAGGAGCCAGCTTCCTTATAACCTGGTAAGCCTGTAGATATTTTTAATTTCTTTTATTTTTAACTTTCATTTAAGTAAACTTTGCCATAAATTAAACTACCATCTTTCCATTCGCGATATATCCCCTCAAAATTCTTGGCATAACATACGTTAAAGCTTGGATCATGCAAGTGACAGGGTTTTAAAAAATCTGCTGAGAAATTAAAATAAAAATTAAATAAAAAAAAATTTTATTTCTTTTCATATTTGTAACATACGTTTGTTTTTTAAAAATTTTGTAGTTTCGACTGTTTTTATAACAGCAATTGTTGTTATAACTGCAATAACACAGAATTGAAGAGAAACTTTCATTATGATTTTGTAAAATCCTTAATTTGTAATTAAGTATATTGACTGGAACTTTTAAATCTAATTTACAGATTCTTCTGGTAATTGCAATTGAAATACTAAATAATTTTTATACTCTTCTTTGCTTTAAATACTTAAATAAAATTTTACTTTTCGTATTTTATCAAAAACGGTTTTTTAAAAATCATCTTTCATGTATTTTATGTGTTTTCAAATTTGTTTATAAATTTTAAGTTACCAACCAACCAGTTTTTCAAGTTGCTTCTTGAATTAAAATGTTTTGGCAAAGTTAAATGACCTTTTTTGTAACACAGTTTTGAAATTCATAATCAAATTTTGTTTATTTCTCTACCAGGCATTATCACATGCAAAAGTTCCGAAATTTTACTGCATTTTGAGGACATTACAGAAGATAAAATATTTTGTAAATATGTTTTGGTGCAAATGAAATCACAAATTAGTTTTATGTATAAATTTATGTATTTAATAAAAAAAATCAATTTAAAATCTTTAGCTAAACTTTTATATTGTTTTTTGTTTCCTTTTATTAAAAATTTTGGTCGAACTGTTTGTTCACAAACGATTAAAAATTTACATAATTTAAGATTAACCTGTTTTTTTATTTATTTTAACATTTAATCCTAAAATTCTTTAAATTTTTTTTTATTTTAAAACTTAATATTTTACAAACGTAGTGGCTTTTATACTCCACCGGGCATGTTAATGTCCGGATGTATGTTTGTAGTGCACAAGAGTAGAATCAAATTACTTCCAGAGTCGACTAAAGCATTAGTGCCTGTTTGGTTGTGCTTTCATGTGGATAAATTTATTTTAAAAAAATGTCGCATGAATAAGTTTTTTTAATATTGGAACCAAGTTTATTGACTATCCCCAATAGTCGGTCCATATATGCACATATTCTTCAAATATTCAGAATGAACATTTTGGGCTTTACCTCTCTCTCGATAATTTTTTTATCTCCAAAAATGTTTGCACACCTGTAAGTCATTCTGCTACCAGCTGTTAAGCTCAACCTTATTATGATCAGCCCATAATGAACCATGTGTTTTTAGTCCTACTTTGTGAAATAACATCCCAGTAAAAAATTAGACATTACAGTTACAGCGAATTGACACATAATGCAATAAATTTCATATCTGCATTACCTATGGCATTCTAATTAAAATGAAAATAAACAACCAGTAATAATATAAGTATTTTTCAAACTCATGCCGTGTAAAAAGAATTGATTCGGTAATGCAGCGGTTGTCAACTTATCCAAAGGTATTTAATCCTCTACTCGATTAAATCGTATTTAGTACAAACGAATAATGCTATCGACATATCAAATAATCATACAGGATACACCTTTGCAGGTAGTGTGAGGGTACACTTATACAGGTAATGTTAAGAACACAGCTGCTCAGGGTACACTAATACAGGTAGTATCAAGGCCAGGGTACACTAATACAGGTAGTATCAATGCGAATTAAAAAAAATTCGCCCACTGCATTTGCTTTTTGTGTTTATTAAAGTGAATGTCAAAAAAAAATTTAAAATTTCAAACAAAATTAATAAATCTGCCAATCACTTTTACAAAATTTCAAGGCGATTTCATAATCAGCTGGGTTCTTAACACTACCTGTATTAGTGTACCCTGATCAAGGCGAATTCAAAAAAACTCGCCCTCTGCATTTCCTTTTTATGTTTGAATGGTAGAATGTCAGAAAAAATTAAAATTTCATATAAAATTTAATTTTTATAACGTAAAAATGTCAAATTGATTTTTAATCAGCTGGGTTCTTAATATTACCTGGTTGAATGTGCCTTGCTACCTGTATTAGTGTACCCTGCAGCTGCTTATTAATTCGTCTTGATATGTTGTGAAAGTGGAATGCCAGATTTATTTATTTTGTTTAATATTAAATTTTTTTTAAATTCACTTTCTCAAACACAAAAAGGAAATGCAGAGATCGAAGTTTTTGTTTTCATATTGAGCAAGGCACATTCAACCAGGTAATATCAAAAGCCCCGCTGATTAAAATCAATTTGACATTTTCACGTTATAAAAATTTAATTTTATATGAAATTTTTAATTTTTCTGACATTCTAATGTTCAAATACAAAAAGGAAATGCAAAGTGCGAATTTTTTGAATTCACCTTGGGTTAACCTTATTTAATGTGCCTTGGTCTTGAGAAAATGAATGTCAAAAAAATTTTATATTTAAAAAAAAATTTATAAATGTGATATTCACTTTCTTAAATAAGTAATCAGCTGAGATGTTATTATTACCTGTGTAAGTGTACTTTGAGTTAGAAAATGATTAAGTCGAACTGTAAGTTTCTGAAATTGAATTAGAAACTTCTGAAATGGAGATGGATTTGGAAAGGGTGTAAATAAATCATTTTGACATTTACTATCACAAAATATCAAGACCATGATACAAAGAACCAGGTAGTCTCGTCGGCCCTGCTGATTAGTTCCAAAATGTCAAAACTATGTTCTCCCTGTGAAAATAAAACAACAAAAATTATTGCTCATCTTTTTTTTTCTATGAGCTTTTGTTTGACACGTTGGTACTAATTTGTAGTTGTAGCAGGGACGAGATTACCTGATTAGTTGTATCATGATTTTGCGGTTACAAATAAATTTGAAAGATTAATATTATTTAAAAGTCAAAAATATGTTTTTTCCACGAAACTTTTTTAAACAATTTCGAAAAGCTAAAACGCAAAAGGCAAATACTGAAAGAGTAAAAACAATTAAAAAAACCATTCAACATGACAGCGATGAGGCCATTAGGTCCGCTCTAATAGAAATTTTAATTTATGCTGTTTTTCTGGTGGCATTAACTGTGGGTAAGTAAAAACTCGGAAATAAGCCAAAACTCATTGACTTTTGGATTTTAATTTACCCAGTGGCTAATGCTGCCGAACATTTGTATATGTTCTATTTTAATCAGACTTTGGAGAGGTCATTTCTGGATAGAAATCTGGAAACAGATTTGGGCACAGAATTAAGTTTCAATGATATGGTGACAACAGCTGATTGGTGGTTATTTATGGAAAAGGTTTTCTTGGCCAATTTACATGGTCTAGACTATGAATGGCTAAATGAAGAGGACTTAAGTAAAAATAAAGAGTTTAATAAAAATACAACAGAAGAAGATATCGGCAATAAAAAGAGAGAAAAACGTAAAGTTTTTAAAGGCAGAATATATAAAAAGACTAACGTGGATGGTATTATGAATTCGATAGCAGCAGGAAATGATACGAGTAAAACAGATTTTGGTAATTTCTCACGTATCTACTTGAGAGACAATATTTTATTGGGACCTCCACGTCTCCGCCAAATACGTGTTAATGAAAATTCTTGCCAGGTGCATGAAGTATTTCTTACTTATTTCAGAAATTGTTATACGGGCTACACTAGAGATAAAGAGAATATTACAAAAGAATACATGAAGTAATAAATGCAGTTATTCTTTTAACTTATAGAATTTAATTACATTTCTAATCTACAATATTTTAGTTCCAAATTCTTTTCGATGTCTGAGTTGAAAGTAAACGCATTACGTGGCAAGATAACTAAATATTATGGCGCTGGTTATATTGTTAACTTGAGTTATGATTATAAGGAGAACAAAAAAATTTTAGAAAAGTTGAAAACTAATAAATGGATAGATCGTGGATCGCGTATGATTATTTTGGAATTTGTTCTATTCAACATCAACGCCAATATTTTTGATAATGTGAAGTAAGTTTTAATATTATTTAGCAAAAATCATAACCAAATAAGTTAAAACAGGCCAAGAGATGGTTTGAAAAAACTTAAGGTATACTTTCAGCTACTTTTAATAAAGTTCGAGTAAAAAAATGTTTTTGGGATTTGTGAAAACGAAGGTGACGCATCGTGGCCGAAATTCATTGTTCATCGGCCAAAATTCTGTTACCTTTGAACTGTATTATTTCAATTTCTTCTCAGTTAAGAAATTTTTTTTTAACTTTCAATCAGGGCCTTGCTTTCAATTTATTTACAACCGGTTCAGTAGTTGTCTAAAAATTTAAGCTCAAGGTTTACCCTTTGATGTTATTTAACATTAAGCATAAAAGTGCTGTTGATTGAAATTGAGAATTATTGAATATTTTTTTCAAGTACCAAAATGATTTTGAACCTACTTCTAGGGACTAATATTTTGAAAAAAGTACTAGCATATTTTTACGAGATGCTTTTAATTTGAATGATATGTACATATATCTTTATTGGTTAAACATTTTCTATAAGTACTAATACATAGTTTTTACCTCTTAAGAACAAAATTTCAAGAAAGTACCAAAAAAAAATGTATTCATATTTTTTCAAGGCCTGATTTAAAATTAGCAAAAAGTACCTACAAAGTACCAATATATATATTTGACCCTTTTTTGGTTATTAAGATCCAAAATTTTCATTAAGGTAAAAAAATACAATGGCTCGCTGGTCTAGAGCAGTGTCGCAGCATTGCCAGGACTTGGTTACCAAAAATGGCTCAAATTCTAAAAAAAAAAATAACAAAAAATTGGCCTTAAAAGTTGCTAAATCATTTTTAAATAAAATCTTCAATATATACATATGTGTATAAACAAATAAATAGGCAAAACTTATGCTTTAATTTAATTTTACAATAATTTGAGGCCATGCGTTAAATATTAAGTACTTCTTTGACCAGTAATAAGAAAAATACAAATTTATGAAAAAAATATTAAAAAATCTCTAAGAGAGCTATTGCCTTGGTTTTGTATTTTAAGAAAGAAATGTCTCCATCCAAAAATTTATAGTTTACTAGCTAAGCCCCGGTGTACTTCGCTACCCCAATCATAGTAAAATTACCATAATATGTAAACAAAAGCATTTATTTATTTGTTTAATTTACTGGTTGCCCCACATAAGTTGCAACAAATTATAAGTCAGCCCTACTATTAAATTAACATATAAAAATTGGGAATTTACCAGGCTTATATAGTTTTGGAGGCACTCAGAAAGCTTTGGTTAGCAAAAATTCTTTTACAAAATTCTAAAAAGTACCAAAATATAATTCTAGCCCTTTAGTACCCCTTAGCGCCAAAATTTTTTAAAAAAATAGACCAAAAACATATTAACATATTTTGGTAACCTGACGAATGCAATTTAAATTGTTTCTTCCTTCATTGGTTTTAAAGCTACAAAAAGTACTAAAATACAATTTTAACCCTTAGGGTCCAATAATTAAAAAAAGACCCAAAACGTACTTATATTTTTTAGGTCTGTCGCATCCAAATTGAATTATGTTTCCATCTTTATTGGCTTATAAGTTACAAAAAACGCCTAAAAAATCAAATATGTTTTTAACCCTTTTTCCCCCTTTGCGCCCAAAATTGAAAAAAGTAAGAAAAAAAATTATTCATATTTTTTTAGATTTATCGAATGCAATTTGAATAATATTTATATCTTTATTGGTTTAAAAGTAACAAAAAGTACCAAAAAGTACCAAAATATATAATTTCACCCCTTTTTTCCCCTTTCGGACCAAAATTAAAAAAAAAAAACATCAAATTACTGTCTGTTTATTTCTTAAGCAAAACTTAAAACTTTTTACATTTTGTTTCCATTTTATATATACTTCAGAAGATAGATAGATGTAGGTTACAGATTTTTCCCTTTTCGTCCCTTTTACGGGCCGAATTTTTTAAAATTCATATGTATTTTTGTTTTTAGTTTCGCTTAAGTTCATATAATTTCTTTTTATTGGAAGAAATTATTATTTTCCGTTAATGTTGAAAGAAACTTTAATTTGAAAAAAAAACTGATTTTTCTACCGATACTAGCCGCGTAGAATGCATTTTCAAAAGCAGCTACGCAATTTCTTCATCAGTACTCTTTGAACGGTAGTAGTGTATTTGGTTGTAAACATCACCTATTTAACTTACACGTAACAGAGAAAGGGATACGGCATCACCGTTTTCTTTCGTTTTTACTTTGTAAGTTAGGACGAAGCTTACTTTTCATATACACTATGCTTTTTTTCCATTAAAAGCCTCTTCGGCAACACTTGACTAACGGTAAAAAATTAGCATATAACTCACACATGGCACGGTGCAAAAATGATCTTTAATAATTTCTGTACATTTGTCGTAGACAAATAGGTGTTTTTCTCATACATGTAGCTTATTACCTTTTGCTTTTAACAAAATTCGTCCCAAATAGTTTCGATAGCGTTTACTTCAATCTTCCAAAAAAAAAAATTTTTTTAAAATTGAAAACAAAATTTTTTTTTTTTTATAAAATAATTAGAAAAAAACTTTTTTTTTTCCAAATATGTAATAAACTACATGTATGAGAAAAAACACATATATGCCGAAAACGTAAAATTTTGAACCTCTCTAGCTCAGAGAGTTCTTAACCGATCGTGTTAAAAAATTGTGTCTAACTACTCTCTGCAAGAACTTACTTTAGTTCAAATTTCTTTCCAATCGAAAGGCATCGGTTTTAAAAGTTGTGTCACTTGACATGAAATCCCCCATATGTATATATGAGTTTGTCATTTTAATTTTTTTAATATCCATATGTGAACCCAACAAATAAGTATAGACTTTTTTGGTCTTTATAGATAGGGAAGTTGATTTAGCATTGTCCGTCTGTTGTTTATTACTTTTTAAAATAATCGTGTTTAAAAATATGAATTTGCTACCAGACATGCTGTGTAAACAAAATATATTGTACTTTAAATATTATTTAAAATTATAAAATGTTGTTTTTGCTTTGTTAAATAAATATTTTTTTTCTTTTAGAATTATGGCCGAATTACCACCAGTTGGTGGCATTGTGCCATCCCATAAATTTCAGACTTTAAAATTGCATACAATGTGGACCGAGGGTGATTGGGCTACGTATTTAGCTGGTGGAGTTTTCTGCATTATGATTCTATTTTATACCATTGAAGAAATTCTGCAATATTCAAGAAATAGTGCAAAATTATATTTTTCTTCCGTTTGGAATTTGTTGGACCTACTAGTTTTGTTAGTAAGAGGCTTAGAAATAATTTTTTGTCGTTTTGAACTCAAGCATTCATAACAATTATTTTTCAGCTCTCTTATTTATCTCTTATTTATAATTTAATGCATCCATCGTATATGTCTGAAATTATGAAAAAGGTTAAAACTAAACCCCAGGAATTTGTAAGCATTGATTATATTTGCTATTGGAATCTACTCTATGTGGATATGATGGGAATATGTGTCTTCTTAGTGTGGATTAAAATATTTAAATACATAAGTTTCAACAAAACCATGTGGCAATTTAGTACCACTTTAAAGAGAGTCGGTTAAATTGTTAAATAAATGAGCCGTTTATATTGAAAGTGGCATAAGTCACTTTTTTTTAAGTCGAGGTATTTAAAGATATGAAAATATACCGTTCAATTGTATATAGTTTTGCAATCAGCTCCATTTTCTTGAAAAAGTGACTTATGCTACTTTCAAAATGAACGGCTCTAATATCGAACATCTTTAAAATTAAAACTTTTCTTTCAGTGTGCCAAGGATCTCTTTGGTTTTGCGGTCATGTTCTTCATTGTATTTCTAGCCTACGCCCAATTGGGTTTATTGATCTTTGGCTCAAGTCATCCAGACTTTCGTGAATTTGGCATTTCAGTTATAACATTGATGCGCATGTTTTTGGGTGACTTCGAATATCATCTGATAGAAGAGGCAAATCATATTTTGGGTCCCATTTATTTTTTGACTTACGTTTTATTTGTTTTCTTTATTTTGCTGGTAAACATTAATTTGGGGTTCATGTTAAAAATGTGTGCAAATCATCTTCCCATTTAGAATATGTTTTTGGCCATTATCAATGATACTTATGGAGCGGTCAAAAGCGAGGTGCATGAAGGTCACCCAGATTTTGGTTCATATCTTAAGCGTTCATTTCAAAAATTATATTCCTGGTGTTTGCCTAAAAGAAAATTTATTTCCGCTCCAAATGAAAGTATATTATTGAAGAAAATTGAGGAATCAACAGAGACTTCAGAAACTTTGTATCCTGACTTAACGGAAGATGCAATTACTCAGTCATCCTTACCCAGTCGCGTAAGAAAACGTACCAGTGAGGTCCTAAGGGAGTAAGTATTTACGAAAGTTTTGATTTAAGTCATTTCTGAAAATCACGTTTCAGCCTTATAAACATAGTTTTGTGAATTAGAAGTATTTTCTCTCTTAAATATGAGTGATAAAATTTAAAGTTGAGTGGCTTATTGTGTGACTTCTTGCACTTTTAGGCGTCTAAAATTAAAAAAAAAAAACGTTTATCAATCTTTTTAATATTTAAGCATGTGATAAACAAAACTATAGCAAAGCGGACCGGGTAAAGCTAGTAATATATAATTTAAGCGAAAAATTACTTAATTATAATTTGTTTTAATAAGAAGTATCAAAAGGCGATTGTTTAATTTTAATTGGGGTGGAACCAGAAGGTCCAGCGGAGTAAAACATTTTTAACAGCACCAAAATTACAAGGGAAATTAAGAGACTCGAAGGTACCATCCTGGGGTGGTGCATCCTAAGTAGCGCTAAAAATTTATTCACCTAGAGGATGCTGATCATTTCAATTTGAACTTAAATTGAACTCTAAGTGCTACAGCAAAGCAAGCTTTGCCAAAAGGGTTGTTGTCTTGGATACTCACTTATAGGAACTCTATATTACCACACTTATGGCATTCACATATGCAAAGCATCCATGCGAAATGGCAGCTTAATAGAAGCCAAAAAGGCAAACGACATTTTTTTGAATTCTATTCTGGTGAACAATCTTAACATTGCTAATGTTTATAAGCAACCAAACTCGAGATGACCAACTGTCCCATTCCCCATATAAAAACATTCAACAGTGAATGATTTTAATAGCCACCACTCTGCCTGGAACTAACAAGGCAATGACAGAGCACTTGTCGACTGGACTGAGCATAATCATCTGTCAAGCGGTATAGTCCTGATCAATCCCCGCAATGATAGGTTACCTTAGCAAATCTTAAGGAAAGTTTTCGCAGGCTTCCATTGCAGTCGACACCACCCTGTCATCTTAGAAGATGGCATGGAAATCCCTCTACTTAACTCTTCTTTAGTCTAAAGCCAATAACCTGTCTCTATGAATACCAGGTCAGCTGTAACAGTGACAAAGCAGATTAGCTTCCGCAATCTTCTGACAACGCTTAAGGAAAAATTGATTAAACCAAAGTAAATCCTCAATTTCGAAAGATCTTGCAGAAAAACTTTAAACCTCATAAGGAAGCTTGGTGGCACAAGTGTACTTCTTTTGGCCAGATAAATTTTGAACACAATTAATCAAAAAGCCTCTAACAGAACCAAAGAAAAATTGCCCATATACATCACCATATATTCTCAACAGCGGAAATAGAAGAAACTGCTGACAGATTTAAATGTCGATAGGCAGCAGATTTATATGGAAAATATCCATGACGTCATTAAATACTTTGGCAAAAACATTATACATTATACTTGGTTAGCTGTGCACATTTTTCAACAATATACTCTATTTTGGAAAGCTTCAGTCTGAGTTTAAACGGTTCAAAATCATCCTAAAGCCAGCAAACTAAGACTCCTTTGGGTCCTTAGCGTTACCAGACAAGAGGACACAGTAACCAGTTTCACTAGCTCGATATAATAAAATCTGGGGTTCCCCATCTCTCTTTGCAAATGTCAGAAGACTTGTCTTGTCAACTCCAGACATTTTTTACAGGTTTTGCTCAGGTGCGCTGGTCAGTGACGCAAAATATCTTTTTTATCTCCCGGTATAGCACAGAATCTACAACCATCGCCCGTCATAATGCTGTTTTGGCATAAACCGCTCTCTAACAATCGCTCCTTTACCAACAAAGAAGAAACCTCGTCATCTCCGGGTCATTAGGTCCCCACATAATTCTGGAGAATTTAAACGAAATGGTGTTTAATCAGGCCTCTAGGCTCTGACCCTTACCGGAAAGTCTATACTCTTATGGTAGAGCTGAAGTGGAGCACCAACGTTCATTGCTCTTTCTATATGCAAATGGACCCCTTGCTTCGCCAGCTCGTCTGCCATCTCGTGCCCAACAATACACTTGTGTCCCTGAACCTAGCTTATAGGCACTTGTTGCACGGTACACAGTCCACACATAAATTCTTTGCACACCTGAATAATTAAGGAGCAGTTAAGGTTTGCAGATGTTAATATGTTAACCCGAGAGCTCTAAGTCTCGGAGAATAAGGTAAATTTTGGGCCGATTTGGCTGCTAGAATATCCGCCTGAAATACACTGCAGTGATCAAGAAGCTTAAAAAACTCGCTGATACCTAGTTCCCGGAAGAAAATCGCAGCCCCAAGTCCCCTAAAGAAGCTACAAGTCCTATAGTCTAGGCGAGGATCAGCCAACCAGTCTAGCTTTGACATTCACTTAATTTCTGTATGCAGACGACACCGGCTTTGTAATGCATCACCAACATCAAAGACTGCTCGTCGACAATTTTGTTCAAAGTTCGGTATTCGGCGAATACGTAATAGATCGAGTGTAAATTTAATGCGTTCATGCCTCACTGAGACTTTCAAGAGCTATTATTCATAAAATTTTGAAAAAGGATCTGAAGTTTCATCCTTTTAAAATTAAAATCGTTCAAGAAGTGAAAGAAAGTTACTTTGATTTACGCAAAAATGTTTGTGAAACGATGTTTGAGCATTTTCGCACTGTTAATCCTATTTTTTGAAGCGACGAGGCTCGTTTTAATTTAAACGGCCACGTCAATAAGCAAAACTTTGAAACATCAAAAATTATTGCATTGCCCCAGGGTAATTGTTTAGCGTGTCTTATCTACGCATGAAATAATTGGACCGTTTTTTTTAAATTCTCAAGGGCAGGCGCCGAATGTAAACGGTGAAAATAATCGACGACTGATTACGGAATTCTTTTTGCCAAACCTGCGAACTTATCCGTCGTACTCTTTAAACACGTGGTCTCAACAGAATGGGGCGACTGCACACACAGCCAGAGCTTCGATGAATTTGCTTCTAGAAAATTTCCCCCGAAAACTGATCAGTCACTTTGGGGACATCCCATGGCCACCGAGGTCATCCGATCTAACTCCAATGGACTATTTTTATTGGGCTACCACAAAGAGAGGGTTAAAAATGGCAATCCCCAATCTCTTGTGGCTTTAAAGGAAAATATTCGTCGAGAAATCGGCTTAATTGAAACAAGTTTACTGCAGCGTGTGGCGCAAAACACAAGGCTTTGTTTTGAACAGTGTTTTCAAACTAGACGGAAGACAAATGAAAGACATACTTTTTAAAAAATAAAATCCGCATTTTCATTCTATCGTTCAATACTCTTAATAAAACTTTGTATTAATCATTACGTTCTTTATTTAAGTTTAAGAGTTTCATACCCTGTAGTACCTGGTTTCTATAACTTGCGAAAAGTTTTCGCATCCAGAAACATTATAAGATTATAAAAGTGTTCCAATTGTTAACATGGTGAACCATATAGTTTTAATATAATGCAAGTTAATATTAAACATATATAATATTTTTCCTTTAATTCATTCTGTCTTTGACAGGGCGACTATAAATTTCTCGACTAAAGAATTTTTCACATACAATACAGAAACGAGGCACTGTATTGCAAATTAAAAAAAAAACTATGAAATGGGTAAACAAATATACAATGTCATGCCATATATCTACGAAAAACTTTGGTTTAGTAATTAAATTTTGATGACACGATTAATCTCGTTGGTTTAGCTGGTTTGCTTTTTTATTTGACATTTAGATGCCCCAACATTGTAAAAAGGAAATGCTTAACCACGTACCTACATTTTTCAAAATTTTACAGGAAAAGCAAAAACATATTTTTAAATTGTAGAGACAATGCTGGTAAATTCTTTCTCATTTCTGGCATTCTATCTCAAGTTTTGATTGTGACATTAAAAACATTTATTGTCGTGTACCTTTTATTAAAGTATAAACAAATATTTTAAAATATCGATTTGAGATTTTTTTTAGTTACGTGGTTTTGCACTTCAGCTAACGATATATTTTATACACCTTTTATAAATTGAAAAGAAAAATATTTAAAAACATTTTAAAGTGGCAAACATCACAAACGTCACTTTTAAGACGTGTCTCGTTAGAATACTGTGTGTAACTCGCGTCACTATGTTTTGTGACTTTCAATTTAGAGATCCTGATATCTCTGTTCATTTTGAACGTTGTGATTTTCCGTGAAACTCACACATTTTAAGTTAAATAAAAAATGTTTAGCTAAATTAAAAATCTTATTGTTATAGATACTTTGAAGAGCTTTCGGAAATTCAGCAATCTGCCATGGTCTTAAGCGAAAATGACAATTTTCAGCGGTAAGTTTATATTAAAACTATTTTATACGTACGAAACTTTATTAAATACCCAGTAAAAAAAGTGAGGAAAAAGAAGTAGAAAAAACCCAGAACTAGCTTACTTGAATCACTTCAAATTTTGAGGAAAAACCAATGAATTTTACATAGGGTTGTCATTGGAGGGATGCTATTTATTTTTGCAAAATTTAAACCGCATATAATCAACATTTTCGATGCTACAAAATTTCCATACAAAGGTGTTATTTTGAAGTAGATGTAAAACTTGAACTTTTTCTGCATTTAATATGTGGGGAAAAAACACTCCTACTAAGGAAGGAATTTTCTGATCTAAAATGCGATTTTAATGTTCTTTTTAAATCTAGCTTTTTATGTGATATAAACATAAAATTTATTACAACACTTCAATCAAGTGTAAATCGTTGCTCAATACAAACATAACAATGACATCGGCGATTCATTTATAATGTCAGTTTTTATTTCTGCATTTAATTAAATGCAACAAAAGCAGAAAATATGCAATAGCATCTTTAGATGTGATTTAAATGTGGTCTGTAAAAAATCGCATAAATTTTTTTTTGCTGGGTATTAGTTGCATCTACATACATCTTCTTCTTATATATAAAGAAGGGTTGTATGTGTGTATGTTTGTATTTTATAGCTGGCCACACCAGTAGATCAATATTTTTGAAATTTTTACAGGGAGTTACTTTAAGTCTGGAAGGAACAATAGGTTCCTTTTTTGTGGAAATCTTTGCTGCCACGCCCACAATTTGCCCATTTGTGTGGAAAGGCCAGGTTATGAATTGCCTAACAAAATTAACCATAGCCATACTGGTCAAACGCATAGAGCTAAATACATGAAACTCATAACACGTGTTAAGCTTTTCATGTTTGTTTAAATACAGATGAATTTTTAAAAATTCGGCCCGTAAAGGAATAATAAGGGGACAAAAAGGGAAAAATCTGTAACCTACTATCTTTTAGTGTATATAAGATAGAAACAAAATTTAAAAAGTTTTGCGTTTTCCTTAAGAAATAAACACAGTAATTTGATGTTTTTTTTGAATTTTAGACCGAAAGAGGAAAAATGGGATAAAATTTTATTTTGGTACTTTTTAGAATTTTTGTTACTTTTAAACCAATAAAGTAAGAAACATTATTCAAATTGCGTTCGATAGGTCTTACAAAAATATGATTACGTTTTTCGTACTTTTTCCAAATTTGGACCCAAAGGGGAAAAAAGGGTTAAAAATATATTTTGCTTTTCTTGGGTCGTTTTTTAATAATTGGACCCTAAGGGGAAAAAGGGTTAAAATTATGTTTTGGTACTTTTTGTAACCTTAAAACCAATAAAAGTGAAACATAATTTAAATTGCATTCGTCTGGTTACCAAAATATGGTAATACATTTTTGGTACATTTTCTAAATTTTTGTGCCAAGGGCTACTAAAGGGCTAGAATTATATTTCATTACTTTTTAGACGTTTTTAAAAGAATTTTTGCCAACTAAAGCGTTCTGAATATTTTCAAAACTATAAACCTGGCAAATTCCCAATTTTTATATATTAAATAAATAGTAGGGCTGACTTATAATTTGTTGCAACTTACATATGTGGGGCAACCAGTAAATTAAAAATTAAATAAATGCTTTTGTTTACATGTTTTGGTAATTTTACTATGATTGGGGTAGCGAAACACTCCGGGGGCTAGCTAGTCGTATTATAAAAACGTCAAAACCTAGCGAGATTCTGCTGCTGCAGATCCACGTCAACGAAAGAATTAAAAAAAGTAACTTTTACAAAATTTTTAGCGTATTTTTTTAAAAAAATTTTTAATTTTAGGGATGTTTTTGATAGTTTGACATCAATACCTAGTCCAGAAAATGAACAAAATAAATAAAAATTTAAGGTTTTTAAAACAAAAACATTTTATAAAGCCTGTTTTATAATCCTATTTTTTTGCATATGTATACCTACAAAAGCAATTATTAACGACTTTACTAAAAGGTAGTTTTTCCGTCGTAATGACCTCATTACCTGGCAACCTATGAAATAATGGCAGCTCATTACTTAAATTCAAAAAAATTTAGCTGGGATATTTTTTAAAAGTCGATTGTTTTTGGCTTATTGTAATTTATGAGCAGATCATTTATTGAAATTAACGAAAATCTCGGGTTATAAAAAATACGAGCCAGGGCTCTTCTATATTAAGGAAACGATATAGTCAAAACAATTATTTATTTAATTATTTTTGTGTTTTTGAAAAAGGCGCTGACAAAAATGTTTTTGTAAATAAAACAAATATTTCTGTTATCAAAAACTTACATACGTAACAATAGCACAAGTATACACGGTTTTGGAGCTGAGCAACTACAAGTTATTCCTAAAGTTATTTGGAGCGCTGAATTCGAATCCAGGTTCCGTTTTTCCAGATTAGTTTTAGTTTTCGAGATATTGCATAATTACCGTTATTTGCGTTTTTTAAAAAGATGATGTTACTTATATGCAAATATCTTCAAAAGTATTCGTCGGTTTATGCAATTGTTATTTTTAATTCAAAGATAATAAAATTGCTAAAACAACCATGGGTCGTTTGTGAAGATTAGTCAAGAAATGATTGTGTTACAGTGGACACAATTTCAAGATTCATGAAACATTTTATGATATTTTGAAATTTTGCTCTTTTCAACTAATTTTTTTTACCCCAGACAATTAAAAATTTTGCTATTTTATTACATAAGACATTAGTTTATTTCAATACGCACATTTTGCGCTAAACAAGACCCAGATTGGTGCAAAAATGACAAAGCTACAGAAGATTTAGTAAATAAACCCACTTTTTGCTTCCAAATGATTGGAAGTGATTTTTGTTTTAGTGTGAAGACAGTTCCACTCCTGCAACCGTGACGCGAGCAATTCTGCTTCTTGTTTCGATAAATCTAAATCACGAATCAAGTCATAAACATACTTTGCGATATTATGTGTGTTTCTTCCATGCTAAAATCTTCGGTCGGTGACGAACAGTTCGTCGGTGACAAACTGAAAGTTCACCTAGCATTTGCACTCACACCTGGGCAAATTGGCAAAGGGTCATTGTTCGTACGGGGAAGTAGCTTTGACACTGATGACACTTTAGCATATTTATACTTTGATAGTTTTTTTGCATTAAAACCGATCACACTCATCAAGCAAAAATAACAATCATCTACATGATTTTTCGGCTGTCTCCATAATATTGGCATTAAAACTAAAAAGTATGCTTCTTGACTAAGTGACCAGTTGTACAGTTTTGTGCTTCACGCTTTACAAAATAATTTCGGTGCCCACGGCTTGTGAGTGTTTTCCACACAGATACTAAAATAATAAGAATATGCATCTCTCAGCGCTTTTGATATATTTCTTCCACTTTTTCCGATAATATAACATCCCCAAACATAACAAAAACTCTTAGAATCAACTTTGCCCTTTTTTCTTTCCATTTTCACATGTTTTGGAACAAAAAATAACTTTAAGTTTACAATTGAATTGGCGTTTCCACCGATGCCAAAAGCTGATTGCCGTTATTACAGTGCATTGCAGCCAAGATGCAAGAGCCCGAAAACTAGAACCAATCTTGAAAAACAAAAACCGGATTCGAATTCAGCGCCTCAAGTAACGTTCAGATTTGTTCTCATCGGCTCAGCTCCAAAAGTTGACCGGAATTTGTAAACTTGTGTAGTTATAGCCCTGTTTTTTGTGTAAATTTTACATGTTTTCGTAAATGAATTTTTTAACTTTTTCACTACTGATATTAACATATACCGTGACATCCAAGTCCGGGTTAAAAGTTTTACCAAACGATATAATGCCACAAAGCTTTCCATCTAAAATGGCGGGACCTCCGGAATCGCCATTAGCGGTTCTTTTACCCTGTGTTCCAGAAGCACAGAACCCAGATTTGAACGTAAGAGGGAATAACGCCTTACACTCTCTTTTATCCAAAACGCTTGATGTTATCGTTCTTAAATTCCTGGAACGGACAAAATCTTTCTGTTCTCCCCAACCATATACCTGAAGTAAGTCATCTTTATTAATATTTTGAGTGCACAACGGAATTATTTTAACAAATTCATTTTCAACCACTTCGAAAGCTAATTTTAATGCTGCTATATCTTATGAAAGAGTTATCTTGAAGTATTTTGGGTGATGCTTGATTTTCATTACATGATATTCATCACCTACTAAGCTGTCGATAGTAGTAGTTCCAGCTGTAACAGTCACGTTCTTGGATTTCTTTTTAGGCACACAATGTACAGCTGTCACAACGAGTCGTTTTGATACTAGGGAGCCTCCACACTTAAACCTTTTATTAATATACACTTGAACAGCAAAGGGCGCATTACCAATGTCGATTATTTGTCCCATATGAATACGCTCCCGAATTCTGGATGAAACATGGGATACTTCTAAGAGTAGTAGCTGACAGAATATAAAAACTTTGAAAACTGTTTTCAATTTAAACATTTTATTTCGGAGAGACTTTTTGTAAAATCGAACACAAAGAACTGTTTTTGCCCATTTAAAATACAACCTCTTTTATAGAACTTTTAAAAAGTTTCAAGGTTAACTTATTTACAAAATATTTATTCAAAATGTTAAGTTTCAACTACGAGTTAAAACAAATAATTTTTTTTTTGTTTATTTAACAGCGACTGTAAAAAACTTTTAAAAGAATTTTTTGTTTGTAAATAAGTAAATAATACAACCCTGAAAAACTTCAATAGAATTCTTGGTAAATAACAACAATTTTGGGAAAATGTTAAAGTCGCATTTATGAAGAAGTATGACATCTTGTCCAAACCTACAAATAAAAACACAAAATAAGATCTTTGTTTGAACATAAAATATTTTTCTCAAGATTTGATCTTGTATAATAAATATAGAAATCCATTTTTTGTGGCTTCGTGAAAGAACTAAATGGATTTAAATATCTTCGATTCTTCTTACTAGTATATCCTTAGACAAAATCAAGCAATAAAAGCAGGGGCCAAAAATAAGAACTATTGTTGAATTCTTTATTAAAAAAATCAATATGACCCATTTATGTTAGAAACAGGATGTTGACCCAGTGATAATCTTTTATTTTTAGTTTTTAAATTTAAAAACATTTTTTTTTTATCGAAAGAAAAATAAGTATTATATTCAGGGTACACTAGTACAGGTAATGTTAAGAACCCCGCTGATTATGAATTCGCCTTGAAATTTTGTGAAAGTGATTGTCAGATTTATTAATTTTGTTTGAATTAAGGCACATTCAACCAGGTTATATTAAGAACCCAGCTGATTAAAATCAATTTGACATTTATACGAAATAAAAATTAATTTTATATGAAATTTTTAATTTTTTTCACATTCTACCGTTCAAACACAAAAAGGAAATGCAGAGGGCGAATTATTTGAATTCGCCTTGATACTACCTGCATTAGAGTACCCGAGGCACATTCAACAAGGTAAACAACCCAAGGCGAATTCAAAAAATTCGCCCTCCACATTTTCTTTTTGTGTTTGGACTGTAGAATGTCAAAAAAATTAAAATTTCATGTAAAGTTAATTTTTATTTCGTATAAATGTCAAATTAATTTTAATCAGCTGGGTTCTTAATATTACATGGTTGAGTGTCGCTGAGTGTACCCAGGTTTTACTCATATTTTTGTTAAATAGTAATGTTATTTGGCAGATATCTATTGAATAATTGTCAAACAATCCCTTAAAAAACATACAATAACTATTATAAATATGGGCATTAATATGTATTTATTTTTTTGGTTTGCAATCTTTAATACTTCACCTGTACGAAAAATTTCTAAGAACGGTTTGCTTTAAATAAAATTAAATAATTCTAAATAATTCGAATAAATAAATTATTATTAATATTACAAATAAGAAAAGTAGTACTACTTTGTTTTAAATTAGTTTTCCAATTTATTATCCCTGATTAACACTAATAACCCTCTTACTTTTTTATAAAAATTTATTTTAGCCTAAACAAGCGCATCAGTTTGTTGGAGGAGGTCTTAGAGCAATTAATAAACAAGATGGATCAAATTTTAAGCCAAGTCGAATTAAAAAAGTTGAAAAAAAATTAAAAGTGAAAAACAATATATAAATCGCTTTATGATGAAAAAGAACACCGGCATTACGTTTTTTCCATACAATTTTAAGGTAAAATCAGGCTGCCAAATGCGGTTATAAAATGGAATCTATTTTATTCTGACAGCGATTATTCGTATGCTCTCACTTTGAAAAAGAAATTTTCTAAAAAATATTGAAACAGTTTTAAGTTTCTTACATTTTGTAAACAAAACCACATGTTTTGAAAAAGAAAACTGAAAACAAAGGAAAATAAAAAAAACATTTAAAAAATCAATTAAGATTAATATTTTGAAATGTTATGAATTAAATAACCAATATTATTGAAAAATTTGATAAAGCTATATTTACACTACCTGAGTTGTCATCTGAGTTTCACAATTGAGACTCATTTTAATAGTGTAATAACATTTCTATTTTTATTTGTTAATATTTTTGTCTTATCTCAGTTGAAAATAGAACGTTTTCTATTTTCAAATTATTTAACGTCTGAGTTTTGAATTAAAGTTTTTAAAAGTTACCGGAATAAATGCTTGTTTTTGTATTGCCATACACTTTGCACCAGTTTAACAACTTTTAGAATTAGGGGACTAATTATAATTTCCCAGATGTATGTAATACTAAAAATAAAAATTTCAAATTGTTTTTTGACACTCATAAAAATTTAAACTTATTTTTTTTGACACTGAACTCAGATGAGAACTTCGGTAGTGTAAATATAGCTTAAGGAAGTACAACAGCTTGTAATTGCCAACGTACAACAACTTCTATCTAAAAGAGATTTTTAAAGAAGTTAGAAAAAGTTTACTGTAAGTTCGTATATTTGCAGCCGATGTTTTAATAGTGGGCCTGTTTTCTTGTTTTTGGTTGAAGTTGCGGACATGATCTGTTTCATCATATTTTTGTAATATGTAAGTATGTAATGGTTTTTACCATTTATGACAAGAAACTCTTTATCAAAATTCTCTCAGTTTGCTGTTAGATACGTCCATGGTGAAATTTTTAAACTTAACTATTCTGGGAAGACCGCATAGAGCCGTAAGTGGTATATATCAAGCTATGAAAAATATTTGCGAAGAAATTGCTGTTGAAATCCAGCAAAATATCCCGATAACTGACTGAGACATAGGCCAAAAACAAAGACTTCCTCTGTTTATTTCTCTGAAATTTGTACAAAAAAATCTCTACAACTGCCCCAAAGTTGCCCCGCATAATGTGCAATGTAAGACCGATTCTTAATAATTTTCCCCCACGAATATTTTTTTGGAGCACACAAATACAACAACAAGTTGGCAGTTCTACGTATTTTCAATAGTATTTTGACATCCACTTATGTATAAAACCCATCGGTACTAGCCATAGACGCCATACCCAACATCTAAAAGTTAAAAGAAACGCTACAATAAATACCAGTATTTTCTCTTTTATAACCAGCATATTCCACTCAACACCCTTCGTGCACCAAACACTCCCTTACGGTGGAAATAAGTACATACGCGGCCTGCCCATCAGTACCAAGGAATTACCCAGCAAAAGCTTTACTTACAAAATAAGTAGTAAAGTACGTAGAATTCTCGTTAAGCACTACTTACAATTCGACTGTAAAAAGTACTTATTTTTGTTCGCGATGTCCCAAAACAAATCCGATATTATTTAGGTAATCATATCCCAAAAAATAAGTACTTTTATTTTTAATAATTTAATTTAAAAAATAAGTAGTCGCAAATAGTTTTAAAATAAGAAGACTTTTTTAAATATTATTTTTATTTTATAAATACATAATTATTATTTTTAATTTAAAAAATTTAATTTTTTGTACTAACGTAGATGAGATTCGAACCTGGGACTTTCCGCATTCAAGCATCAGCACGCTACCTCTATGCCAACGAGATACTTTGTTTTTAAATGTAAAGTAACATATTAAATAAACTAGTTTTATTCTGCTTGTTTTGCTAAAGTAATCCGAATAGACTTGTTTTATAATAACAACGTGCTTTAAATAAGTCATTATAAATTAAATAACAAATAGAAGAAAAGTAGCAATTAAGGCTACAAAATACTGAAATAAAGAAGTCATTACAAAAAAAATTTGCAAATAAAGTTTTTGATGGGTATTATTAACTATTAACCAACCCCTCTAGTGATCTCAAATACTTGCATCAACACATCACCTACCAAGTACACCCCTCCAAAAAGCGCTGTTTGCTACAATTGTGTCAAAACCATGGCCACAACCTATACGGCATATGGTTCATACCACAATATTTAAGAATTTTTTTACAGATTTCCAAGTTAAGTCCTATTTATTTTAAAAACATTTTTATTTGAAACAAATAATTTTTTTACAGAAATCATTTTTCAGAGGGGTTATTAAGTAATTCGATCCGTTTTGAAAAGGCTTTCGAAAGGAATTTTCTATTCGAAAGGCAAATCGTATTATTTTATGATATTATTCGATATCTTAAAGTCATGCTTATGTATAGCGCAATTTTTGGATTTAAGCTAAAGTCGAAAATCACAAGTACAAGATTGACCCAAAGAAGTTATCCGATGTTATTTGGCCCTCATATTTTTTTCTAAATAAAAAACTTTGATTCTGTTTTTTAAATATGTTTATTTGAACTTTAAGAATTTTATTGGTCAGGTCAAGAAGATGATCCCCGTGACAATTGATTGCTATACGGGCTCGTTTTATGGTATTTTTTAAAACTTCGGCGAGAGCTTTAGGCGACAGATTCTTTCACTTGTGTCGAATGTTATTTTTGAGGGCTTCCAGGGTCTCGGGCTTGTTCACGTAAACACGGGACTTCAAAAACCCCCACAAAAAAGTCTGAAACGGTTAAATCGGGCGATATTGCGTGTTATTGTAAATCATCAAAACGAAGGATGAGGCGAACCGGGAATGCCACTCTCAGAATATCGGTTGTGGCTCGCGTAGGGTGTGCCGTTTCTCCATCCTGTTGAACCACATATCCTCCAGTCCTTAATCATTCAATTTCGACAGAAAGAACTCGGCTAACATTACCAAATAACGTCCACTGTTTTTTCTTGACAAGTGGCGTTCTCGAAAATGGCCCGATGACTCCTCTAGCATGAAAAGCGCATCATGTAGTCACTTTGAGCGGGTATAGTGGCTCCTCGTGCTTCACTTGTGGATTTTTGGTGCCCCGGAAGCAATAGTTTTGCTTGTTCACGTAACCGTTAAATTGGAAATAAGCCTCATCCCTCATTATCATTTTGGTGGACAAATCGTTCACTTTGGCCTCAAGATTAAGGATCGCCTGGGCGTAGGTTACACGCGTTTGGCGGTCGACAGGCAGCAGCAGATGATGCACCGATTGGACTTTGTACAGGAACATGTGCAGGTGTTTTGCCAAAATTCGCCTTAGGGACTACCAGCTGATGGCTAATTGAGAGGCATAGCGTCTGGTCGATGTTTCTGGTAGCTGCTCGACATTCTCGCCAACATCGGCGATATTTTCGGCAGAACGGGGGCTCCGAGGTCGGCCACTGTTGGTAGCGTCTCATGAGGTCCCATACTCTTCGAGATTGGTGGCCAAACGGCGCAGTGTTTGCGCAGTCGGTGCCAGACTACCGGGAAATCGGCGACGGAAATTGCGCTGCGCCAACACCACAGACGACACGATTATTCCGCATTCTTGGGAAATGTAATGGTCCATGACTTGTTCACTTGGCAAAACAGATTTGACGTTGGCCGCCATTTGCAAAAATTAGAGCATCTTCCAATAGGGTGATATCTTTTGGCCACCTTGTATGATACGATGTACATATATCTATTGTCTTTGCAAGAGTGTTAACAGCGACAGTAAGCTATAACTGTCAAACTCCTTTCAAAAAACAGCCTTAACTTTTTTTGCACAACACATGTTCATACATGCCTACGCATGTCCAAACAAACATAAAGAAACTTAATGCGTAGTTATTCACATCCATATGTGCCAGTTGATTACATTTGTAATATTTTACCTTTATCTAGGTCTACGGGGAACTAATCTTGCTTACAGACCAATACCTGGTCCATAGTACTTAAATTAAAACTTGATTTCAACAGACACACAGACGGACATGGCTAAATCGACTTCTTTATGGATGATAAAGAAATTACAAATGGAATGACAAATGATATATACCCTTACACATGCAAGTAACAGTGCCAAAGCCACTTACATTTTTCAATTTTTTTTTTTGTTTAACCCACTCAAAATTTTAGAGTACATAATAATACGTGTGGAAAAATTTGATGAAAGTGCTTGCATGTGTAAATGCATAGTAACTCTTAAGTCAAACTCTATTTAAAAAAAACTTGCACACACACTTTGAAACAGTCTCTTTTTAAAGGTAAATGTGTGTGTTTTTAAGTCCCTCAATAAAGCAACATCCCTGCAAAACATTTGCTTACCTGGTAAGATATTAAGTAATATTTGAGATGAACAAGCACTAGTTACCTTTTGGCTGAATAACTACCCAGGCAGAAAAAGACAATAAAATCGATTCTGTCCTGACGTTGGGATAGGATTCTCAATATCAAAATAACGTAAATTTAACAAGTTAACAATGCTGTCTCGATGTTAAAATGATAACGCGATTTTGTGTATACAGTACTGTCATTGTACAATATTTTGAAAAAGTCAAAATTTTGTGTTTACAACATTTTTGGACCATCGTTTTGGAATCCTATATTTCTGCCTGGGTAGTTTTTTATTGTTTGAGTTGCCCAGAAAATCACAACCCCTGCATACAAATGTGCTTACAAAAGTCAATAAATAACTGAACAAAATAAATAAAAATTTAGGGTTTTTAAAACAAAAATATTTAATAAAGCCTGTTTTATAATCTTATTTTTCTACATAAATATACCACCTACAAATGAAATTATTAACCCCCTTTAGTAAAAGGTAGTTTTTCCTTCGTAGTGACCTCAGTACCTGGTAACTCATGAAATAATGGCAGCTCATTACTCAAATTAAAAAAAAAAAATTTTGCTGGAATATTTTCAGAACAGAAAAACATGTGTTTACGTTTTCCATTGTTTGTTTTGCTCTTACGTCGGTTTTTAAGGGAAACTTTGCAATTGTTTTGTAACGTTGCCACATTTTTATAGAGATAAAAATCAATTTATCAACGAGCAAAAAAATTAAAGTGTATTTAAGTTAAGTTTTTATTTCTTTGTATATTAACAAAAATAAATCATATTTTAAAGCACGGAAATGGTCAAATTAATTTTCATACGTATCAAACCTAATATAGAAAGGCTCCAACTCGTATTTTTAAAGTCGGGTTTTCTTTGGCTAATTGTAATATAAAAGCAGGTCATTTATTGAAATAAACGAAAACCCTTCTGTATGAAGGTAACGATATAGTAAATGCAATTATTTATTTATTTATTTTTGTTTGTTTTTGAAAAGGCGCTGACAAAAATATTATTGTAAATACAATAAATATTTAGTTATAGCCCTGTTTTTGTGTTAATTAAACATGTTTTTGATAATGAACTTTTTAACTTTTTCATAATTTATATTAATATAGCCCGCAGCAATCGAGTCCGGGGCACTATCAAAACCAGTGGATAGGATGCCACAAAGCATTCCATTTAAAACGGCGGGACCACCTGAATCTCCCTTAGCGATTTTTGTACCCTGTTTTGTCAAAGCACAGAACTCAGATTTGGACATATGACCAAAAAACCCCTCACAGGCTTCTTTATTCATAACCCTTGCTGTAATTGTGCTTAAAGCAGTGAAAGGGGGAAAAGGATCCTGTTCTCCCCAACCGTATACCTGAAGTAAATCATCTTTATTAATGTTTTGATTACACAACGGAATTATTTTAACATATTTATTTTCAACCACCTCGGAAGCTAGTTTTAGTACTGCCACATCATACGAGTTTGAATGAGGTTTCTTGAGGTATTTTGGGTGATGCTTGATTTTTATTACATGATATTTATCGCCTACTAAGCTGTCGATAGAAGTAGTTCCAGCTGTAACAGTCACGTTATTGAAACTCTTATCCTTCACACAATGTGCGGCAGTCAAAACAAGTCGTTGTGATACTAGGGAGCCTCCACACTTAAATATTTTATTTTTATACACTTGAACAGCAAAGGGCGCATTAGTGATGCTTATTATTTGTCCCTTATGAATACGCTCCCAAATTCTGGACGAAACATAGGATACTTCTAAGACTAGTAGCTGACAGAGTATAAATACTTTGATAAGTTTTTTCAATTTAAACATTTTATTTGAGGAAGACTTTTTGTAAAATCGAACACAAACAACTGTTTTGCCCATTTAAATTACATCCACTTTTATACAATTTTTTAAAAGTTTCAAGGTTAACCTTTTTACAAAATATTTACTTAAAATGTTAAGTTACAACTACGAGTTTAAATAAAATAAATTTTTCTTTGAATTTTTTGTTTGTAAATAAATAAATAATATTACCCTGAAATACTTCAATAAAATTGTTGGTAAATAACAACAATTTTAGAAAAATATTAAAGTCGCATTTATTTAGAAATATGACAAGATGTCCACACCTACAAGAACTACAAAAAATCTTTGTCTGAACATGAAATATTTTTAAACCCTTCACATAGTGATATTGGTATATGTCAGTTTGTCATTCCGATTATAATTTCTTTATTATTCATTTCCAACCCATAAAGTATATATGTTCTGGATCCTTATAGAAGGGAAGTTGATATAGCCATGTCCGTCTGTCTGTCTGTCCGTCTGTCCGTCTGTTGAAATCAAGTTTTCGGAGTCAAATAAAAAGATACAGACAAGCTATTGGTGTCAAACTGTTAGAAATATCCCGCTAACAATAGCTATTAAAAATTAGCAAAATCGGTTTACTATTGACCGAGTTATAAGCGAAAACCCAAAACAACCCATTTTTTTAGGACAAAATCCGTGCATACATCCCTATATATCTCAGTAAGTACAGTGAACTCGCGGAAACGTGAACACTTTTTATTTAACATTAACTACTCTAAAACGTGAACAGTTTTTTCTGAGTTTTTTTTGTTTACATAATTTAATTAATTTTGGGAGTCCCCGAATTATGCAATAAAAGGATCTATAAGCGATATACATAGCTTTATTTGCAAAAGGTTGATTTTTGTGGTCAGATTAATAAGACAATTATGTATTACCCAAAAAACTTAGGTTTCAAAATTGTTAAATTAGACTTTACGGGTTAAAGCGTTGTTAAGTTTTGACTAGATTTGGATGTTTTTGAACTAGTAACAAAAGATTGATAAAAAAAATTAAATTCGTTAGAAAATAATTAAAACATATCCAATCAGAAACGTGAACAAAATCGAAAACATGAACACCCTTGGTAAAAATTAGTTCACGTTTCCGCGAGTTCACTGTATAGTCACTCTTCCCAAAAAAATTGGCACGGATACTCCTAAAAAAGGGACGTAAATAATATAAAAAGTTTTTTTCAGATAGGACCAGGGGAAGAGGTATTTTTCCTACAATTGAAAAAATTTGGTGAAATATTTTATGCGCTATATCTCGGAAACTATAACAGCTATCGACTTAAAATATTCTACAAAAAGTAATAGTACGCTAAGACCTACACTTTAAAGAAAAAATGTTTTGAGTGAGGGCAAAAAAAGGGGTAGCTCCCATACAAATTAACGATTTTTATGAAATATTCGATACGCTATATCTCGAAAACTATAACAGATATCGAAATCAAATGTTCTACAAAAAGTGATTGGACATCAAGGGCTACGCTCTGAAGAAAACAGTTTTTGGATGGGGGGTGAAGAATGGGTAGCTCCCATACAAATCAAAAACTTTTATGAAATTTTCGATACGCTATATCTCGGAATCTATTACAGCTATCGACTTCAAATATTCTACAAAAAGTAATAATCAAATAATTCCTACATTTTGGAGAAAAAGTTGGAAAAGAGCAGGGGGACTAGAATATCCCATATTATTTAACAAGTTTTATTAACCTTTAAATATGAATAATGTCGAAAACTTTTAAAACTCTCGACCTCAAACCTTCTTCATCTACATATTTCTATTATTTATACGAACGTTAAAATTTTGTGTATTTTTCTATGGACTTTAAAACTCGCACAGGGTTTAATATTATGTTATTTGCAGTACAAAATTACTCGGCTGGATATATTTAAAGACCAATGTGAAGGGTATATAAGATTCGGCACAGCCGAATATAGCGCTCTTACATGTTTTTTTATGTGAAGGCACATTCAACCAGGTAATATTAAGAGCCCAGCTGATTAAAATCAATTTGACATTATTACGTTATAAAAACTTAATTTTGTATGAAATTTTTAATTTTTCTGACATTCTACCGTTAAAACACAAAAAGAAAATGCAGAGGGGGAATTTTTTGAATTCGCCTTGAGTTTACCTGGTTGAATGTGCCTTGGCCTTGACTTAGACAAACAACTGACACAAGATATTTAAATTTTACAGCGAAGTATGGTTTAAGGAATGTTGTGTGCTTTTTTATTTTTTTGTATTTAAAAAGACACTCTTGCGATTTTTAACATTTTTGAAATATTTTATTCTTTAGATCAAGGTATTACTGTACCTTGCCTTAGAATTTTAAGAATTTCAAGGTTTTGCGTTTTAATTTAACCTTGGTATACACATATTATAGAAAAATATGGTTTAAAAACAGTTGAAATATTTTTTGTATTTCGACTGATACTTTTGTCAATATTTAAACTATTATTTCAACTTAAAGAAAATATTTAAAAAATTTCCTTGTTCTTTATTTTGAAATATTCAATGGATTTACATATTTTTTATTTATTCATCAGAAATATATTTTACGCAAGATATGTATAGCATGTTCACACATAAACACACATTACCTGAAAAGAAAAACTGAAAAAGGTATTTTTCTGAACATAAAATATTTTTTTTAATGTTTGGTCTTGTATAATTGATTTAGTAATCAAGTTTTTATGGATTTCATATCCATAAACTTGTTACTATCTTCGATACTTCCTACTATGAAAAGTATTTCACTCCGTTGACAAAAGCCACTGATAAAAACAGGGACCGAAAATAAGGACTGTTGCTGAATTCTTCACCCTAAAATACCAATATGAACCAGTAATGTTAGAAACAGGATATTGACTCAAAATTTGTACTTTTAGAATATGCAAAAAAATTTTGTTTGAAATTCTTGTTAAAAAAATTAAAAAAACTCTTATTTTTAAATTATTGATTGTAAAATAAGTATAATATTTGAGTTTTATATTTTTGTTGAATAATAGGTATGTTCAATAAAAGTAAAAAATTGACACGTAAAAAAATTTTTCTTAAATTTTTACAAGTAAAATTTTTACTGGCAAGAATTTATAATAACAAAAGCGTTCATTTACTTTAATTATATTTAAAAGGGCACATTCATGGCGCAATAATTTATCAGGTGGTGTTGATTTTACAACAACAAAATTTGGTGAATAAAATTTTCGTTTTTGTTGTATATTTCGTTGGCTCTGTTGTCAAAAAAATGTATGTAAATGTAAACAACTTTGACTACCCAGCCTCGATTTATGCAAGAAAAAAGTAGATCAGCTGTGCTTGTAACACCACCTGGTACGATTATTTCACCATGGGCACATTCAATCTGGTAATATTAAGAGCCCAGCTGATTAAAATCAATTTGAAATTTTCACGTTATAAAAATTTAGTTTTACAGTGAACTCTCGGAAACGTGAACTAATTTTTACCAAGGGTGTTCATGTGTTCGATTTTGTTCACGTTTCTGATTGGGTATGTTTTATTTATTTTCTAACGAATTTAATTTTTTTTATCAATTTATAGTTACTAGTTCAAAAACATCCAAATCTAGTCAAAACTTAACAACGCTTTAACCCGAAAAGTCCAATTTAAAAATTTTAAAACCTAAGTTTTTTAGGTAATACAAAATTGTCTTTTTAATCTGACTACAAAAATCAACCTTTTGCAAATAAAGCTATGTATATCGCTAATAGATCCTTTTATTGCATAATTCGGGGACTCCCAAAATTAATAAAATTAATGTAAACAACAAAAAACCTCAGAAAAAACTGTTCACGTTTGAAAGCTTTCAATGTTTGTTCACGTTTTAGAGTAGTTAATGTTAAATAAAAAGTGTTCACGTTTCTGGATGTTCACGTTTCTGGATATTCACGTTTTCGGGAGTTCACTGGATATGAAATTATTAATTTTTCTGACATTTAAACGTTCAAATACAAAAAGAAAATGCTGAGGGGGAATTTTTTTAATTCTTTCTGGGTTTACCTTGTTACATGTGCTTTGGTCCAGGGTAAGTGTCAAGGCAAATTAAAACAAGTAAGAGCGCTATATTCGGCTGTGCCGAATCTTATATACCCTTCACATTGGTCTTTAAATATACCCAGCCGAGTAATTTTGTACTGCAAATAATATAATAAAAAACCTTGTGCGAGTTTTAAAGCCCATAGAAAAAATAACAAAATTTTAACGTTTGTATGAATAATAGAAATAGATGAAGAAGATTTGAGGTCGAGAGTTTTTAAAGTTTTCGACATTATTCATATTTAAAGGTTAATAAAACTAAAAAATGCAATTACTTTTTGTAGAACATTTCATTTCGATATCTGTTATAGTTTCCGAGATATAGCGTATCGAATATTTTATAATAATTGTCGATTTGTATGGGAGCTACCCCTTTTTTGCCCCCACCCAAAAAATTTTTTCTTTAAGGCGTAGCCCTTAGCGTGCAATTACTTTTTGTAGAACATTTCATTTCGATATCTGTTATAGTTTCCGAGATAAAGCTTATAGAATATTTGATAATAATTGTCGATTTGTATGGGAGCTACCCCTTTTTTTGCCCCCAACCAAAAAATTTTTTCTTTAAGGCGTAGACCTTAGCGTGCAATTACTTTTTGTGGAACATTTCATTTCGATATCTATTATAGTTTCCGAGATATAGCTTATAGAATATTTTATAATAATTGTCGATTTGTATGGGAGCTACCCCTTTTTTTGCCCCCAACCAAAAAATTTTTTCTTTAAAGCGTAGCCCTTATGGCCCAATTACTTTTTGTAGAACATTTCATTTCGATATCTGTTATAGTTTCCGAGGTATAGCTAATAGAATATTTTATAATAATTGTCGATTTGTATGGGAGCTACCCCTTTTTTTGCCCCCACTCGAAAATTTTTTTCTTTAAAGCGTAGCCCTTAGCGTGCAATTACTTTTTGTAGAACATTTCATTTCGATATCTGTTATAGTTTCCGAGATATAGCTTATAGAATATTTTATAATAATTGTCGATTTGTATGGGAGCTACCCCTTTTTTTGCCCCCACCCAAAAAATTTTTTCTTTAAGGCGTAGCCCTTAGCGTGCAATTACTTTTTGTGGAACATTTTATTTCGATATCTATTATAGTTTCCAAGATATAGCGTATCGAATATTTGATAATAATTGTCGATTTGTATGGGAGCTACCCCTTTTTTTGCCCCCAACCAAAAAATTTTTTCTTTAAGGCGTAGCCCTTAGCGTGCAATTACTTTTTGTGGAACATTTCATTTCGATATCTATTATAGTTTCCAAGATATAGCGTATCGAATATTTGATAATAATTGTCGATTTGTATGGGAGCTACCCCTTTTTTTGCCCCCAACCAAAAAATTTTTTCTTTAAAGCGTAGCCCTTATGGCCCAATTACTTTTTGTAGAACATTTCATTTCGATATCTGTTATAGTTTCCGAGGTATAGCTAATAGAATATTTGATAATAATTGTCGATTTGTATGGGAGCTACCCCTTTTTTTGCCCCCACTCGAAAATTTTTTTCTTTAAAGCGTAGCCCTTAGCGTGCAATTACTTTTTGTAGAACATTTCATTTCGATATCTATTATAGTTTCCAAGATATAGCGTATCGAATATTTGATAATAATTGTCGATTTGTATGGGAGCTACCCCTTTTTTTGCCCCCACCCAAAAAATTTTTTTTTTAAGGCGTAGCCCTTAGCGTGCAATTACTTTTTGTGGAACATTTCATTTCGATATCTGTTATAGTTTCCGAGATATAGCGCATAAAATATTTCACCAAATTTGTGCAATTGTAGGAAAAATACCCCTTCCCCTGGTCCTATCTGAAAAAATTTTTTTTATTATTTAGGTCCCTTCTTTAGGAGTATCCGTGCCAAGTTTTGTGGCAAGAGTGACTATACTTACTGAGATATATAGGGATATATGCACGGATTTTGTCCTAAAAAAAATGGGTTGCTCTGGGTTTTCGCTTATATCTCGGTCAATAGTAAACCGATTTTGCTGATTTTAAATAGCGATTGTCTCCAGGATATTTGTAATAGTTTGACACCATTAACTGGTCTGTATCTTTTTATTTGACTCCGGAAACTTGATTTCAACAGACGGACAGACGGACAGACGGACAGACGGACATCGCTAAATCGGCTTCCCTATCTATAAGGATCCAGAATATATATACTTTATGGGGTCGCAAATGAATAATAAAGAAATTACAAACGGAATGACAAAGTGATATATACCCTATCACTATGTGAAGGGTATAAAAATTCGCCCTCTGCATTTTCTTTTTGTGTTTGAATGTCCAAAAGTGGCAAAAACGTATTCATATTTTTTTAGTATCTGTCGATTGCATTTTGAACTATGTCTGTACCTTTGCTTGTTTAGAAGTTACAAAGTGGACCTAGGCACTATCAAAATTTAGTTTTTACCCTTTTTTAGCCTTAAGGGTCTAAAATTTTGAAAAAATGCCAGACACGGGTCTGCTTATTTTTTTTTAATAAAATACGATCTTTTTTAAATTTTTTTTCTATCGTTTGTAGTTAGGAGATATTAACTTTCGGATATTTCCATATTTGGCCCATTTTTAGCCCCTTCGGATCCGAATTTCCCAAAATCCCGTCTTAATGGATCTAAAAATAAGGAAAGGTACCCACAGTCTAAATTTCAGGTCTCTAGCTCTGCGCGTTTGGGCTGTGCGATGATAAGTCAGTCAGTCAGTAACGTTATTCCTTTATAGATTAACATAAATAATTCATATTTTAAAGCCTGAAAATGGTCAAATTAATTTTCATACGTATCAAACCTAATATAGAAAGGCTCCAACTCGTATTTTTAAAGTCGGGGTTTTTTTTTTGGCTAATTGTAATATATAAGCAGGTCATTTATTGAAATAAACGAAAATCTCGGCTTATATAAAAATACGAGCTAGGGCCATTTTATAGAAGGTAACGATATAGTTAGTCAATGCAATTATTTATTTAATTATTATTGTAAATACAATAAGTATTTCTGTAACCAAAAACTTACATACAGAGGCATAGTTATAGCCCTGTTTTTGTGTTAATTCAACATGTTTTTGATAATGAACTTTTTAACTTTTTCATTACTGATATTAATATATCCCGTGATACTTGAGTCCGGATAATCTTCAAGACGAAACGATATGATGCCACAAAGCTTTCCATCTAAAACGGCGGGACCACCTGAATCTCCACGATCGGTTTTTTTACCCGGTCCTGCCATAGCACAGAACTGAGATTTGGACAGATCACCAAAGTACGTCTCACACGCATCTTTATCCATAACATTTGCTGTAAGTGTGCTTAAAGCACTGAAAGCGGAAAAACGATCCTGTTCTCCCCAACCATATACCTGAAGTAAGTCATCTTTATTAATGTTTTGGGTGCACAACGGAATTATTTTAACATATTCATTTTCAACCACCTCGGAAGCTAGTTTTAGTACTGCTACATCATATGAGTATAAATGAGTTATCTTGAAGTATTTTGGGTGATGCTTGATTTTCATTACTTGATATTCATAACCTTCTGTGCTCTTGGTATTAGTAGCTCCAGCTATAACCGTCACGTTATTTGATTTCTTTTTAGGCACACAATGTGCAGCAGTCACAACAAGTCGTTGTGATACTAGGGAGCCTCCACACACAAATCTTTTATTAATATACACTTGAGTAGCAAAGGGCGCCCTACCAATGTGGATCCATCGTCCATTATAAACACGTTGCCGAATTCTGGACGAAACATTAGATACTTCTAAGAGTAGTAGCTGACAGAGTATAAATACTTTGAAAAGTTGTTTCAATTTAAGCATTTTATTTGAGTAATACTTTTTGTAAAATCGAACAAAAAGAACTGTTTCTGCCCATTTAAATTACATCCTCTTATATACAATTTTTAAAAAAGTTTCAAGGTTAACCGTTTGGAAAAATATTTACTTAAAATGTTAAGTTTAAGCTGCAAGTTAAAAAAAATTATTCTTTGTTTATTTGACAGACACTGTCAACATATTTTAAAAGAATTTTTTTGTGAATAAATAAATAATCAAACGTTGAAATTCTTTAATAAAATTCTTAGTAAATAACAAATCTTTTGGAAAAACGATAATTCCGCATTTATGAAAAAATATGACAAGATTTCCGTCCAAACCTAGAAATAGAAAAACTAAAAAACATCTTTGGGTATATATCAGTTTGTCATTCCGATTGTAAATTCCTTATTATCCATTTGCGAACCTATAAGGTATATATATTCTGGATCCTTTTAGATGGGGATTAAAGTTGCACAGAAATCGTTTTATTATCATATATTCAGATATATCCCTGAGACAATCGCTATTTTAAATCAGGTCAATCGGTTCACTATTGACCAAAATATATGCGAAAGCCCAAAATAACCAATTTCTCTAGAACAAAATCCGTGCATATATCCATATATATCTCAGTAAATAACGTTACTATTGCCACAAAACTTGGCACGGATACTTTGAAGATAGAAACCTAAATTAAGAAAAATTTTTAATTTAGAAATCTACTTCTTATGGCTTCCTGAAAGAACTAAATGGATGCCATAACTTTGTAAATATCTTCGATACTTCTTACTACGAAAAGATATCTCACTCCCTGGACAAAATTAACTCTTTACCCAAAAAAATCAATATGACCCAGTCATGATAGAAACATGATGTATGATGCAGTAAGAAACTTTTATTTTAAATTTTTGTTAAAAAAATACAAATAAAGTTTTTTTTTTGATTTTAATTTTTGTTAAATATTTTCAGGATTTGTTGTAGGTTAAGTATGTCTATATGCATTTCATTGGTTGTTACACCAAATCATCAGTAGACTTCAACCAAATTCTTAAAAAACCTCATAAATATTTTCTATCTTTATAGAATAACCCCAATAAACTTATTGAGAATTACTACATACATATGTATATGCAAACAAAAACGTTTGAGTTTTTTAAGAATGCAACAAACCAATATTTGATTTTAAAATTTTAATTTTTGATTAATCAATAATTTTTATTTTTTGACATATTTTTTGATTAAAAATAACTATAATTTTTAAGTTTTAGAAAATAATTTTACTAAACCTAATTTCTTTTCTACCATAGAACTTTGCTACTTTTTCACACACAGCCGTGTAAGTAAGAAAAAATGCAGAATGAATTTTAGTAATTCAGATTTTGTTAGCGAAGAAAATCCTTCAAGTTTTAAATAAAATATTTAATATAAATGAGGTGAAACTTTAAACGAATGTAAAAAAGAATTAAGAATTTTTTTAAAACTGTTGAATCGGTAAATCCTAAGGATATGATTTAAAATTTTGTTGAAATGTAGATTAATGCAACCGATCATCAGGAAAAAACGTCTGACTTCTGACAGATAAGAAAATATGAGTGTAAGCCCAGTTTTATCAAGCGTTTGAAAAAGGAACATCTACAAATGTTTAGCGTCTGAAAAAAGTTTAGTCAGAAAAGAAAGAATGCAGAAAGAGTGCAGGCGCGATATTTGGACACTTCATCTTCCTCATACATAGGCGATGAGTAAAGTTTTAAAAACTTAATTCCGGGCAAAAGTATTCCGAGCAGGCAGTCAATTAATTACAAAGTTCCTTTAAAAAAGCCAAAATAAAAATATTTCGAAAAAGTTTCTTTTGCCAGCAAAAGAAAAGCATAAGCACAGAAAGAATACTGTCCTACGCTCTAAATTAAACAAATTTGTTGGCAATTATAATGCTGTTGTTGCTGTTATTGTTAAAAAATAAATTTTGTAAAAAAAGTTCCTGAAGACAAGATTATAATAGACGATTTGGACTATTTTTAGTTTGTTATTAATAAGGTCCAGTCCTGTATAACAGCACTCTAATCGATTCGAAAAGCGTTGATTTAGATCGAACTTTTAAAAGTCCACAAGTCAAACATTTCAAAGTTAGAAAACCTCGCAAAGTGAAAAACCATTTAATAAATGTTTTAAACTAAAAAAAAGTTTTGACAGATGCCTCTATTAGTCTTTGACATTTATTTATATCGTCGTTGTTAAGTTATTATCTTTTATTAGCAAAGGATTTTTGTGCTTGATGGAACATAATAACTTAACAACAACGATATGTTAAAAAATGAGAAATAAGACCAAATATTTGAAATACATTTTTTAAGCACCCTGTATAATTTCCAAATTATATATATGTTTTTATTTAGCTTAAAGCTATATTTACCCCACCTGGGTTGTCATCTGAGTTTCACAATTGAGATTTTAATAGTGTAATAACATTTCTGTTTTTATTTGTTAATATTTTTGTCTTATCTCAGTGGAAAATAGAACGTTTTCTATTTTCAAATTATTTAACGTCTGAGTTTTAAATTTAAGTTGTTAAAAGTTACCGGATTAAATGCTTGTTTTTGTATTGTCATACACTTTTATAATTATAATTTTTTAGATGTAATGTAATATTAAAATTAAAAATTTCAAATTGTTTTTTGACAGTCATAAAAATTTAAACTTTTTTTTGACACTCAACTCCGATGAGAACTTAGGTAGTGTAAATATAGCTTAACAATTTACAGTGAAGTGTGGCAGGGTACACGTATATCAGGTAGCCTCAGATAAACAGCTGAGTAACGGTATTTCGTGTATTTTATGTATTTTATTCTTTTTATACAAACAACAACTGTAGTATTGTAAGAAAAGCTCAAAAAGAAGAAGAACGATTTTGTGAGTTTTTGTTATTTGTCTAAGACATTCTTATGACGGTTTTAGATGTTTTTGTAGAATCGCTCCTACCTGATATACATACGTGTACCCTGGAAGTATGGGTTAAAGAATGTTGTTTGCTTTTTTGTTTTTTTGTGTACATATTTAGAACAGAACTTTTGCGATTTTTGACATATTTAAAATATTTCATTCTATGGACCAAGGTATTACTGTACCGTGTCTTAGAATTTTAAAGTTTTGCCTTTTAATTTAATCTTGTTATATACACATATTATAGAAAAATATGGATTTAAAAAATATAACATATTTCTTTGTACATCGACTGATACTTTTGTCAATATTTAAACTATTATTTCAACTTAAAGAAAATATTTAAAATATTTCCTTGTTTACATATTTTGAAATATTTAAAGGTTTGACATTTTTTTAATTTACTCTCCAGACAAATATTTTACACAAGATATGTATAGCATGTTCACACATAAACACCAATTACTTTAAAAGAAAAACTGAAAAAGATCTTTGTCTGAACATAAAATATTTTCTTTAATGTTTGGTCTTGTATAATTAATTTAGTAATCAAGTTTTTATGGCTTCGTAAAAGAACTAAATGAAATCCATAAACTTACTTACTATCTTCGATACTTCCTACTATGAAAAGTATTTCACTCCGAAGACAAAAGCCACTGATAAAAACAGGGCCCGAAAATAAGGACTATTGCTGAATTCTTCACTCTAAAATACCAATATGACCCAGTAATGTTAGAAACAGGATATTGACTCAAAAAATAATATTTTATTTTGTACTTTCAGAATATGCAATAAAATTTTATTTGAAATTCTTGTTAAAAATTTTAAAAAACTCTTATTTTTAAATTATTTATTGAAAAATAAATAATATATTTTTGTTGAATGATAGGTATGTTCAATAAAAGTAAAAAACTGAGACGTAAAAGAATTTTTTTAAATTTTTACAAGTAAAATTTTTACTGGCAAGAATTTACAATAACAAAAGCGTTCATTTACTTTAAATATTTTGAAAAGGGCACACTCAACCAGGTAATATTAAGAGCCCAGCTGATTGACATTTGCACGTTATAAAAATTTAATTTTATATGAAATTTTTAATTTTTCTGACATTCTACCGTTTAAACATAAAAAGAAAATGCAGAGGGGGAATTCGCCTTGGGTTCATCTTGTTGAATGTGCCTTCAATGTGCCTTGATTTTTGAGAATAATTGTTTCAAATTCCTTTTTACGCTGTCGACGCTGTCGTTGAAAATATTTACTGGAAAGCTATTAAAAACACCTAATAACTGTTAGTTTTTGAATTTTTTTCTACGCTTAAAAATATAAATAGTTTTTAATTCTTATTTCTTGATTGAACAATAACGATTATTTTTTTACTTTTTTTTTCGATTAAAAATAACTATTATTTTTAAGTTTTTTTTATGACCAAGAAGAACAAGATGACGTGACTCCAAAGCTCAGATAGGTAGCGCTTAGGATCACGGACTAGATTTCTTAAGCACTTTTATGAAATGAGTCAAAAAGGAAAAAGTTTGATTAGCAGAACAAGATGCCTCTAATTCTTTTTTCTATATTTCTTCATATTTTTTATTTTCTCTACAGCTTTTAGCATATTGCGTCCATTGTCTTTCATGTAAAATCAATTTGTCTCCTTAAAATGCCAAAGTCCTTTTAGATTGCTTCGATTTCAGATCTCAAATTAACAGCTGCGTGTTTTCCTTCCAATTCAATTGTAACTGTATTATTTACTTTTTTTTCGCATAGTACTTTCTGTTACTTACTCCATAATAATTTTTGATGTTACGGACTTAATATTCAGACCATTAAGAATTTGTGCTGTTAATGTTTGAAAAGGGATCCAGTCAAAAATAGAAAAAGATAATATCTTGGATGTGATTAATCCAATATATGCATCTTCCACTTCTACCTGACTAATGCATACAAAAAATCTAGAGTAAAAAATTAAAACCATATAACAATATTTTTTTAGTTTATGCCCGTATAGCAATCAGTTGTGACGGCGCCCATACGGCCGATATCATCTTCTCGACTTGACCAATAAAATTCTAAAGGTTCAAATAAACTTATTAAAAAAACAGAATCGAAGTTTTTCATTAAAAAAAAAAAAAAAATGAGATCCAAACAACATCGGATGACTTCTTTTGGCCCACCTTGTAGTTTGAATTCAAAATCAACTATGTAGTATATTTGTAATTCATACTTGTTTTTTTTGTAGGGATATTTTCAGAACAGAAAAACATGTGTTTACGTTTTCCATTGTTTGTTTTGCTTTTACGTCGGTTTTTAGGGGAAAGTTTGTAATTTTTTCGTAACGTTGCCACATTTTTATAGAAATAAAAATCAATTAATCAATGAGCAAAAATGTTAAATAGTTTTAAGGTTTAGTTTTTATTTTGTTGTAAGTTAACTTAAATAATTCATATTTTGAAGTCCAAAAATGTTTAGATTAATTGTTATACCGTAAACCTAAGATAGAAAGGCTCCAACTCGTATTTCTAAAGTCGGTTTTTTTGGCTAATTGCAATACATAAGCAGATCATTTATTGAAATAAACGAAAAACCTTCTATATGAAGGTAACGATATAGTCAATGCAATTATTTATTTATTTATTTTTGTTTGTTTTTGAAAAGGCGCTGACAAAAATATTATTGTAAATACAATAAATATTTAGTTATAGCCCTGTTTTTGTGTTAATTAAACATGTTTTTGATAATGAACTTTTTAACTTTTTCATAATTTATATTAATAAATTCCGTGACAATCGACTCCGGGACACTATCAAAACCAGTGGATACGATGCCACAAAGCATTCCATTTAAAACGGCGGGACCACCTGAATCTCCTTTAGCGATTTTTGTACCCTCTTTTGTCAAAGCACAGAACTCTGATTTGGACATATGACCAAAAAATCCCTCACAGGTATCTTTATTCAAAACGCTTGCTGTCATTGTGCTTAAAACAGTGAAAGGGGGAAAAGGATCCTGTTCTCCCCAACCATATACCTGAAGTAAGTCATTTTTATTAATGTTTTGAGTGCACAACGGAATTATTTTAACAAATTTATTTTCAACCACCTCGGAAGCTAATTTTAGTACTGCTATATCATACGAGTTTGAATAAGGTTTCTTGAGGTATTTTGGGTGATGCTTGATTTTTATTACATAATATTCATCACCTACTAAGCTGTCGATAGAAGTAGTTCCAGCTGTAACAGTCACGTTATTGAAACTCTTATCCTTCACACAATGTGCGGCAGTCAAAACAAGTCGTTGTGATACTAGGGAGCCTCCACACTTAAATATTTTATTTTTATACACTTGAACAGCAAAGGGCGCATTAGTGATGCTTATTATTTGTCCCTTATGAATACGCTCCCAAATTCTGGACGAAACATAGGATACTTCTAAGACTAGTAGCTGACAGAGTATAAATACTTTGATAAGTTTTTTCAATTTAAACATTTTATTTGGGAAGACTTTTTGTAAAATCGAACACAAACAACTGTTTTGCCCATTTAAATTACATCCACTTTTATACAATTTTTTAAAAGTTTCAAGGTTAACCTTTTTACAAAATATTTACTTAAAATATTAGGTTTTACCTACGAGTTAAAATAAAATAAATTTTTCTTTGAATTTTTTGTTTGTAAATAAATAAATAATATTACCCTGAAATACTTAAATAAAATTTTTGGTAAATAACAACAATTTTGGAAAAATGTCAAAACCGCATTTATGTAGAAAAATAAAAATATATCCACAGCTACAAATAGAAAAACTAAAGAAAAATTTTTGTCTAAACACGAAATATTTTTTATTTTGTATAATTAATTGAAAATCAACTTTTTGTGGCTTCGTGAAATAACTAAATGGATTCCATAACTTTGCAAGCATCTTTGATACTTCTTACTATAAGAAGTATTTCACTCCTTAGACAAAATCAACTGATAAAAGCAGGGACCGAAAAATAAGGTTTATTGTTGAATTCTTTACCCAAAATTATCAGTATGACCGACCCAGTTATGTTAGAAAAAGCATGTTGACGTTGTAATAAACATTTATTTTCAGTTTTTATTAAAAACTTAAAAATAACTCCTTTTTTTTGATTATTATTTATTGATTGTAATATATTTAAGTTTTACTTACATATATTTTTGTTAAATAATAACTGTCAGTTTTTGATTTCTATTTCTACTCTTTTTAAATTTAATTTTTTAATTTTTTTTTTTTGGTTAAAAATAAATATATTTTTTTAAGTTTTGGAAAATTATAATTATATATATTTTTTCGGTTTTAAGTTTATTATTAAAATCTAGGAATGTAATTTTTTTATTTGTTATTCTGATACTAGTATCGAATAGAAAAAGAGTGCCGACGAGAAATCGTAGCTGATTTCGGAAATGCATTACACTTGGCGTGTATCGGAGTTACTTAATTTTTAACAAAAATTTTCATTCTTAGTTATCACATTTTAATAATGAACCTAAAGCCGAATAAATAGATATAATTATTAGATATAGCAAAAGTTCAAATAATTAACCATAAAATTAAAGTTTTGAAAAATTATTTTACGAAACCAAATTTCTTCTCTACCATAGAGCTTTGCTACCATTTCACACACAGCCGTGTTAGTGTGAAAAACCGCAAAATGAATTTTATTGCAAATTTAGGTTGTGACAATTCAATTCATGATCCCGATTTTGTTAGCAAAGGAAATCTTCCAAGTTCGTAATGAAAGATTACAAATAAATGAGGGGAAACATTAAACGAATGTAAAAAGGATTCTCTTTAGTTAAGAATTTTTTTTAAACTGTTTAATCAGGAAATCCTAAAGACACATGCTCTCGGTTTTTATTCCATGAATTTGACTATAAACATCCATTTGGGAGCAAAATATCTTATAAAAATCTTCAGATTTTCTGGAAGGACATATATATGTACATAGTTAAAATTTCGTATTGCAAAGCAAACTGCATTTAGGAAGGAAAATATCTTTATTGAGCTCGCAAGGATAATAACTTTTTCTTGCCTCCTTAAAATAGGCTATTAAATTCGCAATGCTGTTTTTTCGCCAGCGATGCCAGCTTAGCAATTTTAGAGCTAGATTTAGCTCCTTTTTAATTGCTTCTAACTCGAAAATTTTCCTTTTTAGCTCTTTTAAAAAAAAAGGAGCTAACACAGCTCTTTTCAATTGTCGAAACGGCGCGTTTGGCACTTTTTGCTTTTTATAGTAAATTTTTCCGTTTTTAACCTATTGTTTTTGCCTTTGTGGCATTTACAGAACAAAGCTATTCACTGATTTATTTCATTTATTACAAAGCCTGACAAATAAAATCATTATACCGACAGATAACTTCGATTATATAGCTGGAGAATTCGAATCTTTAATAAATAGCAACTGTTATGTATAATATATCTTTGAGAAGGCATGCGAAGATTCTAATATAACTATATCTCGGAAACTATAACAGATATCGAAATCAAATGTTCTACAAAAAGTAGTTGGACAACAAGGGCTATGCTTTTAAGGAAAATTTTTTCGAGTGGGGCCAAAAAAAGGGGTAGCTCCCATACAAATTAACGATTTGTATGAAATTTTCGATACTCTATATCTCGGAAACAATAAAAGATATCGAAATCAAAAATTCAACAAAAAGCAATTGGACAACAAGGGCTATGCTTTTAAGACAAATTTAAGACAAATTCGGCACAGCCGAATATAGCGCTCTTACTTGTTTTTTTTTTTAAATTTAAAATAGATTTCTTAAACGAAATTTTCATACAAAATCGGTATTTCAAATCTTTCTTAAATTTTTAAACTGCTTACAAATATGCCACTTAACATTTTGGATTATTAAAAATATTGTACGTAATTTACTATTAAAGACTTTTTAAAACAATGTTGGGTCCTTCTAATTTCTTAACAAAAACTAAATTATCAAATCTTTTTTTCGAATTTGTAAAAAAATGGTGCATAATAATATTTGGGTCTTATGATTGCATTCTATGTTAACTGTATTACCAATTTTTTAAAATATTTTTGAGAAAAAGCTATATTTTTTTAAATAAATTTATTTTATCTTACACATTCTTCGGTTAAAATTTAACAACTGGAACTGTCATTACTGTTTTAGTAAGGCTGTATTTCACAATCTATTGTTAACTTTTATCCGGCCCCTTTTAACCGAAAAATTGCTGTTAAATTTAACCGACTGAAATTCTCCAGTTAAAGCACTAACCGAAACTTTAAACTTTAAATTAAATAGCTACGTTTTTCTAAAGAATTAAACCGAAACCTAAATTTGTCAAAAAATTATTTTTTAAATTTTTTTTAAATAATTATTCATCAAAATTTTTATTTATAAAAAAAAAGAAAAAATATATAAATAAAGTTTCCTATAAAATAAATAAATCTAACAAACAAACATGTTTATTTTTCCAATTCTGCTATTTTTACAGAATTTTTTGTGTTTTGTCTTTCATTACATTAAAAATATGAAGTGTTTTCCTATTTTCCTCTAAAACTTTTGTTTTGGTTATTGAATGATGGTGGAACGCAAAACGCTAACCAGTGGTTAAATGGTCGCGGTTATACTAACGGTCAGTTAGTTCGTCATTTTTAACAATAATAAAACCGAAGATGTTGCAAAAGGGCGTGAATTGCACAAACAATTTGAAATTTCTTTATATGTACCTTGTTCAAACAAACATCATAAATAAAGACAATTTAAAGTAAATTGAACAGTAAGGTTTTCTATTCACACATAATTAATTAGTCTTACTCAGTTATCATATAACAGCTAAAAAAAACATTATTTTAATTTGTAAGGTACATTGAACAAGGTAGAATCAACTGATCAGCTGACTTTTATTTAAGCCATATGTTTTCTAACTTAGATTGGTCAATTTTTTATGTTATATTAAGGATGTGTATAGCGTATGTGTGATAGCAACATTTTTGTGAACTTAGCTTGAATCTAGCTACAACAAAATAAATTCTAAATTTTTAAAGGAAGTTGTTATTGTAGGGACAAAGCCGCCTTATTATTCCATCATTAAAAGCTTTCAAGCTTTAATACTAACTAATCACAGTTCTTATTAAATTAGCAGGGTTGTACTTCGAGTTTAACTCAATTAGTGAAGCAATTTGGCCTGAAGGCCTGTTAATATTTAAGTAAACTGGAAACACATCCAAATCCGCTCGCTCGAAACATCTTGCAACATAGTGGACAAACTCGCCTGAAAAGAAAGGATATTATTACGCTTAAATGAAAGCATTGAAATGAATTAATTTTCTTATGAGAACTTTAGTTTTAGTCTGGCACTGGCTGGACTAAAATTAATTACTTAGTTTTAAGATTTGAATACATATACCCGAAGATTCAATAATAAAAATATACAAAAAACAAAATTGTACATTTTTGCACTTTTGTTCTTGCAAATCAATTCTGTATCCGCCCCTGATACAAAACTTATTTAAAATGCTCTGAATTTAGCATATTTGTTAGATTTGTGGATTAATTTAAATACTAAAGAGTGTGTAAAGTGATTTCATAGAATTAACGAGTGTTACAAGTTTTAAATCGATCTAGATATTATGAGCAAATAATTGCAAACTTGTAGCAAAACAAAAAAAATTTATGTTTATAAGTATGCATGTAGGTGCATGTGGTTTTTGTTTTTAAACAAATATGCCTTTGTTGCCTTTTTGTAGTTGGTGTTGTTGGTGGTTGTAGTATAAAAGCATACAACTCTTTGATTTTTTTTTGAGTCCGTTGTTTTACAGAGTCTTGTGCAAGTGTAATTTATTTGTTTTGAATTTGAATTTCGTAATAAAATTATAATATTTTAAAATCTTTTTAAATTCTTTTGTTTAATTTTTTTCTATATTTCAGTAGTGTACTTTGTTAGTGAACATTAATTTGGCTGGATAAAGAAAAAAAACTATAAAACTATAAATGATAAGAAAATATTTCCAGTGAATTTAAGATTGGTATAACAACGTATTAATGAAATTTTGAATTAAATCTTAATGCAAAGTTAAGTGACTGTCAAGTGAAACAATTAAAAACAATTTAAAAAGTAACTTTAAAGACTGTTTTAAATTTAAAACGAAAACTTTTCACAAAATTTTTTATAACTTAAACAAATTTTGTCAAAATAATGTACAAACTGGTAAGCAATAATAAAATAATAATGGGCCTGTTTGGAAATGCATTACTGCACTGCATCACGAGCACAAACTTTTACAAAAACGAAAAAAAGTTGTAAAAAAGTGGAATAATGCTACATTTAGTATATATTTATCAAAAAAAAAAAAAAATCAGTGTATTTAAATATGTTTTTGGCTACCCCAAAGGTTCAATTATATGTGACATATTCATAACCACGGTAAAGGTTCAAATATACGTAACATAATCAAAACCACGGAAAACAGCTGTTCGAACCAGCTAACCAATAATGTTTTGAGTTTTATGGCAACGGTTATGACGTTATGTTAGGGCACGTGTAATTAGACTTTAAAAGTCATGACGCATGATGCAGGCCCAGTGCTTAAGCTGCTATAAGAAAATTTTATCTTATTTAATTATTTAATTAGTTTGTAAGTAAGCTTATAAAAAAATTTAAAAATAATGTACAAAAAATTTTTTGGGATACAGAAGATAAAAATATAATGTTATTGAAGTGTACTACAAAAAGTAGTTTTCAAAATGCAGAGTTTCGTGGAAAACGGTTTTCAGGCAGCGATCAAAGCTTAGTGCTTTTAGCATTATTTTTGGTGCTTTTCAATGACTCCAAACCCCAAATTTGTAGCTTTAGTGTCAAACTGAGAAAAAGCACTAAGTTGGTGCTCTCTTGATTTTTGATGATAGTGCCTTAAGTGCTTTTTACAATATTTAAAATTTATCAGCAATTATTGTATGCATTGACTGTTTTTTCAAGCTTACAAAAGGTTTTTTTCTCTAGAAACTTTTTATTTATCTCACAGTATATTGGTATTTTTATTTAAAAGTGTATTTACTGCTCGATTAACCATTAATTTTTAAAGCTTTTAGTCAAACTTTAAAAACCGAATATGCTTGAACTCTTTTTGAAAGCGGCTGCATGATTCGTTTCAAACCACAATTGTTCTTAAGTACACATATGTTTTATATAAAAATTTAAATTCGTATTGTTTAACTAAAACTGAAAATTTGATTGGTTCTTACACCAAAGCATTAGTAGACTTTAATCAGATTCTTAAAAAATCGCATGAATAATTTCTGCCTTTACATAATATCTTCTATAAATTGATTGAGAATTTTTATAAGCAAACTAACCTTAACATTCAAGAGATTTTTCAAAAATTCAACAAACAATTCTTCAACTTTCAACTGTTTTACTTTTTTTCCTTACTGAAAACAAAACATTTTCGTATTGCAACAATTTGTAAATATTAAGAAAATTTAGATCAAGTCCTGAATACTATTTGGAAATTGTTGTAAAACTAAAATTAATAAAGGACTTGTGGGGGCGCATGGTGTATAATGGATATGACTTAGTTTAAAACAAGGTTATTAAGATATGCAAAATTTTGTGGAGGGTGATATTTAAAGCTGTTTTAGTCTCAAAAAATACATGAAAAAAAAGTAAGGGGTACATGCAGATGGACATGCTTTAATCGACTCAGAAAGTGATTCAGTCTACCGGCAATAGAACAAGTGGGTCTAAGATTATCCCTTTAGGGCGATATAAACATCTGAACAAATTCATAATTTACCTTTCACGCTAGAAGGGTATGTAAAATAAGTTTAGTGCTTTCTTAAGCTTTTCTGAATGCAAAATTACGCTTTTTGGTGCCTTTTTTGTGTACAATGTGCCTTTTGCTTCCAAAAAGTTGACATCACTGTGTTAAGCTCTTAAGTTTGTCCTAAATATGCCCAAAATTGTTTGGGGATATAGAAAAATTTGAGGCTGTTTAAGTACGAACTGGCGGATGGGCAAGCTTAAATCAATTTAGTAACTGATTTTTAGAGTCAATTAGTATAATTGAAGGTAAGTGTCAGAAATTAATTTTTTTGGGATGGTACAAATGTCTAGACAGACCCTTACAATACCCTAATGCCGTATGTGGTGTGGGTATACTTATACCGGTCGACCTCTAAAATCCATTTAACAACTACCGTACGTAAAAGTAAAAGCAGTAAAAGTTTAAGTCACATTTTTAGCAAAATTTGGCACAAGTAAATTATTTTCCCCATATCACTGAATCTGTTTTAAGTCAGTTTGGTCTCACAAAAATGCACAGTTAAAACTTAAACTTAAAATTAGGAACAGTGTATTATTAGAATACCATCGAATATTAAGCTTAAGTTTTACTTCCGGATATTAAATTTAGTTGCATAGCACGCGTGAGTATACGTCTTCTTAAAGAAATATCATCCCATAATATTTTGGAATTGACTAATTATTTGCTTAATCTTTGTTAAAATGAATTTACTTGGAAACCATGTTCACCCCCATCGATTACATTTTAGTATCAGTTATTGTTCAATTTAATTGTCGTATATATATTTTATTTTAATATGTTAAAAACAATATCTACTATATCAATATTGTTAAAATGTCTATGCTTTTTGAGTATTAATTTTGTACTAAAAAATCTGCTTCAATATTTAAAGTTCTTATTGTTTACCCTAAAGACACTCTTTTATTTGCGCTAATTCTAAATGCAGGGGGAAATCAAAAACATATTTTCTTCTTCAATAATATAGTTTTCTGATACTTAAACCATGCAATACCATCCAATCCCCTGAGTGTACATATCAAAACAAAAAAATAAAAATTAAAAAAAAACGATCGTGTTAGTCATTAAAAGTTTGTTTCTTAAGTCTTTCGTTTATATGTGAAAATTATCCAAACCACCTTAAATGGAAGAGGTAGGTATTATGCGTTGGCACAGCTAAAAAGCAATTAACTAAGATCATCCTTTAATTACAATAAGCAACAAAGAATTACTTTCTTAGTCGATTACACCATGTCTATCTATCCGTCCGTTTGGCATTCTTTTGATTAAAGTACATATTGCCTTTTAAGAGATATTTGAACAAAATTTATCGCAGCAAATTTTCTTGTATAGAAACCAAACCTACAGGTGACAATAGGATTGAAATTTTATATAGCTTAAATTTTATCTGAAGAAAATAGTTCTAATCATAGATGTCGCAAATATAACTTTATTTCTACAAAACTTTGCGAGTTTATTCTTATGAATCATCCATTTTTAAGACCAAACCCCCCATCAAAGCGTTATCCCCTAATAAGATTTTCGGTTACAGCTACCATAATATCTTCCCGAAAGCAGAGCAGAGTCATGAAATGTTGGCAATGGCTGCGGGATAATGCAGAACAAATGGACATGAACATCTGTACGAGGAGCAAATAGGAGTTATAAACTTCCAGAGCCCTATATCTGGGAAAATGTTGCAACGCAAGTAGAAACTTAATGATTACTTAGAATACGAAAAAATATGAACTATGTGGGCACTAAGGTTAAGTAATCCCGTGATTTTTTTAAAAACGCTACAAAATTAAATATTATTTATAAATAGTAAATATTTTTTCCCTGTATTTATGCCCAGCCAGATAATTCATGATACATAAGATGATGTGGCTCATTTGAAAGATGCAAAATGGGAAACATTATGAGAATCAGTCCGCAAAATCAAGCTTCTTTGAGCTTCTTGTTGACTAAAAAAAAAATAAATTTAGATATATTTTATGTTACTTTTATGACACCCCACCCTGTATAAGGCCATAAGTATGGTGAAACAATAAGGTAAGCTCGTCCCTACAAAAACAACGTCCTACAAAACTAAGCATGTATTTTGCAAAACATATTGCTATTATACATACACACAGATCTTAGCTGATACGCAATTCTCACGTAAGATCAGCGGGAATATTTCTAAGTCTTTCAGTACTAAGCAAAGTTTTAGACAAGGAGACTGCCTTTCGTGTGATTTTTTCAATATTACCATAAAAAAAGGTTATACGAGACGCAAATTTGATTGGAACTCTTACACTATACACAAAACAACACATTTAACCTATTTGCGCCAACGATATCGACACCATGGGGCAAACATTGCGAGCAGTAACTCTTACCTTTATAAAAGTAAATGCAGATAAAACCAAGTTGATGGTATAAATGCACAAGAAGATCAGTAGACTTGGGTATACAGTGCAAATAGAAAACTACATCTTTGAAATAGTCAGCGGTTTTAAATAACTTGGCACCGCCGCATAGAAACAAATAACATCAGTTTTGAGATAAAAAAAAGAACAATATTGCCGAAGAGATGTTACTTTTAACAATAAGCTGATACTACCCGTGCTTATACGTGGCTTTGAATGTCAGCAAAGAGTGTAAATGGGGGACGAACGCTAATCGGCTTTTACATGTACACAGCACGAGTGCCAGCAAAAACCCACAAAAAAGAAAGTGAAATATTAATTAGTGACAAAAACAACACAAATTGCATTATTTAAAAAAAATCTCACTTTAAAGTAGCATCCATACATTCAAATAAATCATCTTCTCTTGCTGTGTGCCACTACTCTAAAGCATGGCTACTTGCGAAAGCAGCTAAGGCACTGCTTGGGAGTTCGAGGGGGAAACTCATGCTGTAAACAAAAAGAAAATTTGCATTTTTAAAATAAAGTGAAATGGTTGTCCAGCTGTTTGAAAAAAATTAAACAAATTTTTATATGATTTTTCATTAGCTTTCCTGCCTCATGTGGACTATGAATTTTCAGCAATTTTTCTGCAAGATTTTGTGTCAACCGCTTCATATGTGTTTGTTTAATATCTTACAGACGTCGTCCAGTTTTGCTGTTTGGGTATATATAGGGTGACCATTCGTACTGATTTTATCAGTACATGTACTGATTTTTAATTAAGTGTACTGATTAAAAATCTGTGTTATGAAATGCACTGATATTTGAGAAAAAGTACTAATTGTACTGACTTTTTAATATAAAATTCTATTTTAATTTTTTTTAAAAAACTTGTTAAATGCATGAAGTGACCCAGCTGAACTTTAAACATTTATTTGACACGAGCGATTATTTCGCGACTCTTTTTTTATCTCCCAGACGATTGCTGTTTTGCTCTTGAAAATTATGCTTTTACGATTAAATTTGACAATTGCTAAACAAGAAAATCTTTAGTTATGTGTTTTTGAGATCATTGGACCGTTGTTATTAAGCAACAATCGTACTTAATTTTTTTAATAATAATTCTTCAGCACCATTTTGACGCTTTTTTTGTAACCGATGTCGTCGTCTATTTACCAGCCATACGACTAGTTGCAGGTTGTTTGTGAATTGTTGGGCTATAATCGCCTTTTGCGTTTTCTTGCGTTAAAAACCCTCCTTTCAATTTTGTTTAATTTTTTTTAATAAAAAACTAAATTTGAGATATATATAAAAGTTTTCAATGCTGCTATCAATAGTAAATAAATATAAAACCATTTTATTTGTTGATTATGTACAGCATCCCAACTTCAGTTGCGTTTACCAGCGGCAACCAAAACTTTCGGTTGCCACATTTTAAGACATTTGTTAATTAAAATTACCAACAGTTAGTCGTTAGTTGGCATCTGTAATATAATTTCATCATCCAGCAACCGAACTAAAGTGTGACTGCTATACGTAAGCGAAACAATAAACGAATTATAAAAAGAATTGGAGAGATTTTTTTTGTTTGTGGCTTTTTGAATAAAAAAATCTAGCTGTTTAAATTTATAAATTTTTTTTAATATTTTTTTTTTGAAAACTCAATATTTTTCTTTGTATTTTTTTTCATGCAAAGTCAACCTGCACCTTGACCTCAAGAACACAAGACGGACGGACAGACATGCTTAAAAAAGCTTAGCAAGTCATTTTAAGTCGATCGCCATAACCAAAAGTGATTCGTAGACTTTAAAAATAAAAAAAAATTATTAAAAAACAAGTAAGAGCGCTATATTCGGCTGTGCCGAATCTTATATACCCTTCACATTGGTCTTTTAATATACCCAGCCGAGTTATTTTGTACTGCAAATAATATAATAAAAATACCTTGTGCGAGCTTCAAAGTCTACAAAAAACATAAAAAAATTTTAACGTTCGTATGAATAATAGAAATAGATAAAGAAAGTTGGAGGTCGAGAGTTATAAAAGTTTTCGATGTTACTTATATTAAAAGGTTAATAAAAGTTGTTAATTTTTATGGGATGTTTTAATCCCCCTGCTCCTCTCCAACTTTGTTTTCCAAAATGTATGAATTATTTGATTATTACTTTGTGTATAATATTCAAGGTCGATAGCTGTTATAGTTTCCCAGATGTAGCGAATCAAAAATTTCATAAAAATTTTTAATTTGTATTGGAGCTATCCCTTTTTCTGCCCCTAACCAAAAAATGTTTTCTTCAAAGTATAGGTTTGGTTGTCCAATTCCTTTTTGCAGAACATTTGATGTCGATAGCTGTTATAGTTTCCGAGATATAGCGTATCGAAAATTTCATAAAAACTGTTAATTTGTATGGGAGCTACCCCATATTCACCCCCCACCCAAAAAAATTCTTCTTTAAAAAGTAGGCTTGTTGTCCAATTACTTTTTATGGAATATTTGATTTCGATATCTATTACAGTTTTCGGGTTATAGCGTAACGAAAATTTTACAAAAATTGTGAATCTGTATGGGAGCTACCCCATATTCACCCCCCACCCAAAAAATTTTTTCTTCAAAGCGTAGGCTTTGTTGTCCAATTACTTCTTGTGGAATATTTGATTTCGATATCTATTACAGTTTCCGAGATATAGCGTATCAAAAATTTTACAAAAATTGTGAATTTGTATGGGAGCTACCCCATATTCAGCCCCCACCAAAAAAATTTGCACTTCAAAGCGTAGGCTTTGTTGTCCAAATACTTTTTGTAGAACATTTCATTCGATATCTGTTACAGTTTCCGAGATATAGCGTATCAAAAATTTTACAAAAATTGTGAATTTGTTTGGGAGCTACCCCATATTCAGCCCCCACCAAAAAAATTTGCACTTCAAAGCGTAGGCTTTGTTGTCCAAATACTTTTTGTAGAACATTTCATTTCTATATCTGTTACAGTTTCCGAGATATAGCGTATCGAAAATTTAATAAAAATTTTGAATTTGTATGGGAGCTACCCCATATTCACCCCCCACCAAAAAAATTTTTACTTTAGTGCGTAGGTTTTGTTGTCCAAATACTTTTTGTAGAACACTTTAAGACGATAGCTGTTATAGTTTCCGATATATAGCGCATAAAATATTTCACCAAATTTGTGCAATTGTAGGAAAACTACCACTTCCCCTGATACTATCTAAAAAAAAAAACTTTTCCATTATTTAGGTGCCTATTTTAAGAGTGTCTCTGCCTAGTTTTGTGGCAATAATGACTATACTTACTGAGATATAAAGGGATATAGTATGCACGGATTTTGTCCTAAAAAAATGGGTTGTTTTGGGTTTTCGCTTATATCTCGGTCAATAGTGAACCAATTTTGCTGATTTTAAATAGCGATTGTTAGCGGGATATTTCTAATCGTTTGACACTATTAACTGGTCTGTATCATTTTATTTGACTCCGGAAACTTGATTTCAACAGACGGACAGACGGACAGACAGACAGACAGACAGACAGACAGACAGACGGACAGACGGACATGGCTATATCAACTTCCCTATCTATAAGGATCCAGAATATATATACTTTATGGGGTCGCAAATGGATAATAAAGAAATTACAAAGGGAATGACAAACTGATATATACCCTTATCACTATGTGAAGGGTATAAAAAACGAAAAATTTACTGATTTCGAACCAGAAATAAATGGTCACTCTAATTCGGGCTTATGTACAAACATACAATGCATTTGTGTAAAAATATAGAGAATTTGTTGGGTGCAGTTGTGTTATATACATAAGTATATGTATCAATAAAAACATGTTTGTTTAATTTTTATTATAAATATAAAAATGATAATCAAAAATTACAATTCTATTAACACAAGTAAATTGCACAACTTCTGCATTCTGTGCTGCTTTAATATATAAAACTAAACAAATGTTAAACAAGACCAATAATCGATTTTTTATTTTACGATTATTTTGATTTCGAAATATTTTAAGTGCACCAAAAAGTAAACTACTTTATATGAAACAGTATTTCAAACTTTATAGTTTCTAGTTTAAGGAATTTCTTATTAAAATTTAAAAACTTATAATTTAATTTCAGAACTTTGTAATTGCACTTTAGAATTATCAAATTGCATTTAACAGTTTTTTATTGTAAAATTTAGAATTTTTTAATTATATATAAATTTAAAAAGATCTTATATGTGGATATATGTATGTACGGGTATATTTAGAAGTTTCCGAAATTGATTAAAAAAGTTTCCAAACTGAATTAAAGTTTCCTGACATTCATTAAAAAATTGTGTAAAATTTTTTAATTTTTAATAACCAATTTGTTTAATTTTTTTTTAATTTTAGTTCATAGTCCCTTGTCTAGTGATTGCTTTGCAAGCCATCAAAGCGCAACATCAACAGCATACCACACCAGTGCCAATTTTAAAACAGATCGACAGACACAATTCAGATGGTTCGTATACTTACGGATATGAAGCGGCAGATAAAAGTTTTAAAATCGAAACGAAATATCCCAATGGCGAAGTGTATGGCAAATATGGATATGTGGATGATCAGGGAAATGTTAGAGAAATAGAATATGGAGCCACTAAGAGAGGTTTTGAGCCAGCAGGTAATATTAAAAAAAATATTTTTAAAAATAATGTACTAACAAGGGTGCTTTTAAACCTATAGGCAGCGACATAAATGTACCACCACCAACCTTAACGAACAGTCAAGCTACTCCTTTGGGTCCAAATGAAGTTGACGATGGCCAGTATCGTGAAGATCCTGCTGAATACTATAAGGATCAGAAGTATAATCGACCAGTGGCTGCCAGTAAATTTAGTTTAAACAATCAGCAACAGCCGAGACAACAAATAAACTATAATACTGCTCCTGCCTACAATCCATCATCAGTATTTAATCATGCGCCTGGCTTCAGACCTCAGACACCTGCTCCAGCACCACAACCCCAAAATTATAATCCAAGTCCAACACAGCCTGCTTATCAGCAAAACTATCAACCCAATTACTATCAGCCTCCAGCACCTCATCCACAATATAATCCCTATAATCCACGCAGTTTACCCAGTCATTTTCATCCGGCTGTTAAGAGTCTTGATATTTGGAGCGGTTCGTATAGTTTGGATTATACGGGTAGAAAATAGATTAAAAAAAAAGACTAAAGATATTGTTAAAAATGAGTTAAAAATTAGGTTAAAGTTGAAAAATTAAAAAAATACAAAACTAAGACTTTACGAATAAAATAAACGTTAACTTTCGTTGTAAATAATAAAACAAAAACATTTTATGTTTGAATTTATTCTTCAGGTATCAGTTTAAAATCTCAATTATTTTTTAAAGAATTTAAATTAACTTTGTATCAGATTTTAGGGTTTTGTTTTGGCAAGAGTTTTGGGTATTACAAAATTTTTAAATACTTTTTAGTTTTTGGTTCAAACGTCTTGAGCGCGTGATATTGCTTCTTCTTTATTTTAATTAGAAGTTGGTTCATTTCCCTTATGGCAAGCAAGTACACGATAAAAACAAAATCTAAAAAGTATTCTATTTGGCTCAAAAAATAAATGGACCCGTGTCTAGCGTTTTTTCGAAATTTCAGGCCCTAAGGGGTAAAACGGGGAAAACAAAATTTTCATAGTGCCTAGTTAAACTTTGTAATGAACAAACGAATTAAGGTAGAAATATAATTTAATTTGTATCGAAAGTTTAAAAAAAAAATATTTTTTTGCCGTTTTTTTTTAATTTGAAACCCTAATTTTACCCCTAAATTAGGGTTCAAAAAAGGGTAAAATTTGTAAATTTGTACTTTTAGGTACTTTTTGTAACTTCTAAGCAAATGCAGATTGAAACATATTTCATTTTAAAGGTCTTGAAAAATTATAAATATTGCTTTGATACTTTTTTTTGAATTTTGCACTTTAACTCCTTAAGGACCAGACAGTCTTTGCTTAATCGATTTTATATTTTTTTATTTAATAAAATTTCGCTTGAAGCTTATAAACTTCATACCACCATAGTTGCATGTGTTAGAGATCTTATGCCAGTTTTATTATGATCGGCCCACTCCTTGGTATATCCCTTACTTAAATGCCCTCTCGAAATACGAAACATTTCTCATGTGTTAGGGGCCTTTTGCTACCATATTAAGTACTTAATTTCTATATAATCGGCCTATTTGTTTATGTAGCCTTCAAACAAATGTCCCCCCCCCAGTACTTTGGGCTATGACAGATTTACATATAGCATTTATCTTTTGGCTATTACAGGATGGTTGCTCTTTAACCAAACGTAGATTTTTAGGTGACTTGGTCTAACATAACTAACATATTTATATGAGATTGAATATAAAAATATTTTTTAAACACGCAGAAAAAAATATAAATAATTTTCAATTAAAAAATTTGTTAATCGATTTAATCAAAACACAAACAAATCTAAATTAAATACGAAAAATAAAAACTTTTTTTGGTTTTTATTTTTTTTTCTATTTATTTATGTTTATGTATTTTAATTATTTATAAATGTATTATATTTAATTTACATTCAAGTATACATTACAAGTCTCAACAACGTCTCGAACCCTGTTCCATTTGATTGCCAGTCGTAGGCTCTATCCACTCAGCCAACAAGGCATTCTATTTTTTAATTTTTACTTTTATTTATTTACCTCCACAATCAGCAATCTCAGCAAATGAACGTGAGGTGAGCTTCGCACAAGCAAAGGAAAAACAATAAAAGCTTTAGGCAAAATTGCAGCTTTTTTATAGAACTTGCAAGCAATTAAAATTTTAATTGAAACAATTAAATGTTTATTAAGAAATTAGTATTTTTTGATTAATAAGTTAATTGAAAAAAATTTTGAAATAATTTTTTCTGTGCGGTTTTCGAATAAAAATTATCAGCATACAATTAATAATAGCAAGTTAAGTAATTATAATTTATTTAATTTTTTTTATTTTATTTTTAATTTACTTTTCAATGTTACATTGTGCATTTTCTTCAAACTTAGTTTACGATATTTCGTTTAAGAATATAAAACTTCTATTTGTTTTAAATTTAACAAAAAGTTTTAAGTTTCATTTGTTTAAGTTTTATAAACCTGGTTTTATCATTTAAAATTGTATACATAAGTGAATGGTTTTTAAATGGGTGGGGTTCAGTTACTTTTTGAATGCAGTTTTTGCTTGTAGGTGGTGCCAATATAAAATATTTGTTAATTTTTTTGTTGATTGAAGTAACGTTTTATAAGCTGGCTAATAAAAAAAAACAATTTCAATAGGATTGTCTATTGTCTATTGCTAAAAAATATGTATGTATGTACGTACAATGTATGTATGTATATTGTACATATGTTGAAATAATTTAAATAAAACAAAAAGTGTATACAGAACAAAAAGATAGAAAGATTGTTTGATTTTTAACGGTTAATAAAGCCATGTCAGCGAAATATACTTAAACACCAAAAATAATTTAATTAAAAATTTTTTTTAAATCCTATGTTGAAACCAAAATATAAAGGGAAATGTTGCGTTAAGTTTTTTTTTGTGTAGTTTTTATATAACAAGTCATGGACGAGAACGCTGGGATAATCCTGCATTCGGATGATGTGGCAGTTATTTTAATTGCAAAGTTCAGGCACTATTACCTTTGTGATGAAAGCGCCAATTTCGTGGTTAAGGCGATAGGAGGCTAGGCTAAGAAGACGGATAGGTTCGTTAGCCAGGAGGGCTTAGCCGGATGCTTAAAAAAATGAAAAGCATCTTAATGTGGAGGTAGAAGTAACGATCGCGACGATCGCGCCCTACGCATGCAGGAAAATGCAAGGCAGAACATGTGGTCTTACTTCACCCCTCTAAAAAGAATTTATTCGGGTTTTTAAGTTATTTTTTACAATTTTGGATTCATTTTCACTTAACCATTCGCTTTAAAATTTTTTAAAAGTACAAAACTTATCATATTTCAAGCTGTAGTTGACTTTTCTAAGAATATATGTATGTATATTTAGCTGTTACTAAAAAAATTCAAAAAAGAGTTAAAAAATTTCAGAAAAAAAAAGAAAATGACTAAATAATACAACTACAAGCATTGTCAAATTCAAAATCAGTCAATTTTTTTCCCACTTAATCTTTCCCTAAACAATTCTCAAACTCAAAAATAACCCTTAATAAAGGGTGAAAAATCCCCAGTGTGCCATATTGATAGGGAAGTATTATTACGAATGTCAAATGCTGTCGTGGCTACACGGTCCCGAAATTGAGCTTAATAGTGAAGACGGGTATAACTGTGGAGGAATACGGCTGGTTGGCAAGTCTTCGACCAGACTACAAGATCTACAACTTTTTTTCGAATGGCTCGAAAAAAGAGCCAGTCAGTTCTACATATTTCTTGAACTGATCTATTAGAGTTCAAATTCTTAAATGAATATGGCCAGCGGTGTTTGCAAATTCTGTGCCGGTAGATAAGAAGACTGTGGAGCACATTTTATGTTACCATCAAGCGCTCGTGCGCCCAAGGGCAAACTGCCTAGGGTCTAATCTTTTCGAAGGCCTAGAGAAATTATCTGGGATTGGTAAGACGAGACTACTAGCCCTCGAGTTCATTACATCGAATTAGTTGGAAGAAGGTCCGTGTGAGGTCTTTGAATCCAAGCAGTTTAAATTTGCCGTAAAATAAATTTTGTTTATTTTTCAAATATAAGAGTTAAACAAACATTATTTAATTTAGTTAAAGTTAAGTTATTAAATACTTACGTTCGTACTCATAATAATTAAGGCAGAGTTATAAAGGGATTATTTGACAATTATACAATTACATCTGTCAAATAAGCGATTAGTAACTCTACTTCAATTTTTATAAAAATTGGCGTTAATTTACACATGTTCATAAAACGTAAAAAAATTTTTTTTTTAAAACTGTATATTAAAAATTTGATAAAAAATAAAATTTTTTTTAGCTCAGGGCGCTCACACTGTTAGTATGGCCCTGGTTATTTCAGGCTGTCATAATGCCATAACCTTAACTGTTGCCATACAAACCAAAATTCAATTGGTTTCTATGGTTATGGTTATAGTTATGGCGTAGTGGAAAGTCACCTATAATCAAATACAATGTTGCCCATAAGTTTGGATCGAACAGCTGTTTTCTGTGGTTATGGTTATGGCACGTATAATTGAACTTTTAAACGCTTTTACCTTTAATTTCCGAAGACATAGGAAAATATGAAGGTTTTTTGGTTAAAAAACTCGGTCATCGCAGTTTCCTGTATATGTCTTTATCAGTTATTTACCGATCGGATGTCTGACAGATACACAGACAGACATGTCCCAATTAGCTTCCCTCCCTATCTATGGATACAAAAATATTGTATATCATTGAATGGATCGCAAATGAATATTGTAGAAATTACTATGTGAAAGGTATTAAAATGTGTTAGATAAGATGCTTTATATCCTTTCTCTTAAGTTGTTTGTAAAAACGATAGCTTAAACATTAGCATAACAATTTAATTGAAAAAAAAACTAGAATAGTTTTGAACACTATTAAGCACATTTTTTAAGCATGAATAATATGTTGCTATGGCCAATATTAGTGCAATTATTTTATATTAATACAACTTTGTCGCCAATTTATCGCCATAAAAGGTATTGCACAAAAGTATTTGCAGTTTGAACTAGCACCAATTTTTTGCTATTAAGTACCATTTGGTCTTTGGCTAAACATGTTATACAATTTAGATTTAATTCAATGCGATACAATAAATGATTATGGTTAAGGCACCAAAGACAGACAGACACACAGGCAAAGAGAACCTGTTCTTTTGTCGGGCAGTTAAGTATTGGGGTGACTGCTAGTTTAAGGTATTTGTATTAGTTGTTTAGTCTGGTGGTCAACTCTTTGTTTTAACTTTTTGTTTTTGGTTTTAGTAAGCATTTTGTTTAGTTAATAATTGTTGCATAAATGTGTTGAAAATTTACAAAGAAATTTACATATTCATACACACACATTTAAATATGCAGGAAAATATGTTCATGTATATTTAATATTGAAAAAATTCCAAAGCAGAATCTTATAATAGTAATCATAGCGAAATGCAAAATAAAAAATAAAAAAAAAAATCTTAAATATTTGTTAACGCGTTAATTAAAAGATCTTTTGTTTTTAATGAAAAAATTATTTGTTCCAATTAACTATTTAATTGAATTCGAAAATAAAATGCCAACAATATTTATTATTTACAAATTCTTTAAGATACCACCACTTTGCATAGGAATTTTTTAGTTTAACGCTTTTATTACACAATCGCTCTTGTTAGTACACAGAAAAAAATATTTCCATATTTTTTTTTAATTAATGCATCACTTTAAAAAAATTTCCACTTTTAATTGAAAATTTAATAGCAACAATTAAATATTTATATGTATTTGCAAATTAAGTGCCAACAGTGATGTTAATTTACAAATTCCTAAATTACCGTTTTGCATTGGAATTTTGTAGTCTAGCGAAATGTTGGCATAAATTAAAAATTTAAGCTTTGAAATTTCTATGTCTCTGTGTTCAATTGGTAGAGCATTAGCTTGGCAACCAGTGCGTTCCAGGTTCGATGTTAGATTAAGTCGATAGCTTTATTTTTTTATTTTTAATTTTCGTTTGTTTTTTTGTTATGTTAAAATTTTTTTTTTCTACGAGTCGGTTTGGTTTGGCTTAATGTTATTTTTGTTTTGCTTATGGGCAATTCCTTTGTGACGGGTGTAACCATTTAGCTAAACTTTTGCTTATAAGTCAAATAGTTCAAAATTTTAATTTGAAAATCGTCTATGATTTCCAAGGATGGTATGTTTTAAGCGATAAGTGCACTGAAGGAATATTATTTATACTCACAAAGCCCACTTGAGGACTGTGACGGGTGTAAGCTTACAATTTAGACTCTTAGAGAACTTTGACTTTAAGATCGAGTGTTGGCTGAACACAAAAAAAAAATTTAGTTCTTGTGTTTTTTTTCCTTGTAAATTCCGTCAAGCAATTAAAGTGTTTGAAGGGAGCTTTAATTTTAAAAGTTTTAGTATTCAAAGTCTAAAAAGTGTTATGCCGGGAAAACCGCTGCTTTGTCCAAATTCAAATATTTTTTTTTGCTTGATTCAGTCATTTTGGTAATTGAAATGGTTTTCTAGTTTTTTTCTGTTAACCACCATAATGATAATTGTCTAAAATTAAACGAAAGTTCGAATTACTCTCGCAGAGGACCTTCTATGGATAACATTCGTAAAAAAACTAAGTTCAAACAAACACTACACCCTTTGCCTTCTTTCTTAGCTGTTTTCCTCATACCAAGGGGCCATCCACTTTGCGAAATTCTATTTTCTTAGTAAGGCTTGCTTTAAAAGTTCATAAAAAAAAAATTAATTTTGCCATAATAAATAGAAAGAAACGTTTTTGACTGTAAATAAAAAAATTAGAAAGGAACTATATTTAATATTTAATTTTAATAGAATTGAATTCTACACTATTTATAAATAACAAACAAGGCCATTTACACAAACTGAACAAACATTTTTGGAATTTTAATATTCTAAATGCCTTTGGCATCAACTACATACATACATATGTACATACACATGTATTTATGTAAATAAGATAAAATGTAATACTGGTTTATTGGAGCGATACTTTTAGCTATATGAGAGCGCTTAAGTAAATTTACAAGTATTTTGTAAAAAAAATATTGCTAATAAGGAAAAATGCTTTTTTATAAATTTTTCTATATAAATAAAAAGTATACTTGTTTATGTGTGTGTATCTTCTATCTTTATACACAGTGTTAATGACTAACTGACTGACTGGCACATTTATAATCGCAGAGCCCAAACGTGTTGTGCTATATTTGGACTGTAAGTGTCTCTTTCATAATATCCACTAAGCCGAGATATCGAAAAAATTGGAACCTAAGGACGTAAAAGTGAGCCAAAGAGAGAAAAACTGCCGGGTGCTATCTCCTATCGTGTTTCTCTTAAAAATAAACAGACGCCGTTTTGGCACCTTTTTTCTAAAATTTTGGAGCCGAAGTGGTAAACCAAGTGTTTTATAATTCTAAGTTTCATTTTGTAACTTTCAAGCCACCAATCATCGACTGATCTTGCAGAAACATTTTTTTCCATATTTTTTTATTATTGAATCTTTGCCTTTGGCGAACTAAAAATAAGTATTCAAATCTTAAAACTAAGTAATTAATATTAGTCCAGCCAGTGTCAGACTAAAACTTAAGTTCTCATAATGAAATAAATGAATTCATCTAAACGCAATAGTATCCCTCCTTTCAGATGTGTATTTCCACTTTGTTGCAAGATGTTTCGAGTGAGCGGATTTGGATGTGCTTCCACTTTATTTAAATATTTGTCCATATAGTTTAGAATTTTACATTTAACTAGTGGAACTTGTAGATCCTTGTGGATGTTGCTGTTTTTAATGTACCAAGAAGCACCAGTTATCATTCTTAGAAATTTGTTTTGACGGCGTTGAATTTATTCTATGTTAGAGGCGGAAGCAGTGTCACGTAATTTTATCCCGTAGCACCAAATTGATTTCAAAATAGGTAGCACGGAGTTTCTAACATTTAGCCAGTGGATTTTGGCTGTTTGATTCTGTGTGGGGCTTCCATGTTAGGCGGCGATTCAAGTGAATGCCAAGGTATTTCGTCTCAATACGTTAAGGCACCGTATGGTTGTTTATAAAATTAGAGACACATTTCCTTGCTTAAAGTAAAAGTAACGTGGGTGCATTTTTAATCATTTGTTTTAATACCCCATAAATTTGTCCACGTGGGATACGTGATGCTGCAGTTGTTTCAAGGCCTCTTAGGGTCTCTTTGAGAAAAGCAGTATCGTTAGCAAATGACGATGTATGAGTAAAATTGTTTGTGGGCATGTCTGCTGTGTAAAGCAAATACAGAATTGGACCTAATATACTCCCTTAAGGTATCCCCACCCCTATTGGTTGCGGACAGCTCAAGAAGCTTCCTTCTTTTACAATAAATCGTCGGCCAGTTATGTAACCATTCAAGAGAATGAAGAAATTGACTGGTAAGTTCAGACTTGGCTTGTTCAACAGGCCTTCATGCCAAACTTTATCAAAGGCTTGAGAGGCATAAATGAAAAGCGCTGAGCAGAGCTTTATTTCCTCAAAAGCTTTTCTTATAACCTGTACCAATCTGTGGGTTTTTTCGATGGTGCTATGTTGACTCCGAAAACCAAATTGGTGATTTGAAATACAGTTATTTACATTCAAGATCGGGGTCAGCTTGTTTTTAAGCAATTTTTCAAACAATTTGAACATAGTTGGTAACAAGCTTATAGGCCTGTAGGACTATACCTTCGAAAGATCTTTTCCAGGCTTAGCAATCATTTTTACCAAGACAATTTTCCATACTGACGGGAAATGCTCGAGCCGTAATATGGCGTTAAAAATAAAAAGAACTATCCTTTTTTCTGTACAAGGCAGTTTTAAAAGCATTTTGTTGCTTATTCCATCAAAACCAGAAGCTATTTTGCATTTAAACTTACGATAGCCTCCACGATATCTAAAAGATGAAAACGAATTTCCTCAAGACACCTAGCAACAACCGGCGAAAATGCCCTTACGTCCGTGCACGTATTGGGTTTAAACACGACCTGCGAACAGATCGCATTCTTCTTCGTGGTGCTAAAAACCCAGGATCCTCTCATATCATGCAGTAGTGGTTTGGCGATAACAGGTCTTTTAAGATATCTGGCTGATCGCCATAGGGAAAAATTTGTCTGAGGAGTAGAGTCCAGGCCTCCTAAGTGATGCCATTCTGTGTACCTCCAGCAGGAGCATGAATAAGATGGTAAGTATTTTTTTTATCTTTTGCCTTTTTTGAGTCTTATATATAGAAATAAAAAAGAGTGGGACTCAAACCCCGTTTAAGGCTGTAAGTCCATAAAGAGAAAACAAAGTACCAAACTTTTTTAGATTTTTTTGGATTATCATATATATTTTTGTTTTAGATTCAGATTAGGGTCGTTAGCTAATTAGATGGTTTAAAAAAGTACCTTCTTTGATATTTTGTACTCTTGAATATTAAAATACAATTATAGTCTATTGACATAGATTGAGGGACAACGTCAACAAAGTAGACAGATATCGTTTTTTTTCATATTTTTGATACTTTTTATTAAGGTTATGAGTCTAGATATATAAAATTAAAAAATATTTACCCAGATTGAAGGTAAAAGTCAACTTACTAGGTAAAAAGTATTTCAAAACTTTTTGTACTTTTTTACATTTTCTGAGGTTATGAGAGGATTACTGGTAGGCAAGAGGTGCTTCTTTCACTTTTTGTTGCTTTTTTGCCTTTTTATGATTTAAAATTAAGAATATTTGACTCATGTTGAGTTGGCAACTCACTATTAAAAAGATATACTTTTTTAAATTGTCTGTACTTCCTACACTTATTTGATTTAATGGGTCTAGGCATACGAGTATTAAATAAAGGATAATTGATCCAAATTAAAGTCGGAAGTCAACTAAGTAGACAAAAAGTACTAATAAATTGTAAAAATTTATGGCAACGAATGCAAGAGACAATATTCATGCGCGGTTATTCACAAAAAACAACAGATATAACCTTAATCTGTCAATTTTAGGTCCATGTTATATAATGCTCGTATTTTACTGCTTTTAAATTTTACGATACTGTGTTATGGTGGAAACTAAAAAAAATTCTAACTATTTTAATAAATGTTGAATATCCCGCTAGCAATTTTTTAAAAATAAGGAAATTAAACACAATATTTTTTAAATTTGTGTAAGGTTTGCTTGTTGCTACACATTGACAACAAAACCAAACGTCCTTGAGAGGTTAATAGGGGAACTCACATCACAGTAAAAATGTTAAAACAAAAATGTGTTTTTCTAAGTAAATATGTGTAACTAGAAGATTAGGTTACATTCGTTTTATAAGTACATTATAGTAAGCCCACAACAAAAAAAACCTGTTAAAATTTTTTGCAGATCATTGCCATAAAAGAGACTTGCTAAGAACGTTAAACAATTATTTTCTTTTTTTCTAGTTGTTTGTGCTTTTTAATATTTCTTTTCTTTGTAAAGTTGCTAAAGTTCAAAGCTCTTAAAGCTTATAAAAACATTATAAAATATGGGTATTTCCAGCAAACGTAACGTAAAACCTAAAAGAAGTTTTTATATATGGCTTAAGCTTTTTTTGGCAATAACAGTTCAAATAAAAAAAGCGTTTTTTTTTTTAAATAATGTTTGTACACAGAAAGAAAATACACATTCTTAAATCAAGAATTTTATTTTTAAATTTATCTAAAATTGTACTTAAAATTGTTAAGTACGATCCATACTTAGGATTTCTTAAATCAAGTCTAGTCGGGATTACTTAAAAAAATCAATCAGAAAAAACTTGTTGTTTTTGAATATATTTTTACATTTAAAAACAAAATGTATCGGTGGCTTAGAAGTAGCGCACTGGTATTGCAGTCAAAAAAGTCCCTGGTTTAAATCCCTGCTACAGCGAGCACAGAAAAAATTTTAAAATTATAAATATTAGGTATATATAAAATAAAAACAACAGCTTTTTTTTTAGCAAAAAAAAAATGGGCATATTTGGAAAAAAAATTTTTTCCAATTATTTTATAAAAAAAAAATAAAAAAGATTTTTTTTTAATTTTAAAAATATTTTTTTCTGGAAGATTGAAGAAATAGCTATCGAAACTGCTTGGGACGAATTTTGTTAAAAGCAAAAGGTAATAAACTACATGTATGAGAAAAAACACCTATTTGCCGAAAACGTTAAATTTTGAACCCCTCTAGCTCAGAGAGTTCTAGACCGATCGCGTTAAAAAATTGTGTCTGAGCTACTCTCTGCAAGAACTTACTTTGGTCCAAATTTCTGCATTTATTTTTAAATCAGTCCCTTTTATACCCCTCACATAAGTAATAAGGGTATATAAGGTTTGTAATTCCATTCGCAAATTCTTTTATATCCATCTGCGACTCTATAAAATATATATTTTCTTCGTCCTAATTGAGAGGGAAGTCGATTTAGCACCATAACTTCGCATAGACCCGTAAGTGGCATAAAACTACTGGAAATATCTGCAAGCAAATTGCTGTTGAAATCCATCAAAATCGCCTGATAAATGACTGAGATATGAGCTAAAAGACAAGACTACGTATGTTTATTTCTCTAAAATTTGTACATAAAAACCTCTACAGCTGCCCCGGAGTTGCCTTGTACAATGTGCAATGTAAGATTGAATCCAATTAAGTTTTCCAATCAAAATTTTTTGTAGAACATACTTACCCTTCATCTCCAGCACCTAATTTGGTTGCCTTACAATCAGTAATACAATAGGGCAAGAGCCCCTACAGCTTATCCGGAGTCGCCCCTAGAGGAATAAAATGTATCACAGACCCCCATTAGTTTTCCCTCCCAAATATATTACTAAAATATACTTACCTTCTATCCCCATTACCTAAGGGGTTTCCCATATAAAATTTACGGAAATGATGTAAAATCGCCCATAACTTCCCTAGAGTCGGCTTTAGAGAAATAAAGTTTTGGACCGAGGCCCCTGAGTTTTTTCTCCCACACATATTCCTAGAATATACTTACCCCTATCTCCATCGCCTAAGGGGGCTCCCATACACAATTTGGGGAATTGTATTAAATCCCCCCCTACAGCTTTCAAGGTGCCCGTGGATAAGTAAAATCTAGGACTGACACCAACTTTTTTTTACAAACATCTTCCTAGGACATACTTACCCACCCCCTTAGGGAGTTGCCATACAAAATTTAAAAAATAAAGGGTAAAAACTCTTACAACTTTCCCGTAGTCCCTCTAAGAGGGTTAAAATATGACATTTCAATTAAAAAATTACATACATATATTAAATGGATAAAAAAATTAATAAAAATTTGAAGGGTTAATAAGACTCAAATGACTTACAGGGCTAACTTCCAAATACATAATCTGTTTTATTGTTCTAAAATAAGCACACGAATTTTACAATTTTGTTGTATATAAACAGTGAAATGTTCTTATATATAAAATTTGGCCTCGATGCTCACTCAGAAACCATGTGCGATTTGGTTCAAGTTTTTAAGGCCAAACTTTAAGTGTCACAATATTTCGGCCGGCAAACCCTAAAACTAAATAAAAAAAATTTTCAGTGACCCTAATGTAAATATTTATATGTGTATGCGCATTGAAAATAAGTGCGAGTTTTTTTTTTGCTAATAAGTTTCGGGTAAACCATAGTGAATAGTCCTATTGATAAATGTTGAGACTTTGGTTATATTAGTTAATATTTCCGGATAGCAGCGTTCATGGTTCTTTTTACCAAATGATATCACCCCACAAAGCTCGTTATTAAAAATGGCGGCACCACCTGAATCCCCCTCACAAGCTCCTTTGGTACGACTTCCGTAAACGCAGATATATGTATCCAACATATTCTTTGTAAGTGTTTTGCACTGTTTCTTTGAAACAACTTTCAGTTTCACTACTCTCAACCTACCAAGAGAAAAATCATCGCTTATATTCCTTTTACCCCAGCCGTATAAGCGCATTCGATTTCCTTTTTGAATATTTTGAGTGCATACATCTATTGTACCTATATTTTTGCCGTTAGCTGCATAGCTTAGTTTCAAAATTGCTATATCATATTCGAGTTTCAAATTGAACTCTTCGTGAGGTATGACCTGCTGGACATAATATTTCTTACCTTTTCCACTGTCAACGTAAGTAGCTCCAGCTATTATGGCCAAATCTTCAGGTTCTATGTTAAAAACACAATGTCCGGCAGTAATTACAAATTGTGGCGCAACTAAACAGCCGCCACAAAAAAATCTATCCTTGTATAGCACTTGCACCATAAAGGGTGCTTGCTGTATATTAATTTTCCCTCCGCCGACAATACGTGATTGGATTTCAGCCGAAAGAAATGAAACTTTTATAACTATTAAATAAAAGACTTCTAATAGTTTAAAAACTTCTTTCATTTTGGACTTAATTTTATCATGAACTGTTTTGCCAGAATTAAAAATGTCGACTGTTTTTTTGCTAAAAAAACCTAAATTTTTAAATATTGTGTAAAAGAAAATAAGTAATTAAACTGCACCGAATTTAACATTCCCTACATTTTTTTGTTTGTTTTCGAAGCAACACTTAACACTTAAATGAAAGTTTAAAGATTTTTGATCTTCCCACAGACAGATGTATAGCGTCTATTCGACTATATTTTATTCACTTATAAGAACGTCTTACACTTATTTTGATATTGTGGGCTGTTGAATTTAGTAATTGCAAATGAGATAAAAAATGTTGTAGACTCTCATCACCAATAGCACACCAAAACCTAATAAGGTAAATATATTAATTATTTTTGTTTGTCCTAATTAAGATTCTTAATTAATAACAAATATCTACAGTGTCTGCTTAATAGACAAAAATCAAAATAAATAAGAGTTTCTTTAAATACATTAACATATCAAAGGCTTAATATGGAAAGGGCTTAACTTGTTTTTTTTTAAATAACGTTCTTTGTTAATTGAGACAAACAAATGTCAAGTTCATCATAAACTTTTTGTTTCTTTTCTACCTGAAAACGAAATGAGTTGCGTGTTTTTAAAAAAATTGCATTAAAATTTTTTTATGTGAAATCCTAGAAATTTTGTGAAGTGTTTTTTCTTCTCTGTTTAGTAACAAAAAATTAACAAAATGATTGAGATAAGACAAAAAGTTTTAAAATTTTAATTTTTACAAAATATAATATATATATCGAAAGTCCCTCAAGAAATAGAGGTTTAAGTGCTTGTTGATTTTAAAAGGTGTATTGAAAAATCTAAACCGAAAGAACAAGGTGGGCCAAAAGAAATCACCCTTTTGGAAGATGCTTTTATTTCTGAAAATGGCGGCCAATGTCAATTTTGTTTAGACATTTGTTAATAAGACTGATGTAGAATACACGTGAACAAGCCATGGCAAGCGATTCTCTCCCTAAGAACGCGAAATAGTCGTGGGTAGTTTTTTGCGATTATGGTGATGGCTCAGCGCGAATTCCGTCGCCGATTACCCGGTCGTCCGGCACCGACCACAAACACTGCGCCGTTTGGTCACCAACCTTGAAGACTATGGAGCCACACGAGACGCTGCCAAGAGGGGCCGGCCCCGGAGAAATATCGATCAATTAACCATTAGGTCATCCCTATTGCGAATTTTGGTCAAAGACTTGCGTGTGTTCCCGTCTAGTTCGTGCACTACCTGCTGCCTATCGACCGTCTAATGCGTGTAACCTACGCCCAAGCCATCCTTTATCTCGAAATGCACGATTTTTTTACCAAAATCATAATGAGCAATGTGGCTTACTTCCACCTCAACAGGAACGTGAACAAGGAGTCATCGGGCCATTTTTTTTGAGTACGCCGCTGGTCAAACGACACGAGTGAACGGTGTGCGCTATAGGGCTATGTTAGCCGGCATTTTTCTGCCAGAGTTAAATGAATTAAAACTAGAAGACATGTGGTTCCAACAAGACGGAGCAACAGCATACACTGCGCGAGCCACAATCAATACTGTGAAGGCGGCGTTTCCGGATCGCCTCATCTCTCGTTTTGGCGATTTACATTGGCCTGCAAGATCGCACCGAACGTTCTAGATTTTTTTTGGGGTTTTTTAAAGTTCCGTGTTTATATGAACAAGCCTGAAAACTTAGAAGCCCTCAGGGGCAGCATTTGACATGAGTGCGAGAATCTGTCGCCTGAAGTTCTCGCCGAAGTGATGAAAAATGCAATAAAACGATCCCGTAGAGCAATTAATAGTGACGGCGCCCATTTGGCCAATATCATCTTCGTGACTTGACTAATAAAATTCCAAGGGTTAAGGTCAGTGCCCTTTTGTCCAGCATGGCCACAAAAGTCTGGAGATCCCACAATCAGCCCTGTCCCTCCAGGTTTGCTCCACCTTGCCCATTACCTAAGTCTCTATTAGCCCATAATAGAAACCCCGTGGTGGCCTAGCTGGCTCACAATTAAGTTCAATATCCAGACCGATCTCCTCCTGGTCAGCGTGTTGCCATGATCGCCCTAAGAGCACGTCTACAGTCGTCCACAGTTCTAGACCCGATATAATGTCCCTCTAAAGACTTGAGCCCACCTAGGCCAACAGCCTAGATTGTCACATCCCCTCTTCCATCCGCGTTCTCCCCGATCAATTCCGCGGCCCCCATCATCACCGCCAGAATTTCAGCCTGGAAAACGCTGCACTCGTCCAAAAGTCAGTAAGAAATCCTTACTACCGTGTCCATAATATAGACACCAGACCCAGTGCAAGACTCCATCAACGATCCATTAGGGAAGACTGCACAATCCTCAAACAACCTCTCGGTTTTTTTCCATGCCTCCTTATCCGGAAACACTACCTGGGGCAAGATCTCGAAACCTAGTTTTGCTACCATATAGTGCGTGAAACCTAACCACCACAGAAGTCGTTCATTCCCGACCCTTTCTAGAATGCCAGCGTGTCAATCTGAATTTGCCCTAAGCATACCTGACTCACTAAGCCTAAACAAGCTTCTTGACCGCCATTTAGCAACGACGTTGCCTGGCCCCTGTAATTCCTAGTACAACAAAAACTTCCTTATGCCACTCCTCTCTAGACCCTCCACCATTCCAGGCTACGTAAGAATTGGTCTTTAAACAGATATTTAAATCTAGTTCACCACCGGTTGCGACCTCGTCTACTACACTAAAATAGCAAATAAGACTTCGGAAACCAGGGTTCTAACTGCTTAGTGACTTACTTAGCCAATCAAAATAAAATCTGGGCCGCATTTAAGTTAAATAAAATTGTTTAAAATTTATAAACCAATTCTACTAATGAAAGTGGCAAGTAGTGATATAATTTTGTTCCCTATTTACATGAATAATATGCTGTTTATAGAACACGAAAGGCGAAACGTTTAGGACGTTTTGCATGTTTTTGTAACAATAACAACATACACACAAAACGTCCAAGACGTGTTGCCTTTCATGTTCTATAAACATCACATAAGAGCGTAAAAATAATACATACGAGTAGATGCATTAAACACAAAAAGGGGAGAAGTAAATAGCTGCATGCATATACTTATGTAAACAAACATATTGAAGCATTAAAGTTGCATGCTGGCTTATTTCTAAGTTGAGCTTTTCATTAAAATTTTTTATATTAAATACAAGTAAAAAAGTTTTAGTCGGTCAAGCCCGACCATATTATACCCTACGCCATATTTGGCATATTTTGGGGGCAATGTAAAAAAAAAATGGACCGACAAGGTTTATACCCAGTATAATAGTTGGCGGCAAAAGGCAAAATAAATGTGCAAAATTTTGTTCAAATAAAAAATAATTCGAGTCAGTTATAGTCTGAAATGCTTTTTCCGGAAGGGCATTTATATATGGGCTATGTCAAAAAATGGACCGACGATCACCACAAGCAATTTGCCTTGTAACAGTGCCAAAGACTCATCTGTGCGAAATATATATTTTGATCACAGCAATACTCAGACACCCAGCCGGGGGGACGGACATGCTTTAACCGACTCAAAAAGTGATTCCGAGTAAATCTGCTTGCTTAAAGCTGGGTCTCAGACCATTATCTATGGGCGTTACAAATACCTGCGCAAACGCATAATACCCCTGCCACAGTGTGGGTATAAAAAAAGCTATTTTGGAAAGCAATTGAAATTAAGCACATTATTGGATTATTATAATAAGAATAATAAACGAGAGGGTAGATATACAAATTTTTAATAAAATATAAAGAAAAAAATAACAATTTCATGCAAATATTCATAATAAATATTGTAGGTATATTAAGGGATTATTTGGGAGATATCTATGGAATAATTGTCAAATATTAGCCTTTAATAAGCCTACAATAATAATCAAGTGCGAATATGGACAATAATTTTTTTAAAACTAAATATAAAATTAAAACAATATTTTATTATTTTTTTTTTGGCTGCCTAATTAAATAAACAAGACTTTAGTTAAACATAAAGGTGGTGGGAAAATAATTGAATAAAAAACTAAAATAAGCAAACATATGGATGTATACAAAGAAACATTATTATATGAAGGTTTTTGTTTTCAAGCTAAAACTATTCAAAAGTCAATAGAAAAGATATAAGCCAAACTTAAATACAGTTAAATATAGCAAGCAAATCAATTTAAAAGTATTTACCACAAATACCAATGAAAAGTTTCTTTATAACTTTGTCTTATGCGAGTGCAAGTACTTTTTATATTATTTGCCTCTTAACATATCAAGTACAAGCTATAAAAAGGCCAAGATATTTTTCTGGCGGTTCAGTCCATATGCGCAGTTTTACAATAAAGTCATTGAGAATAGGACGGGGTGCAAATTAAATAAAACAAAACAAAAAATAAAAAAAAAATCAATTATTTTTTCAAAACGATTGCTTGCAGTCAATGAAGTAGTTATTTAAGCAAAATAATTCGTATCATTAGAGAAACAAAAACAAAAATCAAACAACTTTAAACAATGCTAGTGGTAGGTTGATTTTTTTTTAGAAACAAACAAATAAAACCAAACAATTTATCATTCTTCAAATACCAACAGAAAAGGTCAAAGTTAACAAAAGAAGAAAAACTAAATACTTTGTTTATAAAACCCAAACAAATGTTTGTAATTGTTTTTTTAAATATTTTTTTATAATAAATAATGTTGAAATATATAAATTCCTTAAGAAACAAAATAACAAAAAAAAAAAAAAAATGTAAAGTGCTTTTGTGTGTTTCATAATTTTAAGTGCTTTTTTACTTGCAAGCAAACAAGTTGTAAGCTGGGCGGCTTAGACTTTGATAAACTTAAAATTGCAAAAATCTCCGACAATAATATGTTATTCTTAAAAATAATAAACAAAAAAGTTATTTAAAACTTAAAAAAAACATTTATATGGATTGTAAAATATTTTAACAAAAAATATTTATTATTAATATCAATGCTGGATGATCTTCTATTAGACTTACTTCTGTACAAATTAGAGATGGGCCATAAATCTGTACCTGTGATTTTATACCTGTGATCATATACCTGTCACTGGAAAATCACTGGTAACGACAGTGACATAAACTGTAAAGTAACTGTTACTGCGATGTAGTTACTTTGATACGTTGTGAAAATCAAAATTTTTTAGATTTCCTGTGAAGTAATTATTTACTAACATGTTGTTGCCAGACTTAATTTTTGCCAACAACCGCGTTCGTTCAATTTTTAATACCCATATACATAAATTACATTGTGGTAATGTTCCGGAGTAGCAACTGTTAACTGCAGTGTTGATACTTTAAATTTGATATGTTATTTAAAGTAACATTCTAGGGTCTTCCTGTGAAGTAACTATTAACTGCAATGCTATTACTTTTAATTTAATAAGTTATTTAAACTTATATATTTGTTTGTAAACAATAATAAAGAACAATCACCGTCACCGTTTTAAGCAACTGTTATTTAAAAATTACGTTTACTGTTTACAGTATTTTTTAAAAATCACGAGATCGCTCATCTCTAGTACAAATAACAAGTTACATTTAAGAAAATAATTTTATAAAATTTGGCGTATGCTCTCTTAAAACAAATGATGATTGGCGCTTTTATTAACATAAATCTTATACAAATGTTCTTTCGGAGTAAGCTTTATCAACTACAACTGGCACCAGTATTATTCTAGTCTCAAGGGAAATTCCATAAATTCAAGTTTTAATGTCACCTTTTGTTATACCAAATTCAATTGTAATTTTTGGGTCAATCATTTAGCCGCTCAAACTAATAAAGGTTATTGATATCATGATTAGATTGTCTACTCGTACTGATTACATATATGGATTTTTCATATGGTGTTTTAATAAAAAATGAGTGAATTGAATTGTGCCGATTTTTAAAGTAAAGTACTGATTAAACTGATTTATATAACCTTCACATAAATGATAAGGGTATATATAAGAATGTCATTCCGTTTGTAATTTTTTTTATTAATAATTTGCGGCCCCATAAAGTATATATTTTTTTGGTTTCTATAGATAGGAAAGTCGTTTTAGCGATGTCCGTCTGCCTGTGTTATGGTTAAATTAACAGCCTCCGATATAGCATAGACCCGTTAGTGGCATCAAACTATCAAAAATATCACGATCAAACCGTTTGTGAAATCCAGCAAAATTGCCCGGTAAATAACCGAGATATAAGCCAAAAACCAAGAATACCTCTGTTTATTTCTCTAAAATTTATACATAAAAACCTCTTTAACTGCCCCGAAGTTGCTCCTACACTACTACTAATTTTCCCCACAAACATTTTTGTAGAGCATACACCCTTACACCTATCTCCGCCACCTAATAAGGATGCCATACAAAATTTAATTTTTAAATTTTTTTTTTTAAAATCACTCCTACAGTTTCAGGGTGCTCCTACAAAGGTGAAATGTAAGACCGACTCCAACTAATTTTCCCACCGTAACATTTTCGTGGAACATACTTCCCCCCTATCTGCAGTCCCTTTCATGGTTGGCACACACAAATTACAAAAAATGATGTAAAATCGCGCGTAGCTTTCTCAGAGTCAGCCTTAGAAAAATAAAGCGTACCACCGACGCCCTCTACTTTCCTCTCCCAAACATATTCTTAGAATATACTTACCTTATCTCCATCACCTAAGGGGGCTGCCATACAAAATTTATAAAAATGATGTAAAAACGCGCATAACTTGCCCAGAGTCGGCCTTAGAAAAATTAGGTGTACCGCCAACCCCCATTAGTTTCTCCAGCTAAACATATTCCTAGAATATACTTACCCCCTCCATCTCCATCGCCTAAGGGGGCTCCTAACAAAGTTTGGGAAAGTTGTGATAAATGTAGGATAATGTAGGACTGACCCCAACTCATTTTCCCTTTCAAACATTTTCCTAGAACTTGCTGACCCCTATCTCCCCCCCTTAGGATGGCCGGTTGCCAAACAAAAGTTGAAAAAAATGGGGCAAAAACCACGACAGCTTCCCAAGTCACCCTAAAAGGGTTAAAATATGGCACAGACCTCTATTTTAAAATTAGAGTTATTTTATAAATAAAAACAAAGCAATAAAAATAGAAAAAAATCGGGGCTTCGAAATGCCAATGTAAAGGGTGTATAAGATTCGGTACAACCGAATATAGTGTTCTTACTTGTTTAAAATAATTCTATACCTTAAAATATATTTATACATATATTTAACGTACAAAAACTTATAAGGTGGTTAAAGCTTTTTCAGCAGCAGGAAGATTATTAAACATTTGAACCCTTCCAATATTATTTTGTTAAAAGAATTTACCTCTAAATAATTAACATGACAAAATAGAAAAAAGAACTTAAAAAATTTTTACCAAGAAAGTATTTAGTATTAAACATAACACATTTTGTATCCCATCAAAATAAGGCCGGTTCATTTGAAACAGCAGGTTTTAGAAGGCCTTTTGGGTTCTTAGTGTTGCAAGATAAGAGGGAACGATGATTAGTTCAAATGAATCGATGTAATAAACCAATATATATTACGCTCACATAAACTAAAAAAATATTGACCCAAATCAACTTAAATGTATCGGTTGACCTAACCGACTATAAATAATCTACTTTTTTTTATATTAGTAAAAAGTAAGTGTTGGGCAAACATTTTTATACCCACACCACATACATACGTGACAGGGGTAATATGCGTTTATTCGGATATTTGCAACACCCAAAAATTATAGTCTGAGACCCACCTTCAAGCGTACCGATCAACTCATAGTCACTTTCGACTCGATTTAATTATGTCCGTCCGTCCGGCTGAGTGTTCATGTATTCTGGTGTTCAAAGTGAAAGTGGCAATTTTAAAAATATTTTGGTAAATTTTGACACAAATATTTTTTTCACTTACTTTTAAAAATGACATAATTACACTGTGCTACACCATAGAAAACAAGAAAGTTTAAACTTATTTTATTATTATGTGCTTTAACAAAACAGAATTAAATAATTAATAATTGCTTGATTACTTAACACTAATTGCACATTTTTAATAAAAAAAATAAATGCAGAACAAAATAAATTTGTTAAAAAAAAATTGGTTCGACTTAAAATTAAAAAGTTTTTTTTTTTAATTTAAAAAGCATTCCGTATAACTGCCTTATAACGTCGTTGTTTTCTAATGTCTTATTAAAATACATTTAAGAGAATTTTCTTAAAACTTGTTTTCTAAATACGGGTTTTTTAAATGGCGATCTAATTTTAATTTAATATTTGAAAGAAAAGACAAAAAAATATAAATGAAAATGTCTATGAAAAACTTCAAAATGGACGCAATATTTTATCCGCTTTAAATACACAAGACCAGAAGCTCTGTTGAAAAAACAATTCTTAAATTTAAACTAAAATTTAGTTTAAGTTTTTTATGTTGAATTTTTCTTTACAAAAAAATATTTATAAAACACACTCAAACAAGTATAAAAGTACTTACACTTGTAGTTTAAGACTTGAAAATCCACTTTTTATCGAATATTTTATTAAAATGGGGTGCATGTGTTGCAAAAACTATAACAACACTTAAAACAAAATAGAAATCGTATGTATAACATTTCAAATAACCTAAACTATTTGGACAATGGTTTAGTATTTAGACGCAAATGTATGCAAATATGTATATACTTTGCTACAAAAAAACACCATTTTTTATCTGTTTTTCAAAACATGATGAAATGCCTAACAGGGGTTCTAATCGGTTAAATGCGACTTTTGAAGGAAAAACTAGAATGCTGGAACTCCATAAAAAGCGTCAACGCGCCAATGGGTTCTCGATTCGTTAACGTTTTGCACGTTGTATGGTTTCAACAAGGTTGGAGCAGCTGACTTTTATTTCCGCCATATGTTTTCCAACTTAGCTTGGCAAATTTTTTATGTTATATAATGGTTGTGTATACTATGTGATCGTTATATTTTTGACAACTAAACTGGAATTTAGCAACAACAAAATACATGCTAAATTTGTACAGGAAATTGTTTTTGTAGGGACGAGGTCACCTTCTTATTCCGCCATGAGTTTCAAGTCTACACAAAGGGGAAAAAAGACTTATTAAATCACAGCTGGTATTAAATTGGGAGCAAGTTGTTCTTATTTTTTAGGGAACATCCGTTTTAAAATATAAAACCGATTAATGCCAAGTCCAGAACGAAAACTACAAAATGCCAGACATTTTAAAATCAAGAACTCTCTGTGGTAAAAAAACGAAACATTTTTAAATACCAGACGTTATCAATTTGTGAACGCCCTGAAATTTTTGTTTCCAAATAAGAAACGGCTGTGTTGAAATAGGAAGAAAGCTTTGTCAAAAAAGGAACGGTTGCTGCCGAAATAAGAACTCCGGGTTCCTAAAAAATCTACACCATCCGTTTTCGAGAGCAAAAGTGCTAAGCTAGCACAATTAATTTTTGTAACCAAAATCCGATGTCTTGACGCTGACAACACATATGTAGACGAACGTTTTGCATGCAAAACGTCATACTCTGTATCATAAAATATTAACATGCACGAATTTAAGTTTTCTGACAGCCGCATATAATGCGGGAACTCGTGTTAGGGGCTTTCAGCTATGGGGATTTATTGTGTATTGTAAACTAAAGGTAATAGTATTTACAGTGCACTCGCGGAAACGTGAATATCCAGAATCGTGAACATCCAAAAACGTGAACACTTTTTATTTAACATTAACTACTCTAAAACGTGAACAAACATTGAAAGCTTTGAAACGTGAACAGTTTTTTCTGAGGTTTTTTTTATTTACATTAATTTTATTAGTTTTGGGAGTCCCCGAATTATGCAATAAAAGGATCTATTAGCGATATACATAGTTTTATTTGCAAAAGGTTGATTTTTGTAGTCAGATTAAAAAGACAATTTTGTATTACCTAAAAAACTTAGGTTTTAAAATTTTTAAATTGGACTTTTCGGGTTAAAGCGTTGTTAAGTTTTGACTAGATTTGGATGTTTTTGAACTAGTAACTATAAATTGATAAAAAAAATTAAATTCGTTAGAAAATAAATAAAACATATTCAATCAGAAACGTGAACAAAATCGAAAACATGAACACCCTTGGTAAAAATTAGTTCACGTTTCCGCGAGTTCACTGTATTTTGAAAAATTTTTTTTTAAAAAAGGATTTTGCTGCCGTACTTTCTTGTTGAAAAAACCACATGAATAGGATTTTTTTAGAGACTTATGCATTAAACACATTCAAAAGCTACAAGAACACAGAAACACACGAACACAAAAGTTTCTTGCTAAATTTGTGTCCGACTGGCTGCTACTGAAATATTTCCTAGACTCCCACTACAAAATAAACATATGATCAATATGACTTTCAGTGGTGCCACCTAAAGTCTTTTTGTATTGTTTAAGCTATATTATTAGCATCTTACCGTATTGGCAGCACTAATCTGTTAACTGTCGCGTATAAAAATAGAAATTAGTTTAATTTCGACCACGCCACAAAATTAGCACTACAGCAACCCGTAGTCGTGTTGCATTGTAGCCATTAAAAAAATTATTCTCAAAGGCACACGTGTATTTTATTTTTGACTGATTGTGTTCGGTAGCCTGTAGCGAGGAATGTATTTAATGCTTTAAAAATCAACTAAAAACGCTACTGTTTATAACAGGCAAGAAACTTAAGTACGTTTTAGTGGATTGTGTAAAAGCGACGCCAAAAACATCAGAATAAACATTAAGGTATTTTGATAGTAAGATTTAGTCCATGAATCTTAATTTTAATTTATTTATTTATTTAATTATTTTATTCTTATAAATGAGTTCTAAGATTAAATGAGTTAGTGAGCACTAGCTGCCTGGGCTATCAGCTTTGATTTTAATGCTTTTAATAAAGTAGTTCTAATAAGAAATTTTTTTATTTCATCGAATGCGGAACTGTTTTTGGTTTTGTGTGCGATATGTACATAACTTCATAGAGATTCTGAAAATGTTTGCATATTTTTTGTTCGTTATTTGTATATTTTTAATGTTGAAAACACAAAATACTACCATCATCAAGCCTGCAACATGTGTAGTGAGGCTGCAAATAATGTCCACGATAGCTTTGTAGACTACAATAAGGCTTGCCACATGGGCTCGAATGACCTGTTTCCAGGTAAAATAAATATTTTCCTGTTGAAACTGTTCTTAATATAGTTAAAATTGTTAAAATTACCGATCTTTTATTTTCAATTGTTAAATTCTTAAGTTTTTTTTTTTGATATGTCAAAAGTGAGATTTACTGACACGTTTAATTTGCTCAACGGTTTAATTTTAAAATTCGATCCCATCCGAAAAGCGGTCATTTTAAGACCACAAGCTTACACACTTGCAAAAACTAGTACTTTTATAACAAACTTAATTTTGGTACATCCATTTTATTTAATATCCAGTTAGTTTCTTTCCGGACTCCAGTTTTTTCACTACGTGAATGTGGCAACTCTCAATGCAATGCATATAATAAACGAAAAAAACAATGTTGTGGCATTTGTTCTCTAAACCATATATTGTCAGCAAATATAAAAAAAATCTCACAAATTTAATAAAATCCAAAGTAACGTTCGAATTTTTTTTCGATGAAGTAAAAGGTTTCCATGTGAATTTTTATTCAGATGTACAAATTCAATATGAAAGAATTTGTATTGTTTTTTTATTGCAATACTTCCACATGTCAATTGTTTGTGATGGATTAAGAGACGGTCGTGAGGTGGTTAAGAGGTGGTATTGCTGGTGGGATACCATCAGTTGCAGTTATAGTTTATATATATTTCATTGTATGTTTTTAATTTTTTTTTTTCAATCAAAGTGGGGTTTATAAAATTTGTTATAATATTATTTAATATTAGTTGTGTTCAATAACTTTCCAGTTATAACTAGCAGCGAGAGAGTAAAAAAAAATATTTTCTAAATTGCTCTCAAAAATATTTAAAAGTAAATGAACACTTTTACAGTCAAAACTTGTTATTGTAAACTTATAAAAATTTAAAACTTAAATCTTTTTTCAAAGTATAATGACAAAAAGGCTGTTTGAATAATTTCTAATAGTAAAATTTTTACTAGCAGAAACTATCAGAAACATTTTTGTTTTTAAACATATTACGCTCATTTTTGGCTCTTTAGCTGCTAATTTTTTGTGTACGTAAACACTTACTAGTAATAATTATCGAAAATTATTAATAATTTTCTGTATATGAACACACCTATTATTATAGTTCTTACTCACTGGTGCAGGAAGACCGTTCTGTGGGGTGCATTGCACTCCCCATAAAAAATAATTTGGCCCTCTCACCCCAAACATATTTAAAAAATGATGTAAAAACTATTTGGTTAATATTTGGTTAATGCACTATATGCACCTTACATTTTTGGACCCCAAGAAAAAGTTTGCAGCTACGCTATTGTTCTTACTGCTTGTAAATTAATATATGTACATACCTTGAAATAGAACGTACATAAGTATGTAAACATAACAAATTATTGCTTAAACTAAATGGATAAATATTTAATTGTTTATTTATTATTTTTTCAAAAACATACTTTATTTGCGGGGCTTGGCAACTTATTAAGAACATTTCAATTTAATCTAAGAATATTCATGCTTGTACTAAAGTACTAAAGGTGTTACGACAAGTAAAATACATTGGGGAATGTTAATAGTCACATTTTTAAGTTAACACTAGTTAAGTTGCAACTTAAATTTTAGTACCAAAATAAATTTTACTTCAATTTATAGTTAATTTTTTTCAGCTTCTAAGTGGTTTCATGTTAGTCTTATGTTTAAAGGGAAACAACCCTGCTAGATTTGGACTTAAACAAATTCTTTGTAGAAATTTCGATGCCGCTTTAGCATAATTTTAATAGAAAAATTAAAAATTCAAGTATTTTTTGCAATTATTTTAACTTTCCAATTCGTTTTATCACTTAACGTGTTAATCAAATCTTTATTAAGAAAAAAACGCGATTTACAAAAAAGTTTTCTTTTAAGGGGATAATATGACGAAATATGCTTTAGTACGCAAAAAATGCACATTAATATGTTGACCTTGATAACTTAAAATAAATTTGGGGCATGACATGCTAACAGATCATATAGCAGCAGCACTTTATTGTTAATTTTTTTCAATTAATTATTATATAGGGATAAGGGTATATATCAGTTTGTGATTCCGTTTGCAATTTCTACAATATCCACTTTAGACTTCATAAAATATGTATATTCTGGATTCTTGTAGAGATCGACTTCCCTCGATATAGCTATTCCCATCTGTCCGTCTGTGTATCTATTGGAGTCAATTTTCGGGATTCAAACAAAGCCGTACAGAAAACGTTTGATATCAAACAATCAGAAATAACCCTGAGACAGTCGCTTGTTAAAATCATCGAAATCGGTTCACTTTTGACCGAGATAGATAGTAAAACTAGGAGAGCTATCAGATTCAAACGTGGCACAAAGTATTTTCATTACAATATTTGCACTACGAAATAACTCGGCTAAATTAGATGGCTGGGTATATAAAAAGACCAATGTGAAGGGTATATAACATTCGGCACAGCCGAATATAGCGCTGTTACTTGTTTTTAAATAAAGTTCCCTGTTACGAAAAAAATATTATTTTTTATTATTTGCTTAACAATAATAGTTGAATTTTGTGTAAATATTTATGATCTGACAGTCACGTTGTAGCCAATTAAAAAGCTAATAAGAAGTTATATCATATAACATTATTAATAAATAAATGAAATAATTAATGATTATGTTAATATTTTTGTACTTGTAAAAAAAAATTGATTAAAAAAAAATTATATTATACAATTTTTTTTTAACAAACAGAAAACTAATTATTATTGTGCTCTATTGCAAAGAATCACGTTTTGTATATACAGTGCTGTCTGAGTAGAGTGAAAAAAATTTTTCCCAGAATGCAGGTCTTTTTTTTCGAAATGTAGGTCTTAATGTCCAATTACTTTTTGTAAAACATTTGAAATCGATAGTTGTTATAGTTTCCGAGATATAGCGTATCGACAATTTTATAAAAATTATTCATTTGTATGGGGGCTACCCCTCCCCCTGCTCCAATTAAAAAAATTTTGTTTTTGAAATTAAGGTCGTATTGTCTAATTACTTTTTGTAGGACATTTGAAGGCGATATCTCTTAAAGTTTACAAAATAAAGCGTATCGAACATTTCTAAAAAATTGTTCTTTTGTTTGGGAGCAACCCTTTCCCCTGCGCCTAACCAAAAAGCTTTTTTTCCAGAATGTATGTCTTAATGCCCAATTACTTTTTGTAGAACATTTCAAGTCAATAGCTTTTATAGTTTACGAGATAAAGCGTATCAAAAGAAAATATCAAAAAATTCTTAATTTGTATGGGTGCTACCCCTTCCCGTGTTTCTACCCAAAAATTATTTTTTCCATAGTGAAGGTCTTATTGTCCAATAACTTTTGGTAGAAGATTTGATGTCGACAGCTGTTTTAGTTTTTTTCTTCAAGGTAAAGACCTAATAGTCCAATTACCAACTGCAAATTTTGTGGCAAGAATGACTAAATTTACTGCTATATATAGGGATATATTAACGAATTATTTTGGGTTTTCACTTATATCTCGGTCAGTATTGACCCGATTTTGATGATGTTAATAAAGAGCGATTGTCTACAAGATATTTTTTAATAGTTTGACTTCCATAACTCGTCCGCATCACTTATTTAGAATTAGAAACTTGATTTCGACAGACGGACATACGGACATGGCTATATCGACTTCCCTATCTATAAGGATCTAGAATATATATACTAAGTGGGGACGCAAATGGATAATAAAGAATTCACAAACGGAATGGCAAACTGATATATAACCTTATTACTATGTTAAGCCTATATTACAACGGTAAATTCGAACAAATTTTACAAACAATATGTGTGATTAACTTGAAAACGAAAACTTGAACGTGTGGCCGTTTACCTGCGGTCTACATGATAGCGTATACCAAGTTTATTTCATGTGTAAATGCTTTTCTAATGTTCGCTTATGGTTCTCGTTTGTTTGTTAAGACCTAAGCGTAACTCAACACCAAAGTAAGACGCAAAATGGCAATTTCTTTTCTTTTCTGTTCTTTCTGAAACCTACATGCTTGATAATTCCTAATTTTTAAAATTTGTCTAACTTCTGCAGTTGTGCGATAATTTACCCATGTAAATTTGTTCTTTCAACCTAAAGCTTTGGCATTTGTGGTTTCTGTGGCTTTTTCTTACATTTAGAATATTTGATTAAAAAAGTTTATGCAGAGTATCTGTGTACCTATGAGTAAAAAAAAACTTTAAACTTTTTTTAGCAATCTGCGGTCCAATTTTGCTATTGAAGAAATTGTGCATAAAAACGTTTGGTGTAAACTGCAACTGTTCTTAATTGAGACATGTTCGATTGATTGAACATTTTTGCCATCGTATTTTATTTAAATTAACACCTTTAAAAACAAAAGAAGCAAGATATTAATTTTTTTTTCAACAAATTTCTAAATTTTTAAGCCGTTGAAATTTTTAAAGATTTTATTCAAAACATCGAAGAAATTAGAATATAGAGGTGTTTGAGTTAATTTGCACCACTCTGTAAACGAATTTGTTTTCTACTATCCAGCTAAAAAAACAATTTTAAAGTATCTTTTGTTTGCTACTGCAACTAGATAATTACAGAATGCAACAAATTTCAACTTTTATCGTGACATTTGATGATCACTATATTTTTTTTTTTTGGTTTGTTATGGTCCCCTAATTAAAAACATTAAAAATTTAGAATTTTATGGATATTCTTGTTTTAATTTTTGTTCTAAAAATTTAAATTTTCTAAGAATTTGCTCCATTGATTGTATCGTAGCTCGAAAAGCCTTATTCGATTTTTTCAAAAGAACCACCAAAAGATATCTTGAAGCCGTACAAAAATTATTTGTTTACATATTATGATATTGTTTACACTGATGCTAATCACCCATCAAAACGTTTATAGTAAAACAACTTTTGATGTGAAAATGAAAAAAAAATTAGGCAAAGATGCAAAAATAGGAATTTAGGATGATCACTTCCTGGTTGAGATGGGTTAGGCATTTAAATAAATTATCATAACTTTAAAACTTAAAAAAAGTAAAAAAAATATGTTTGAGTTTGTAAAATGTTTAATTTAATTGATCATTTCCCGGTTTTCACAAAAAAAAAAAAATTAAAATTTTTTAATATTATATTTTTCTATTTTTCAAACAATAGCAGAAAAAGCCCGATAACTTGACCAAAAAACACCACAAACAAAAAATATTAGACATGCACATTCATGTCTATTGAAAATATAATTATGCCAAATACTATAAAATTACATTTGTGGGTTGTCCGCTTCACAAATAATGCATCATACGTTGGCTCTTAAAAGATATTCCGAATAGGGTGTAATATGACCGACCCCACCCGACTATCACTTTTCCTACTTGTTATACCCTTCACATAGTGATAGGGTATATGTATATCACTTTGTCATTCCGTTTGTAATTTCTTTATTATTCATTTGCGACCCCATAAAGTATATATATTTTGGATCCTTACAGATAGGGAAGCCGATTTAGCGATGTCCGTCTGTCCGTCTGTCCGTCTGTTGAAATCAAGTTTCCGGAGTCAAATAAAAAGATACAGACCAGGTAATGGTGTCAAACTATTAAAAATATCCTGGAGACAATCGCTATTTAAAATCAGCAAAATCGGTTCACTATTGACCGAGATATAAGCGAAAACCCAGAGTAACCCATTTTTTTTAGGACAAAATCCGTGCATATATTCCTATATATCTCAGTAAGTATAGTCACTCTTGCCACAAAACTTGGCACGGATACTTATAAAGAAGGGACCTAAATAATATAAAAATTTTTTTCAGATAAGACCAGGGGAAGGGGTATTTTTTTCACAATTGCACAAATTTGGTGAAATATTTTATGCGCTATATCTCGTAAACTATAAAAGATATCGAAATGAAATGTTCCACTAAAAGTAATTGGGCAAGAATGCCTACGTTTTAAAGAAAAAATTTTTTGAGTGGGGGCAAAAAGAGGGGTAGCTCCCATACAAATCGACAATTATTATAAAATATTCGATACGCTATATCTCGGAAACTATAACTGATATCCACATCAAATGTTCTACAAAAAGTAATTGGAACACAAGGCCTACGCTTTAAAGAAAAAAATTTTCGGATGCGGGGTGAAGAAGGGGTAGCTCCCATACAAATTAACAATTTTTATAAAATTTTCCATACGATTCTTCTGGAAAACTATTACAGCTATCGACTTCGAATATTCTACAAATAATTCATACATTTTGGAAAAAAAAAATGGAGAAGAGCAGCGGGACTAGAACATTTAATAAGTTTTATTAACCTTTAAATATGGATAATGTCGAAAACTTTTAAAACTTTCTACCTCAAATCTTCTTCATCTATTTCTATTATTCATACGAACGTTAAAATTTTGTTATTTTTTTTATGGGCTTTAAAACTCGCACAAGGTTTTTTATTATATTATTTGCAGTACAAAATTACTCGGCTGGGTATATTTAAAGACCAATGTGAAGGGTATATAAAATTCGGCACAGCCGAATATAGCGCTCTTACTTGTTTTTTATTGCAACTTTTCAAATGCATTTTATAGTTTTATAAGTTTTTAACTTATATGTTGATTAGTTTTCTCAGTTGTTTGAAAATTTTTCCAAATACCTACCAGAAAGTAGTGTGTTATTAAATATGCAAAAGCTTTAGTGCAAAAAATCAATATAAAAAAAAATGAAAGAGTTTTTCTTCCTGCATGACATTGATTACGATATTTACTTCTAAGTATCGATGATATGTATAAAGTATTTAACTAACTTTTTCGTTATGTAGTTTTTTTTTTTTTTGCTTTCAAACTGACTTACATACATATTTATGTATGTACAATAATACATGCATGATTGTTTGGACTTACTATGCATTTACATATGGTCGATTCCACGTAAAAGGGACTAAACTAGGGAAAAATCTATTTTTCTTTTATTAAGCAAATCAATGAGTTTCCATCTTAAAGAAGACGAAAATAATCGAAACATAAATATATTGTTTTATATTTTATTTTAATTTTTTTTGTAAGAGCTTAAAATGATACATACTGAACAATCGTTTCTTCTTGTTTTTAACGTTTTGATGAAAAAAAAAAACAAACTCCTCACTTATCCTAGGAAAAACTTACATTGCTTTGTAATGAGTTAAAATCCAAAAAAAAAAAAAAAAAAACTTACTCATTTTAACATGGCGATGACATTGGAGGCAAGCTCTTTCCATGCTCGCTTATAAAGAGGGAGTTAAATAAGTACTTACCATGATCGCTTACAAAGAGGGACTTATATAAGCTATTACTTTATTTGCATTAAAATAACCTTTTCATTGTTGCATTTAAAATTGTTTTCTTTGATGTTTTGATTAAAACTGGTTTAAAATATTTATTTAGAGTAAGTTAAGAAATTGTCAAACTGAAACTATCTGCCTAAATTTTAGATAAGAAATAACTCATTATCTAACAACTGCTAAGTAATACAGACGGTATGTAATATTAGTTGAAAAGTAAGAAATTTGTAATGCCTAATCACCTCCTAGTTTTTGCTGGATATTATATTCAATTGAATTTAAAAACAAAGTTTTGCTTTTTATTCTGGCTTAAGTTCATAATTTTATTTCGTTTTATTAAAAGAAATTAATATTTTCCGTTAATTTTGGAAAAAACTTTATTTGGGGTTTCTTTTCTTTTGATACTATTAGAGTAGAATGCATTTCGAAATCAGCTCCGCAATTTCATCATCAGTATAGTTTGAATGACAATAGAGTGTTTGGTCCTTCATGTCCTCATACAAAAGAAATCAAACAGTGAACTTAAGCCAGAATAAAAAGCAAAAATTAGTTTTAAAAGCAATTAGTTTAACAAAAATTAAAACTAGCATTTTTTATTTAGTAAAAATAGTTTTATGTAGAAACAAAAATCAAATATAATTAAAAGCACTTTAAACTACAAGAAAAACCAGAACAACTAAGTCCGTTCTCAAGAATATTTTACCTGACTCGATCATAAATTCAAAATTCTCGAAACTTAAATTTGTGAGGTCACACCCCTCACAGCCTTCACGGATCAATGTAACCAAGAACCGTATTCTTTCGGTGTCTACTTAATATTAATCGCTTGAAAACAAACCGCCCTTGGAAATCCATTACATTTTTTCAAACCAAAATTTTGAACTGTTTGAGTTATAATGAAAAATGTAAGCAAAATGGTCACATCCATTAAAATGGAATTGCCCATATGCAAGTACTTTCGTAAAATTTTTGCTCACGTATTATCATGAATTCTGAAAGCATAAGTGTGTTGGTAAAAATAAAATTATAGAAAATTTCAGTGTATTGAGTTTTTTAGCATTGTTACTTAAGTGTGTAAACCCCTAGTAACACCCTTTACATTAGTGATAAGGGTACATATTAGTTTGTCATTCCATTTGTAATTTCTTTAATATCTATTTGCAACCCCAGAAGAATATATTTTCTTGATCCTTACTGATGAGAAAGGTGACATAGCGATGTCTGTCAGTCAGTCAACCCGTTAGTTTTTTGAAATCAAGTTTCTAAGGCCGCTTGATATTTCTCAAACTTGTTTGTGGTAACAAAACATCAGGTATTCTTGCGAAAATTTTGCTATCGGAATTCAGCAAGATCGCTCGATAACTGACAAAGATATGAAAGAGCAACTGTGACTGCTTTTAATTATTTCTCTGAAATTTTCATACAAAACCCTCTACAACTGCCCCTACACGGGTGCAATATAAGACCGATTCCCATTAATTTTTCCTTACAAACATTTTTGTAGAATAAATTCACCCGCTAACAGGGTTGCAATACAAAATTTGAAAAAATTAGGGTAAAAACCCCTACAGCCGGAGTCGCTCTTACAGGACAAAAACGTAACACATACGCCTATTAGTTTTCATCACAAACATATTCCTAGAGCATACTTACCCTCTATCTCTATTACCTAATTGGGTTCCATACAAAATTTCCAAAATGTTGTAAAAACGGCCATAACTTCCCAAGAATCGGCCTTAGAGAAATAAAGTGTACGACGGACCCCCATAAGTTTTCCCTCCCAAAACATGTTTCTGGAACATACTTACCACCTACTTCCATCGTCTAAGGAGGCTCCATTACAAAGTTTGATATATTGAAATAAATCCCCACCTGCAGCTTCCACGGTGCCCATGGATAGGTCAAATGTAGGACTGATCCTAACCCATTTTTCTTGCAAACATTTTCCTTAAACATACTAACCCTCTATCTCCACCCCTAAGGTGGTTACCATACAAAATAAGAAAAAATGGGGGTAAAAATCCTACGGGTTGTGAAGGGTATATACGATTCGGCACAGCCGAATATAGCGGTATTACTTGTTACATACACATAAGTTTATGCATGTTTCGTTTTTTTGTTAAAGAGTTTTTCTGGCGTTTCGTTGTAGTGATGTGGGTTGATTAAACAAAGTCATTGGCCATTAAAAGTGAAAGGGCTTGTAAATTTATACCCATGTACATACGTACATAAAAGTAATAAATTGCAATAGTTTTTTTGCTAAAGTTTTTTAATTTTTTAACTTTAATAATTTAGTACGTTTAATACAACTCTTAGTTTCTAACATTAGTCTTCCGCATTGATATTATCTTTGTCCTTCGCAGCAATATGTTTGTAATTTTCTTTGCTATTTTGCTTACATATTTCAACAAGATTTTGTAAAGGACGTATTCAAAGAATTTACTTCAAATTGTTGGTTTTATTGAAAACAGGTATAACATCAAAATGTGAATTCACAACCAAAGAGAATAAAAAGGCGGAAAAATTGCTCGTGTATGCCGTTTTAAAAATTTAGCCAAATGTTGACTTTATTCTAGTATTGTTTTGTAATAGGTAGTCAATAGCTATGCATGGTAGGCAATAGCTTTTATAATGTTTCAAATATAGTGTATCGAAAATTTTATAAAATAAAACCACCCAAAAAGTTTTTAAAAATTTTAATAAATATAAGAATTTTATTTTGCACCATGTTTGAAGTCGATATCTAATTATAATTTTAAAAGTTTCATATAACTTTCCCTTTTGTTTGGGGACGACCACTCTGCGAGCCTCTTTTCAATTTTTTTTTAAATGTGATACTACAGCATAACTACATTGAAGCGGGTTTCAAACAGATAATTGTAAAAGTTTCCGAAAGTTTATGCATATGTAAGGGAAAATGAATACCTTTGCCATCAAAGCTTTTTGCCATCAAAGTCTCCATTCCAAGTTTTGTGGTAACACTGGCCATACTGAAAGGTAACTAAGATATTTTCACTGATTTATTTTTTCAAATGGGCTGTCTTAAATTTTTGGTTATATATTAGTCCATAGTTAGTCGATGTTGCTGATTTAAAACAGCAACCATTTCTGAGATATTTCGAAGAGCAAAGAGCTAAAACCCGAACCAAAGGATTTGGCTTGGAGCTGCAAGCTGATATATGGGTAATTCTAAGAAAATGGGCCAAAAATGTAAGAAAAAGTTTTTGTTTTTTATTTATATTTATTTTGCAAGAGCTTAAAAAATATACATGCTGAACGATCAGCTTTTTCTACGTTTATATGAAGATATCACACCTGTCATATTTAGTTAAAGTATTTTCCTTAAGCAAAAAGTATCAAACACGATTAAAAACGCTTGAAACTACCGTGTAACTCAAGACGTTACCCTTGGCGTCGGTGATAAATTTTTTCGATTTATATCGAATTTTTTTTAGAGATCGCACTTCCTGTGTTGTTAAAGATGGGAATTATTTTGTGAGTTAAAAATTAACTCAGGGGTATCGCTAGGCTCCGTCTTCTCTCCTACTCCATTTCTAATCATTCTTAATGACTTTCTTTGACAGAATTTAAATTCTACATATTACTTTGCATACGACAGCAGCACATGCTATTAGTTCTCATTTGGCTACAGGCCTAACTCTTTGAAGATTAAAGCTGTAAGGCGAAGTATAAGTTACAAACTTAGACGTGATCTGATGCTTACAAGCGATTGCGGTCATGCGAAAAGGGTCGATTTAAATGCCCGTAACACCAAGTATATTTCGTTTTGACACATAAACACAACACAATAGAAACTCTTTGTGTTCTGGTCATGACGGAACACATTTTTTCTGTCGAAGAAAACATTCAAGTGTTTTGGTTTTTTTTTAAACTGCGAAGGAATTATTTTACACCTTTTGATCTTCTCAAAATTTATACCACCCATACCCGACCGAAAATTGAATACCCTAAAGTCTATTTTATTTTATTTATTGACTGCATAAGGGAACGTTTGAAAGTAATCATTGGTGATGTCGGGGTACTTTACGCACTCGATTCGTTGAATTTTATGATGTGTTTCACTATTCTATTGAAAATATAATTTAAAATGCTCTGAATAAATCAGGGAATTTTTCCCGAAACCCGGCAATTTTTACTTGGTATTCGTCTTTCAAAAAGAGCACACCCATTTGTAATCGACTGGCCATTGAATCACACTACGCATTACAGAGAAATTTCGTTCTTTAGTTATACACATAATATGTGGAAAAACTTCCTAAAGAATTCCCTGTCACATTTAATATCGAAAAATTGAAACCAAGTGTCAATAAACACTACTCCCTCTATTTTACTTCCCATAACCTGTATTCCTGAGTGCTGGTTATTATAAAAAAAAAATTAAAATTAAAGATAAAATTCTCTAAAAATGGTCAAGTGGTCATTATGAGCAGAAATCAGGTTCCAGTGACTATTTACTATTAAACATTTAAAACATACCAGCCTTAGAAATCAAACCCTTTTTTTATTTAAAGTTTGGAATTAATTATTTACAAGCTAAAGTGTAAGTGAAATGGTTACTCCTGTCCCAATGGAATTGCCCATATACCCTTATTGCTATGTAAAAGAGCTTTCTAAACCATTGAGAGCAACTAAAGTAGCGATTTTAAAACGCTTGCAAGCATTAATTTTTGGCGTAAAGGAAAGGAAATTTGATTAAAAAAATTCCAAGAAACCTTGAAAGGAGATTTTGAACATATGTTGCATTGCTTTAGTTCAGAAAAGGACAGCTTAGAACTGTATGAGTTTTTCTTAGAATTCGTTTCTCTAAACTCATATTTTCTACATACCTGGTGGCCCATTTAAAAGTTTAAATTTAAAAATGACATGAAAATTGTTTGAAATTTTGCCAATTTAATTTTTTTGTTGTGAAGTAGAATTTTATTGGTTAGAAATGAAGTAAAAACTTTTCATATGACTGCCCCGGCTGGCTTCACAGTACCCCACTCTTTGGTACCGATTTTCGAGCAATAGCATCACGAATTTTGGCCTTTAAATGCTCAATTATCTCTGGCTGGGCGGCATTAAACTTGACCTTTACGGTGCCTCACAGAAAATAGTCCAAAAATGTCAAATCGCGGCTTCTTCGCAGCCAACTGGCATCACCATTTCTGCTAATTAAACGACCATCACACGTTGTGTGACAAGTTGTACCATCCTGTTAAAGCCAAACATTTTTCACATCAATACCGTTAAAAGCGGCCCAAAAAAAAACCGGTTATCATGGTACGATAGGGGTCCCCATTGACCATAATGGAGAACGACGATGAGTTGTTAATGGATTCTCACGCGCACTTTAAACCACAGCTCCAATATTTTCAGGTGTACGTACAGTACGAGCACGCTTACGTGTTGGCGCATTTTGAATGACATTTTTGTGCAATTTCCGAGAAATTGTTTTTGTTTCGGAAATAGAATTCCAAAAAATCCCAACGTTACTCAATCCTAAATCGAATCATTTCTTCGGAGTAATAAGTTTTGATGCGTAACAAAGTCTATTAACAGATCTCACTCCTTCTTTTAATTTAAGTTAAAACGTTTAATACTAATCACAGCATTGTGTGCTGCAACATATGCACAAGATTATCAAGACTATCAGGAAAATACACCTCGACCTGCACCCATAAGACTGCGTCCCAGTTCCGGGCAAGTAGATGCGCCTAGACCAACACCAGTGCCAATATTAAAACAAATTAACAAGTAAGTTTTCAGTCGATATTAAATAAGAGATATTATATTGATCAGCTTTATAAATTTTCGCCAAAGGCACAATGAAGATGGTTCCTATACTTATGGCTATGAAGGGGCGGATGGTTCATTTAAAATTGAAACAAAATTAGCCACTGGCGAAGTAAAAGGAAAATATGGTTATGTCGACGAGACGGGAAAAGTACGAGTAGTGGAATATGGTGCAAATAAATATGGATTTCAACCATCTGGCGAAGGAATTACTGTGGCACCGCCCACTCTGGTGGACGAGACTAGAAGAGATCAAGAACCTGATTATGAAGACGAAATAGTTGCAAGACCTCAGAGGCCGCATGTAAGTACAAACAAACGAAGCATTTGAAATTTTAACAGGGTAGAAGTTATCAGTTATAGTTATCGAAGTGTGACATAGACCCATGACTTTTAAAGCACTTTTATTTTATTTATTTGTATGTGAGGTATTAACTCCCGTGCTAGCATTAAGTTCTTTGCTTCCTTAAATATATATAAATTCGTAATCATTTTTAAAAAGACAGTCGTAAACGTTTGTACAGAATAAAGTGTTTTCAGTTCCACATTCAAATAAGCTTTCATTCTTTTTTTTTTGAATTACAGCGCATCCATCGCCCACAAACACAATATCGACCAGCACTGCCACCGCCACCACAAGCACCAGCACCCCGTCACCAGCCACAGCCACAATATGTACAATATGAAGATGAGGAACAAGAACCAGAGCCACCACGTAGATCCCAATATTTACCACAAACTGCACCACCTAGACCACAACCACAACTGGGCCCCTCACCCCCCAGACTGCAAATACCCGGCGCTCAGCGTACTACTGATGTTGTTTACTCACCCTTACAAAAACCTTCTCGCCCAGACTATTCTCAACAACAATCATCCGAATACTCGCAATCAACTTCGTTTGGCGACGGCCAGTCGAATATACGTATTTCAAGGCCTGTTTATGCTCCCGCCCCTGTAACACCTTCATCCTCTAGTGCTAGAGCTCACGGATTTTTGGGTCCTGCAAGTGGAGGGCGTCCACATTTAGAACCTTTTCAATTTGGACCCTCCCAACATCCAGCACCAGCCCCCCGTCCCTTACCACAATCGATACCCGTGCAACAGCCTCGTTATCAACAGCCACAGATACAAAGTCGTAGTAGTAATGGAGGTGGCAGCTTGCTCGATCAGTTGGCTCGCGACTATGCCTTACCAGAGGGTACAGCACAACCATTGCATGACATTTCTTTTGGTTATTACTAGGGCTGGTGTGCAACTAAATCTAGTTATGGGAGCGTGGCCGATGAAAGTCATGTATAGAGTTTATGTAAAAAAGTTTTATTTGTAATAAGTCCATTTTTGAGTTAAAGAGATTATTTGTTGTCTATTGAAAAGTAAAGCAAACATATGTATTCCTTGTTGTATCTTTGTTTGTTGTAAATACATACATATTGCCATTTCGACGAATTTTGAAATATGTTAGTTTTGAAATTATTTTATTTTTAATTGATATTAAAATAAATTTTTGAAAAAAGAAAAAAAGAGTTTTGCTAATGCGTATTGCGTTACTTAGATATAGAAAGGGCATATCTCATATATTTTAAATTAAGATTTTTTGTGTCTAATTGTGATATATGAGCAGACATTTTTTTAAAATAAACAAAAATATAGGGGCTTATAAAAAAATTAAAAAAAAAAAATACTAGTTAGGGCCTTTTTACATTAAGGTAACGATATGTATATATGTTTATACATATCGCGACGTGAGAACCAGAGGGTTCTATCTGGCATTTTTTCACTTTTGCGTTTTTTCATTGGAATTTATTCTTTGTAATGGTTTTTATCTTTTAATAAAACCCTTTTTGTATTTTCACTTATAATTTTAGTAATAATAACAGAGCCATTGAGTTCTATATGCAAAAAAAGTGGACGCACTTAGTTCCAAAAGGTTCTATCTGCAATAAATTTCAATGGTGTTCCAAAAATATAATAAATTGATTGAGTTTGTTTTTCTAAAAGTTTAAAAATGTTAAATAACAACTAAATAACTATTAATAACTATAAAATACTTAACACTTTTTAATTAGATAAACTCTTTGAAAAAAAAAATTTGAATTTTTAAGAACCAAAAGGTTCTATGTGCAGGGTCACATTAAAGGATATTAATTTTTGGTATTTTTTTTAAACTTTTTTTTCACATGTTTTTTTATATTGCATTAAGAAAATGAATAATTCTTATTTTAACATTTTGTAATCGCATAAAAAAATTTATATATGAATAATTATTTCAAAAGTTTATAGTTTGAGTTCCAAAAGGTTCTATCTGAAATCTGTAATTAAAAAAGTTAATTTTTCTTGTGTTTTATTTTAACTTTTGATGAAACAAATTTTATATTCCAATAAATAACTGAACTAGTTTGCGTTTTCTTGTGCTTTCTTTTTCATATTTATTATTTAAATGGTATAAAAGTAACTCCGAACTTTAAAAATGCTCTCCTGAACATTTTTGAAAAAGCCAGATAGAACCCTCTGGTTCTCACGTCGCGATATATGTATTACGGTGACAATATTTTTTGTTTGTTTTATTATATATATAATTTAAACACGCTATATTTATTTAAAAGAGAACAACAATAAAACTTTTTATTTGGAAATTAACCCTTGGCCTTCTAAACTATATTACATTTTGCCTAATTCTTAAATATTCTTCATTATTCGGGGTTAATAAAGAGTTTTAATAAATTTATAATTGAAAAAACTATTTTTTTATTTATCTTTAGTTATTCTTAGCACTGAAACATTACTTATACACCAAAGTCTTTTTTTGAACTTTAACCCGTTACTGCGTAAACGAAATTTTATATATTAACGAAAAGAGGGTACACAATAGAAAAGAGCTCTGTAATTATAAAATAAGAAAAATTTGCATGTTTTTCTTTTGAAAATTTTAGTCTAGAATCAAAAGTTTTTTTATTTATCTGACTTCCGACTTCAAGCATGCAAAAAAAGTGTAGAAAAAGTACCTACCACGTGTAAAAAGTCTTCTTTTCTACCTGATTGACCGTTAAGCCTTTTTGAGACCTGTCAAACTCAATATGCATTTGGTTTCTATCTTTTTCAGTCAAAAGTTACAAAATAGATATAATTATTAAAATAAAGTTTCAACCTGTTTCTCCCTTTAGGGTTCAATATATTTCAAAAAGGTACTAAGCCCACATTCATATTTTTTGAGACATGCCAAACGCAGTTTGAATTTTGTCTATATCTTTTTTCTTTTAGAAGTAACAAAAAGTGCGTTTATAGAACCACAAGAGAAAAGTTTTCAAAAAAGTACCAAACAAAAGTGTTAATAGCTTTTTGAGACCTCTCAAATGCAATATGAATTTTTTTCTATCTTTTTTGGTTGATAGGTTACCAAATGAACCTGAGCAGTATAAAAATAAAGTTTTTTTTTAATCTTTTTTTATATCTTAGGGCAACTTAACTATTTGGTCTTTTCTTGGATACGGAATTGTAGGAACCCATTGTTCAAACGCTTTATGCGTTTAGGCTGTGCGATGATGAATCAGTCAGTCTTACCGGTGTACCTTAATAAGTGCCAATAAAACGTTGTCCGGTTTGTGTAAAATTTTATGGACAGAACTTTTAGACCTAGTGTCACAATATTATTTTTTCCACATAATCGATTTTTACCCCAACACAAGGTGGGCCAAAAGAAGTCATCCGAAGTTGTTTGGCTTTAATTTTTTCCTAAATGAAAAACTTCTATTCTGTTGTTCGATTATGTTTATTTGAACCTTAATAACTATGTTAGCTAAGTGAAGAACATGATATCGGCTTAATGGGCGCCGTCCAAATTGATTCCTATAGCGGTTCGTTTTATGGCATTTTTCATCACTTCGGCGTGAACTTCACGCGACAGATTCTCGCACTCGTTTCGAATGTTGTCCTTCAGGGCTTCCTGGATCTCGGGCTTCTTCACGTTAACACGAGACTTCAAAAAAACCGCGCAAAAAAAGTCTGAAACAGTTAAATATAAATCGCCAAAACGAGAAATGAGGCGACCTGGGAACGCCGCTTTCAGAATATCGGCTGTGGCTCACGCAGTCTGTGCCTTTGTTCCATCCTGTTGGGACCACATGTCTTCTAGTCCTAGTTCATTCAATTGCAGCAAAAAAATTTGGCTAACACGGCCCTATACCGCGCACCGTCCATTGTTGTCGTTTGACCGACGGCTTCTTCGAAAAAAATGGCCCGATGACTTCTTCAGCGTGAACAGTGCACCATGCAGGCAATTTGAGCGGGTGTATTGGCTTCTCCTGAATCACTCGTGTAATTTCGGTGCCCCAGAAGCTTGTTCACGTACTTGCTGAGGTGGAAAGGGGTCTAATCGCTAATAATGATTTTGGTCGAAAAATCGTCCACTTCGGCCTCGAGATAGAGCATGTCTTGGGTTAAGGCTATACGCGTTTTGCGGTCGAGAGGAAGCAGCTAATGCACGGACTCAGCTTTGTACGGGAACATGCGTAGGTACTCGAGTAAAATTCGCCTTAGAGACTACCGGCTAAAGTTTGATTGCGAAGCACGGCGTCTAGTCGATGTTTCTGGCGACAGCTCGACATCCTCGCCAACAGCGGCGATATTCTCGGCAGAACGGGCACTCCAGGGCCAGCCCCTCTTGACAGAATCTCGTGTTGTCCAAAACTCTTCAAGGCTTGCGGCTAAACGGCGGAGTGTTTGGGCAGTCGGTGCCGGACAACCGGGGAATTGGCGACGGAATTCGCGCTGCGTCAACACCACAGACGAATTGCTACGCAAAAAATAGACACGATTATACCACGTTCTTGGCGAGTGTATCGCTCCATGGCCTATTCCACATCTGTCTAGTTCACAAATGTCAAAATAGATTTTACATTGGCCGCCATTTGCAAAATTAAGAGCATCTTCCAATAGGGCGATTTCTTTTAGGCCAACCTTGCATAAAAAAAAATTATATACATTTTCCAGCTTTATTAAAGCAAGTTTTTCAATATGTGCTATTCTTTTAAAATTGTTAATATTTTTTTATATAAAAAAAAATAAAAAAATAAAAAAAATCACACGTTTTGTATGAAAATGTATTAAAAATATTTTTAAGTTTTCAAATTTATTACGAATATGATGGTTGATTGTCTATAAACTATTACACACCTTTTGGTTTTTGCTTAAATAAAAGATTTTGTTGATAAAAAATCATGGATATATTTTGAGCTCTGCATTACATGCTTTGTATTATTACAAAGTTATATTAAATCAATAGATTACATGTATGTGTGCAAAACTGGAAATTAAAATAAAATTGGAAAAGCTAATAACAATGTTTTTCTAAGAAGTACAGAAAAGAAATATTAGAAAGAAACTACTAAAATAAATACTTAACGGTAACAGACTGAATAATAATAATTGGAGCAATAGCAAAGTCTTAAAAAACACCAGCTTACAAAATAATAGGAATAATTTGATGTACGATCTTATAAAATAATATTTTACATGTGTTAGGTTTTCGTTGCATAATTTTAGGCTGCATTGAAATGAGGTTTATAACTAAATGATTATCGCATCCACAAACCAAACACACACAGCAGTAGTTATAAACACGTTTTGCTTTATTTTAAAAATCCCAGCAGGAAACGTAAAAACATTTGGGGAATGATATAAATATAAGAGCTTTTTCTGTTCGTCAAATTACAGATGAGAAAAAATATTTAATCGTTTTTAGTGGTAGTAGTAACCTGAAATAGAGAAAGCACAGAAATATTATTAAATAATTTTATATTAAAATAGTAACGAGTTAATTAAAATAAAATATATTATAATATTAGAGAAAAATATAACTATATACAGTGAACTCCCGATAATGTGAACTAATAAAAACATAGTTTCACATTTTTCATTATTAAACTTTCTAGCGCTGTACTGTGTTTTTTTGCTTAAAAAGATCTAAAAAGTATTGAAACTCTTGGTATTTGTAACATAACATAACATTTATGGCAACCTTAATAATTTTTTTTTCAAATTCCCCTCTTATATTAAATATTTACTTTTAAAATCGTCGTGTCCATTTTGTTCTTAATTAAAATGAATCTGTTTCGAAGGTTTCAGAAGGTTTTTATTTCTTATGTTGATAAACCACTTATATAGAGTTTTTTCCCTCATTAAAAGTTTTTAAGATCTCAGCGTTTTACGTTCCCTTGGTCCATAATTTGTGATAATAATACACTTAAAAATATTATTCTTTTTATTTCATATCGAGCAAATCGTAGGTTTTTTAACATTACATTTTACCCTAGTGCTGTAAAGCTGACCACCGACATTGCCTTGTCCTCTCGGACGTAGAATTCTTAAATGAACATATTTTTTGATAGTCAGGTGGCGATCAGGGCAATTTCGGTGAACCTTAATTGCTTCTCAATAGTTCAGGCGTGCACAAAATCTATTGGTAAATTATGTGCCGTGAGACTAGTGAACTTTGAATGGGTTCGGGGACGCATGGGTATTGAGGGGAACGAGATGGTTGATAAGCTAGCAAAACAAGTGGTCAATTTGCTTATGTAAAGGGCAATGTACGTTCGTGACCCAATCCAGTTCTTCAATGAAAGTATAGACTCTGCGGTGAGGGTCAGAGCCACAGAGCTCTCAGTAATATTTGGGGATCTTATTTATGACCTAAGGACGAATGGGGATGATAGCTTGTCATGTATTTGTTCCTGGAAGTGTCTGAGGTTTTAAGGACAAGGCTTCTGGCATTTGCCAAGAGAGTGTGGAGCAGCCTGGTTCTTCTTGTCTGGTAGCAGTAAAAACTTAAAGGGTATATGTGGGGTCTTCGGGACCAGCCAGTTCAACATATTCTAACCTAAGTGCCGTAATCCTTTTTTCAAAAGTTTATGTAAGTGATTTAATCTTTTGGTTACTCAAAAGCATTTTTGTTCATATTCAGGTACAAACAAAGTAAAAAACATAAGTTCAAATGATCTTTATGCGCAACAAAAGGAAACTAAACTTTATTAAAAAATTCGAAGTATATCTGCTTGCGTTGTTTTCATTTTTAATTAATTCGAGGAGTTTTCAAAACTATAAAATTAACAAAAATCGTGAAAATTTGTGTATATTATTTGGAAGTTCACATTACCGAGAGTTCACTGAAGATATAAAATTTACAAAGTGTTTTAAGAAACTATAAATTTCCATTCTAAAAAGGATTTGCTTAAAGTACAAAACAAATGAAAATGGAATGAAACTCTTTAGGTGTTTAAAGAAACCCTTAATTTTTTAAATTAATTATTTTTTAAACTTTATTAAATAACAAGAATTGTTTTTCCAAATTTATTCTGCTTTAATTATGTTTGAAAATCAACATTGAACCAAAAAAAAAATGATTTGACTTTAAACACGCTGCACTAAATTTGTCCATATCAAAATGAGTCATTATTGATATTGATATTAATATTGATTTGATTTTTATATTGATTTTGTGATTTATAGATGTGTACATACTTTTATTAATATATTATGACCTGAGATCTTTATTATTATTATTATTATTATTATTATTATTATTATTATTATTATTATTATTATTATTATTATTATTATTATTATTATTATTATCAAATAGGTGTATTCTATTGTATCGCTTGTGAAAAAGATTTCAAGCCATATATGTATGAAAAAAAAATATTTACCCCATATTCTAAAAAATTAAATAGTGTTATTAACCGCTTATTTGACAGAAGTCAATGGCATAATATAAAAAAAGCACTTAATGAGCCTACTTTAATTATTTTTAATAAAGAAAAAACGCAATGGACTAAGGATAAAATCGACTATGAGCTTTGGTTACTTGACTTGAAAAATTAAAATGAAAATACATAGTTGATTGTAAGTCAAAAATCGATTATTGGTTGTGCTTACCATTCCCTAGTAATGACAAGGTGTTAGCTATGGGTTAATAAACAACATTCATGCAAATAAATTAAAATTAAAGCATAGTTTAAGGAGCTATGTTTATATTAGAAATCATCAGCCACCCAAAGAGCCAAATGACTGGTTAAGAGAATTACATAAGGATTTAAGAATTCTAAAGTTTTGCAAATTTAACAAACAGGAAACAGTTCAAAGGAACTGATGGGTAATGCCAAAGGTCGAGATATCATATTGTGGTAAGCAAAGTTGAAAGTTTTAGCTTGAGTAGGTATAATAATTTATAACGGCATTGACATTTTAAAGCGCCATCTTGTATCAATAAAAGAAGATGATTTAGCGGAAAAGTTTTTTTAAATCAAATCTTTAACATGCGAAAGAAGGGACAATGAATGCTTTATTTAAAGATTGAGACCTCTGAAGACCGATCTTATCTCAGCTAGAGTTGTGCCCGACTCGTTACTTTAGTTCGTTTTTGCCAACAACCTCGTTCATTTAATCTCCAAACCCTATATAAATTACATTGTGGTTAGTGGAAAAAACGAACGAGGTTGTTGCCAAAAACGAACTAAAGTAACCGATTGACCCAACTCTAATCTCAGCTAATAACCAGTAGAGTTGGGTCAATCGGTTACTTTAGTTCGTTTTTGGCAACAACCTCGTTCGTTTTTTCCACGAACCACAATGTAATTTATATAGGGTTTGGAGATTAAATGAACGAGGTTGTTGGCAAAAACGAACTAAAGTAACGAGTCGGGCACAACTCTAATAACCAGCCAAATTGTGAAAATCCATTAAAGAAGAAGAAGAATAACTTATAAAAATTTAAAATTTTGCTGCTTTTAAATGTCTTTCGTGATTTTTAATTGCAATTATTTTTGCCAAAAACTTTTTGTTATTTACTTTTTAATTGGAAAAAAGTTTTAGAAGCCCGGAGTGAACTTTACCAAATGCAGTTACTGCTAGACTTATGCGTTACTTACTAACAAAAACAACGAAGCTACAACGAAGCAAGCATGGTGAAATTATGTTGACTAGGTGGTGTTACGAGCACAGCTGATCTACTTTTTTCATGCATAAATTGTGGCTGGGTTGTCAAAAATGTTTACTTTTACACATCTTGTTTGACACCTGAGCCAACGAAAACGAAAATGTTATTCACCACAATTTTGTTGTAGACTCTTTCAATTAAATTAATATTTGCCCCCACATTTCATAAACTGAATTTCAATTTTTTCGTTTAACTGTCAAATTTTTATTTTATTTACAAATAAATTTTGACAGTTGGTCAAAAAACTCGAACACAGACAGCAAAATCGTATTGAAAGACTTACTAACTCGACAACTGCCAAACTTATCAATTCACAGGGCAATACACGACTTGATTTGAACATCAAGCGCTTCAGTTGCCTTTTGGATTAAAGCGTGTATGGGGTGCATTAAGAATTGATTTCAATTTTAATATATTAACTGGGATTAATATTGTTGACTTAAGTTCTTTTTTTTTTATTTTAATTGTTTCAACAGCAAGTTATGTAGATTTTAACCAAGTTCTTGAAAATAATTTATGAAAACTTATTTAAATTTTTTTTTTTTTTCAATGTTTAAATAAATTTGTAAATCAATTAGAACCATGTTTAAAAATGCAAAAAAGAAGACTCCCTTGAAAAATGATGATTTTGAGTTATGACTGTTTTTGATTTAGTGTGCAGCATGTATACAGAAGTATGCACCAATATGAGAGATACTTAAAGTTTTTCCACATTGCCAAAAGAAAAATGTTTGTATGTATTCAAAAAATATTTTAATGAGAAAACAAAATAATAAATATTTCAATACCATTAGAATGATGGTGTATGCAAAAATAAAATAAAATAATTTGAATAAATAAAATAAATAAATAAATAAATTTTTAAATAATTAAGAAAATGCATTTGATAACTCTAAACTACTTAGACTAGAAACTAATTTTTAAGTTTTTTTTCTTATTTTATAATTTATGCAAATTCCATTATTGGATTATACAGCAGAGTATCAAAGTTCTCAAGCTGATGACCAGCAAATACGAGAGCTTTGCGTTGTAAATGCCCTGCAGTCATATCCGCAGCATTCCGTTTTACTTTATAGGGACCATTATAGACTGGTTTGCTTTGTTGGATGTGATATTCATATTTAGATGGTGTAGGCTGATAGTAAATATATTTGTTCTTTTGTATAGCTGGCGGTAAATATTTAGCAGGCCCACTTTGAGTGGGAATTTTATGTATGTTCTTCTCTACGGCATAAGAGACTTGAGCTTGTAGCGGTTGATGTGTATTTGTTACTTCAAGAGCCGCTATTATCGGTGCTAAGTTATTATTTGAACCACCCGAAGCAGCATGATAATTGTTATATTTATAGGTATTTGGATTGTTCTCCTTATGGGGTGGCTTGTAGTCATAACCCTCGTTGGGATGTTTTTCTATATATGCTTCTTCGGGTGTTTGTTTTTGTTTTTGCATTTGATGATATAAGTCGTGGGGATTTTTGGATCCATAAGCTGCTGTTATTTGTTGGGTGTGCGATAGAGATTCCAAAGGTCCCAAGTCATTTGGCAGACCATATGAATTTAAATCGACACCTTCTCCAGTGCCTGTGCTACCATAGCCAGTACTGTAACCGCCTCCAGCGTTTAAAGTATCCAGTGTTACCGTCTTGGAGGCTGTATATTCCGTTTTACCATCAGGTAACATACTCAGAATTTCTTGCAGTTGTGTGGCCGCCTTGCGAGTCTCCTCTTCCGTTAGCTTATAATGGCGTCCATAAATATTAAATTCTTGACCCGTGTAGGCTGTTGTGTAGATTTTGTAAGAAGATGGGTCGCATCAATTCGGGTTAATTGTTGTAGTAAAGTGTGGTTTTTGTGTTTTGTTGGTGTAGATAGTAAAGTGGAATAGTTGATGTTGTTGCGATATAAATAGAAAAGTTTGAAAAAAGAGAAAATCTCATACGATATAATTTAATAGATTGAATTAGTAAATTATATATCCTGAGTACCAAGGCATATCGATACAAGCAAGGCATATCCATACAAGGTGGCCGCAAGAAAAAAATTAAGGGAGCCGTTCTCTGGCCCTTTATTTATCTTTATATGAATGTTGACACCAAAATTAAAAAATAATTTCAAGTTTAGTGTCAAACTCCATATAAAAAAAAAGAAGAGAGAGAACGGCTCTCCTAATTTTTTTTTGCGGCCACCTTGTATTGATATTCCTTGCTTAGAACTTATTTATAGTATTTAAGAGAAAAAATGTTTAACTTGTGGGTTAGCACATTAGGATTAAGATTATAAGGATGTGTTTTTTGTGTAAGTAAAGTTATATATATGTATAAGTGTATGCTTGTGAGTGTGTGTTTGTGACATAAACATTGTATCAATACATTATTATTTATTATTATTTATTTTTAATTATTATTTACTTACATCTACAATGTCTAGATTCTACATTTAAATTTTGTTGCTGCTTAGACGAGATCGAAAAATTGATCAAATTAACTTGTTGTGTGTGAATCTCGTCTTATTACAACTTCTTTATAAAAATACTAGCTAAGCCCCGGTGTGCTTCGCTACCCCAATCATAGTAAAATTATTAAAATATGTAAACAAAAGAGTTAATATATTTTTTAATTTATTGGTTGCCCCACATAAGTTGCAATAAATAATAAGTCAGCCCTACTATTTACTTAGCTCATAAAAATTCGAAATTTACCAGGCTTACAGTTTTGGATATTCAGAAAGTTTTAATAAGCAAAAATTATTTATAAACTTCTATATATAATCTTAGCCCCTTACTTCCGACTTTAAGTAACTCGCTGTAAAAATTTCAAAAAAATCGATCCACTGGTGTTGACAGCTATAAATTACAAACATACATACATATGTATTTACATACATACATACATACATACATACATACATGCATACATACATACATACATACATACATACATACATAAATACATACATACATACATACATACATACATACATACATACATACATACATACATACATACATACATACATACATACATACATACATACATACATACATACATACATACATACATACATACATACATACATACAACCTTTCTTTATATAATATAGATACAGGGATCACATATCAAATATTTTTCAAAAGAAGTTCAAACTTCTCTTATATTGTTTAATTAAAATTTTATTATGCTTTTGTGCAAATTTTTGTGCCTCACCAAAGAAAAAGGTCTGAGACCCACCTCCAATTATACCGATCGACACAGAATCACTTTCTGAGTCGATTAAAACCTGTCAGTCCATCCGTCCGGCTGGGAGTTAGGTTGAATTCCAAAACGCAGTTTGCTTTGCATCACGAAATTTCAAGTTTTTCCTGAAAGCAAAGATGGTGTTTCTGGTAATATCTTCTACTTCCAAATGAGTGCTTACAGTTATATTAATGTCCTGGAAGCAAAAAACGTTGTCCAAATTGTAAAGAGTGAATAAGGGAAGAAGTTGAAAATTTTTAATGCAAGGCAAACTGCGTTTTGGAATTCAGCCTTATTAATGTATTCTTGTAAATAAAGTAGAGACCGCATTTTTGCAGATATTTCGATGAAATTTGGAACAGATAAGTTTTTTGGCATAAGAAAAAAGCATGTTGTTTGTGGTGATGATCAGTTAATTTTTCGACAGAGCTCCCATACAAATGTCCTCCCGGATTAAGCGTCTTGGGCTATAACTGGCTCAAATATAACCTTATCTTCACATTATTTTGCACGTTTGTCTATCTTTATGCCACCCATTTTTGTACCGAAAATAAATATTATCGGTCTATTTTTGAGCTTCATAAAAATTGCAACAATAAAAGAACCAGTATGAAAACTTACATTTTTGTGGGCGCTGCAATCCTCCATTTTTGTCCTTTAAAATTTCGGAATTAGAGGCCTTCTATATGTGTGCCAATTTTAAAAAATCAGTGCAATAAAAGTACCAGCATAATAAGTTTAACTTTTATGGGCGTGGCACCGCCCACTTTTTTACCTTCAAAATTTTAACTTTAAAAGCCGCTTATGTGCGAACTAATTTCCAAAAATCGGTCTGGAAGAGGAATTTAAATTATGTTTCTATCTTATTTGATTTTAAAATTACAAAAAGTACTAAAACCTAATTTTAACCCTTTCTTGCCCTTAGGATTTAATAATTAAAAAAGTATCTAAAAACATACTCATATTTTTTAGGCCTGTTACACTTAATTTGAATAATGTTCCTATCGTTATTGGTTTAAAAGTTACAAAAAACGAATAAAAAAATCAAAATATATTTTTAACCCTTTTTTTACCCTTTGGGCCCAAAATTTGAAAAAAGTACGAACAGCGTAATCATATTTTTGTAAAACCTATCGAACGCAATTTGAAAAATTTTTCTATCTTTATTGGTTTAAAAGTTACAAAAAAGTACCAAAAAGTACCATAATAAAATTTTAACCCCTTTTTTCGCCCTTTCGGACCAACATTTAAAAAAAAACTCCAGATACCTGTCTGTTTGTTTCTTAAGGAAAACGCTAAACTTTTTAAATTTTGTTTCTATCTTATATATGTACATCAAAAGATAGTAGGTTACAGATTTTTCCCTTTTTGTCCCCTTTTTATCCCTTTACGGGCCCAATGTTTAAAAATTCATGTGCATTTAAACAAACATGTAGAGCTTAACACGTGTTATAAATTTGATGTATTTAGCTCTACGCGTTTGATCAATATGGCCTTGGGTAATTTTGTTAGGCCATTCATAACCTAACCTTCCCACACAAATGGGCGTATTGTGGGCGTGGCAGCAATAGTTTTTAAAAAAAAGTAGCCTATTGTTCCTTCCAGACTTGAGATAACTCCCTGTAAAAATTTCAAAAAAATCGGTCCACTGGTGTGGCCAGCTATAAAATACAAACATACAAACATACATACATACATACATACATACATACATACACCCCTTCTTTATATAATAGATTTACAGCAGAGATTCTATTAACTACAATTTTACAGACTTTTAATATAATTACAATAGTTAGTTGGTTATCTGCATTTATATGTATGAAGCAACAGCGTTTGTGACTAACTGACCGACTCATTCATCATCGTACAACCCAAACGAGTTGAGCTGGAGACGTACCTGCCCATATGTATAGATTCATTAAGAAGAAATTTTTTGAAAAACGGGATTGCATATTCTTATATCCTAAACAGAATTAAAAATGTATCACACTTTGCTCAAAAAACAAAAAATTACCAGTGTCTAGCGCTTTTCAGAACCCTAAGGGGCAAATTACCCAGTGTCTTGCGCTTTTCAGAACCCTAAGGGGCAAGACAGACAAAAAAAACTTTGATAATATCTAGGTCCACTTCGCAATTTTTAAGACAAATTCGAGTTGCCTTCGATAGGTTTTTAAAAAAAAATCTGAAATTATTTTTCTTAGTTTTTTGAAACTTTGACCCTAAGGTATAAGAAAAAAAGTTTAAAAATGGGTGAAAATTCTATATTGGTACTTTATAGGTACTTTTTATAACTTCTGAATCACTAAAGATGGAAACAAAATTCAAATTCCGCTCGACAGGTTTTAAAAATATTGGAACAATTTTTTGTTTTTCAATTTTGTTACTTCTAGACTAATAGAGGTAAAAGCGAAATTCAAATTGCCTTCGACAAATTTTTAATAAATATGACAAGTTTTTTGATACCCATTTAAAATATTAGACCCCAAAGAACTTGACAGGGTAAAAACAATATTTTGTTACTGTTTAGGTTCACTTCGTAACTTTTTTTTACCAATAAATACCAAAACAATATTCAAATTGTGTTCGACTGCTTTTAAAAATAACTAGATATGATTTCGTACTTTTTTGAAAGACAGGGTGATTTTGGTACGGCTTAGGTTAAATTTGTAAGTTATAGAATTAAAATTTCGTTCAACAAGTCAAAAAAAGATAAGAATAAGTTTTTGCTATCTTTTCCAAACATTTTGTCCTAAAGGAAAAGACAGGTAAAAAACTTTATTTTGATACCGCTTGAAGCCATTTTGGAACTTTTGAACCAATAACGATACAAATATAACCAAAATTGCGTTCGAATGGTCTTTCAAAATAAAAATATGAACGTGACTTTAGTCTTTTTAAAATTTTCTTTCACTGAGTCTTTAAAAAAGTGCAAATATTACCTGTGGCACTATTAAAGTACTTTTTTCTTTAGATTTTGAGTTTCAAAATATGAGAAAAGGGGTTTTGGATCATCATGAAGGTCGGAAGTCAACTGAGTGAACAAAAATGTCTTTATGTTAATTTTTATTTATTGTTGAACTAATTGTTTTTAATACAAATTTTTCAAAAATTTGTATTAAAAATGTCTTTATTTACATGTTTGGTAGTATTTTTGCATTTATTGAGGTTACAAATCTCGAAATATGTAATTAAAGGCTATTGACTCAGATTGGGGTCAAAAAGGGGGTAAAAGTACTTATTTTTATTTGCTGAGTTTATAACTCTAGAAATATGAAATTAAAGACTATTGTTGACCCAGGTAAAGTTCAAAAGTAAGCGAAATAAAAAAAAGGATTTTTTTCGGATATGTGGTACTTTTTGCATTATTTTAAGTTTTGGACTCTAGGAATATGAAGTTAAAGTTAAGGGACCTTAAATGAGGTTGGACGTTGAACAACCAGACAAAAATTATTTTTTGTAACATTTTTGGCACTGTCTTTAATTTTATTAACTCAAAAGCCTAGAATTATCAAAGTATTAGACTAAATTAAGGTTAAAAGTTAATTATGCTGTCAAAAAGTAATTTTTTCACATTTAGATATTTTGGGTCTTTTAGAAATTTAAAATAATAGTTTTTGACCCCGGTTGATGCCAGAAGTCAATGGGTCAAAGCTTTTTATTATCGCATTTAGTACTTTGTTTTAATAAATATTCAAAACATCGCTTACGAAGATGCGGGTTAATTTATTTATTTATTTATTTATAAAGCTATAATCGGCCAAGCTCGACTTTATTATTACATGTATTATGTATTAAAAACCTATTTTTAAGGATGGAAAACTTATATGGTATCAATAGTTCATAATTAACCGATCAGATTTAGAATCAGCTTAACGATTAGTGGCGTAAGGCCCAATGTAATATTTAGGGCAGTTATAGGTGGTAATGTAGAAAGGATATATGTATTAGGGCTATGTAAAATAACAAAACCTATCATTACCAATTTCCATTGAACTATGGCTACTTAAAATAGCTTATATGCGCTTACTTAATTACAAAAAATGTGAGCTGTACCTTAGTTACAGGAATACGTGGACACCCAGCCAGACGGTTACATGAAAGAACGGTCAATCGATATAGTTGACAGTATAATACACCCCCCATATTCTTACATATGGGTAGAATGTAATGTAATAATATAAGTAAGATTAAAGTAAGGAGCTTACGGTTAAAAATTGTTAAATATACAGTTTAGTTTTTACTACTAACTACCAAGTAAGTAATCTAATTATGTGGCTTTTAAAGCCTTTAATAATTATCAAATATTATGAATAGGGGTAATAAAGTGCTACTTGCACATAGTTTTTGTTAAAAATTTAATATGTATACTTTTGAAATATATATTTATTACAGTCTATTAATAAGAGAGGTTAAATGTAAAATATGGTCATTAGAATTTTGTATTTACAAAAGTTATTAGATCCAGCAAATAAATATATCTACAAGTCGTGGTAAAAAAATATAATTTGATTTTTGTGTTAAATAAGATCAACCCAAACCAAAAATTACTCCTTTCTAAACATTGCGATCAGTTCCCAGCACAATAGGTCGAAATCTGTAAGATGCGTTACAGAAACGTCAGGCAAATTGACAGAATTCCTTATGGGTTCTGTCAGGTTTCTGACCGGGGAATATATGAAACGAAATCTATCACATGTTTCGTCCCAATTTTCTTAGCTAATTTTTAGGGTTTGTTGTAGGTTAAGTTTGTCTGTATGCATTTGATTGGTTCTTATATCAAATATAGACAAACCCTATAAATTATCTAAGAAAATTGTGATCAAGTTTCGGGAAATATTTAGAAAATTTTTTTTAATACAAAATGTTTTTGATTCCAGTAGCCTTAATAATACATTAATGATACCCAATGGGTATCCAAATGTATAAGGAAAATGTAAATTCAAAATATGCAATAGCAAAAAATTGTTTGTTGGGTTTTTCAAGGAACTCTTTAATGGCTTGTTTATAGTAATTCTCACTCAGTTTATTGAAGTTATTATACAAAGACAAAAAATTTTTAATGAGGTTTTTCAGGAATTTGGTTGAAGTCTACTGACTATTTGGTATAAGATCCAATGGAGAGCATATAGACAAACTTAACCTACAAGAAACTCTTCATATTCTTTTATATAAAATATGGTTTAGTTTCTTAGTTTTATTTATGTATAACATAACTTAACATACCTTTAATTGGTGTTGAACCGACGCATTTATGACACTGTGCGGCCAATATTAGGAAAAAAATTTTATTTATGAACCCTTGTTCTATAGACTTTGTTTTATAAAAAACAGAAGGAATTATTAAAAATGTTGGTTTTTAAGAAAGTAACGGATAATTAATAATGAACCTTTTTTGATGAGTACGCAACATATAAAAGAATATGCAAAACATTGCGAAAAGGTAAAATGGGTAATTCAACAAATACTGTACATAAGGCGGGTTGATTTTTATTTTATAGTCTAGTATTGCGTCCAGGGTGACTATTTAATTCTGGTTCGAAGGTCAGTACGCTTTTTAGTTTTTATAGTTTAAGTACCACCTTCAATAATAGCGATTGAATTAAAATTACTTCCTTGCTTGATTAATACATGCTCGTAAAACCAGGTCGTATTTTTAAAGATAGTTGTTTCAGAAAAAAACTAGATTTAAGAAATTAAAATAATTTTTAATACTCTTTTTGCTGCTAAAATATACTTGAATATCTAGTGTTGGTATAATTTGAGTAAAAATAGGTCTTTCAACAAAGGTCTTGAAACAAACATATATCATGAAAAAAAAATATAAATTTATGATGATATGACCCCCAAACCAAAGTTTGTGTCCCCAGCGGCATGAGTAAACATACTTTAATCGTGACTGAATTTTGGCTGTCGGAAAATCTGTAAAGTCTAAATATTTTGTACTGTTTCCATGGTCAAAAATGCAACATCGGGTTTTACAGTCACCCTAGTGTACATGTATGCATATCTTAATATTATCAATTATGCAGTTTAAGTTTAAAGATGCTAATATCTTTTATAAAAACCTAAAAACATTGCTAATCAATTAATCAATTAATTAATTAATTATTAATTTTTATGCATTTTAATATATTAAATTGTTTAGTTATAAATGTTTTATAATTGTTTAACAGAAAATACCTGCATATATTTATACACACATACATATATATATACATGATTAAATACTTATGAAATACAATCGATATAATTTCATAAGAAAAATAGTCAAAATTCAATAACAAACATTTAATGCCTGCAGAGCAAACAGCTGAATTCACCTAACTTGGCTAAAACAATTAAAAAAAATTAATATTACGAAAGAACAGAAACAAAAACATATTCAACTTATAAAAAGAGTTCAAACCACATTTTCAAATCAAATTTGTAATAATATTTGCTATTAGTACTTTACTATTTCTATTAAATATGCGGCGATCATGTCTGGCAGAAAACACGCAATCGCAAATAACTTTACGTTTAGACAAACACACAAATACACTGTTTTATATTCGCTAATACGTCACTACAATTTGTTTAGTGAGTTAAAAATTAATCAATAAATGGCTATACTTTTATACATCTTAATACTCTAAAAAATTTTTTTGGTAAACATTTATTAATGTATTTCAAACGTTTGTGTGTGTTAATAAAAAATATGCGAAAAAATGCCAGTGTATTGGGTTTTTTGCAATGTTACTGCCATGCCTGAACCCCAGAGGATTGTTTGTCTGCTACATTTATATTAAAAGAAAAAAAAAAACACTCAAGTTGAAGCCAAAATGTGCTTTCACTTTTAAAACGTCTGTCTTACACACCATATGACATTGGCTCTGTGTATGGTTCACCACTAAATTTTTGCAATTTTTTCAAACGGAAGTCTTATGCGCGCCTTTGCAAATACCGGTAGAGAAAAACAATACAAAGCAAAAAATCGCAGTCGGTTAAGCTCGACTATATTACACCCTATTTATAGCACAATTAATTATAATTTTATCATAAAAAAGCAAAAGCTGGGCGCCACGCCTTTATGATTTCTCTTACCTTAGGTACGTGTTCACCCATCACATTATGTGATGATTATGTACAGCAACTCAACTTCAGTTGTGTTGCCCAACGGCATCCACAACAACTCAGTTGCCACATTGCTAACCATTTGTTAACCAAAACTGAAAACTTTTGGCCGTCAGTTGTCATCTGACAACCGAAGTGAAGTTGCTATACGTAATTGACCACAAAAACCATCAGCCTTGTTTGAGCCTTAAAAAAATCTGGTTGCGTTATCGTTTGTTGTTTAAATTACCCTCACAACAATGTGGAATGAACAATTAAGGTACGTTGCTTAAAGGGTCATTTATACGTGACTTAACCATACCACAGTAAACAGCTGTTCAAACCAAACTTATGGGCAGCACTGTATTTGATTATTGGTGGCTTACCTTTATGCCATAACCATAACCTTAGAAACCAATTCAGTTTTGGTTTTTATGGCAACGGTTATGGTAATGGCGTTACGGTAAGTCACATATAATTGAACCTTAAGAGAGCAACGTATCTATACCTATATCTTCACCTATATCTATACCCTGGTGCGGATTCAGGGGGAAGAAAAATGAAATTTCCCACCCCAAAACTGTTGCATATAGTGCTATAGTACCATCACTGCCTATAGTGCTACTGTGCCATCACTGCCTTCGTTAAGTTAAGAAGAACAATAAACAAGAATGATTCTGATTTCTAAACTAAAACACACAACATGGTGTCAGAAGCGGAATACTTAAAAAAGTTATAAATTGAAATTAAATTGTATTAAAAAAAAAAAAAAAAACACAAACAAGTTTATTGGAAAAAGTCTTTCAATAAAGGGTCTAAAATATATAATAATAAAGTCGAGTTATTTGTTAACTTAAAAGAAATATATTCAACATAACCTAACAATGCCGGAAACTGAAGAAGAGCCAACAACAGCAAATCAGATGAAAATTCAAGGCAATCAATTTTTCGCAACGTCACTGCAGCCAATCAACCTAAAGTTTACTAACTTAGCCAAGGAATGGAAGTCATGGTTCACACAATTTAAAATATTTTTAACAGCATCCAGTTTGGAGTCCCAGTCTGACCGCCGTAAAGTAGCATTACTGCTTCACCATCTTGGCCCAGAGTCGTTGGAAATTTTCAATTCTTTTGACGAAGATGTGGACACTATTTAATATACGGGTTTAATAAAAAAGTTTGATGGTTATTTCATACCCAAAGTAAATATTGCTATGGAAAGGCATACATTTTTTGTCTGCGAACAGCAACCAGGACAAACCATTGATGAGTACGTGACTTTGTTAAAAAATTTAAGTTTAACCTGTGAGTTTGGGATGTTACGTGAGGATTTGGTGAGAGATATTTTCACTTGCGGCTTATCTATTAAGATGGGAAATGTTCGGGAAAAATTGTTGGCTGAGGGTGGTATTTCATTGGACAAGGCTGTTGGTATTGCAAATGCTATGGCAATGGCAAAGGAAAATGCTTCAAAGCTTGAAGACTCCAATGAATCTGAACCAATGATCAACACGTTAAGAAAAAACAAATTTAAATCTAATCGTACAGTAAATTATAAACCACAAGTAAACTGCAGTCGTTGTGGTCAAATTCATCGAAATAAGTGTCCGGCAGAAAGCGCTAAATGCCATAATTGTGGAAAAGTCGGCCATTTTGCAAAATTATGCTATATGAAGAAACGAATGGTAAAAAACGTGCTAGCTAAGGAAGAAGAAGATAGTGATGGTGAAGAAGAAGAGGAGAATTTGTTCATAGGGGCGCTCTCAAAAACAACAACAACAGCAGCAGAATGGAATATTGAGGTAAAAATCAACAACAACAAACTGATTCTTCAAATAGACACAGGGGCACAAGCCAATATAATATCTTTAAAAACAGCGGTGTTGTTAAATGAAAAAAAAAACTTGAAACAAACTAACGTAAAAATTTGTACATTTAGTGGCGAAAAATTGCAGGTCTTAGGATCGGTAGATTTAAAAGTTTTTTTTTATAATCGAGTTTTTATTTTGAAATTTTTTGTAGTAAATATTGATTGTAAAAATATTATTGGCCTTCAGTCAGCTATAAAAATGAATTTGGTTAAAAATGTAAATGCTATTTCCGTAAATAATATGATTGAAAAATATTCGGATGTTTTTGGTGGTCTTGGTCTTTTACATGGTGAATGTAATTTGAAGGTAAGGGACGAAGTTTCTCCTGTGGTTGATCCACCACGAAAAATTCCATTTAAACTATATGGTAAATTAAAAGTTGAATTAAATAGAATGATTGATTTGAACGTTATTAAAAAAGTTAGTGAACCAACAGAGTGGGTGAGTTCTATTGTCCTCGTTACTAAACCTAATGGAAGTCTTAGACTTTGTTTGGATCCGAGAAATTTAAACCAGGCTATCCTAAGGCCACATTATCCTTTTCCAAATGTGGAGGATTGCAAGGCTAAATTAAGTGGATCAAAATATTTTACTTCACTGGACGCTAACAGTGGTTTCTGGATGATTCCTTTAAGTGAACAATCTTCGAAATTATGTACTTTCAATACGCCATTTGGTCGATATCGGTTCTTGAGGCTTCCCTTTGGTATAAACGCGGCACCAGAAATTTTTCATGCTGAAATGGTAAAGTTATTTGGTGACATACCAGGGTTAATCATTTATATTGATGATTTTTTAATATATTCATCTTCAATGGAGGAACATTTTGAAATTTTAGAATCGGTTTTTCAAAGGGCTAGGGATGTTGGATTAAAATTCAACAAATCCAAGTGCAAAATATTACAGACTGAGGTTAAATTTTTAGGTCATGTATTTAGTAATTTTGGGGTTAAACCGGATGATGACAAAATAAAGTCGATTGTTAATATGCCAAGACCAAATAGTGTGAAAGAATTACAAAGATTCTTAGGCATGGCAAACTATCTAGGTTCCTTTATAGAGAATTTGGCTTCAAAGAATAAAAGTTTAAGGGAATTGTTGAAAAAAGAAATAGAGTGGCACTGGTCGTCAAGTCATGAAAAGGAATTTGAAAATCTTAAAAATGAGATAACTAAATCTCCCGTATTAACATATTTTGACCCAAATAAGCAATTAACGTTGTCTGTTGATGCTTCTAAATTTGCACTAGGTGCAACAATTATGCACGACAAACGACCAATTGCATATGCGTCAGTTTCTTTGACAGAAACACAAAGAAATTATGCACAAATAGAAAAGGAATTATTTGCGATACTTTTCGGTTGCACAAGATTTCACCAATTTGTCTATGGCTCAAAAATTTTGGTCGAAACTGACCATAAACCCTTAGTCAGTTTATTTAACAAACCACTTTACAAAATTCCAGCGAGACTTCAACGATTTATGTTGCGTTTGCAATCATATAATCTTTCGGTCATGTACAAGTCTGGAAAATTTTTACAAATTGCCGATACTCTGTCAAGAGCCCCCTTATCGGAAACAGCGTTGACTGATATGGAAAAGGAACAATCTCTTCATTGCAATTTTGTAGCTTCTCATTTAGAGCTTCCATTTTCGAATATGGAAGTTTTAAAGGAATCCACGAAAAATGATATAATTTTTAATAAAATTTTTGAGTATGTTAGGGACGGGTGGCCGAAAAACAAGAAAAATATTGATGAAAATGTAATGCCTTATTTTAAAATTAAGGATGAAATTTCAATTTTAGATGACATTTTATTAAAAAATCATCAAATATTAATTCCAAAAGATTTACGTAAAACCATTTTGGGAAAGATTCATGAAGGGCATATGGGTATGCATAGGTGTAAGGACTTGGCTCGTCAGACTATTTATTGGCCAAATATCTACAATGATATTGAAAATGTAGTTTCAAACTGCGAAATTTGTATGCGATACCAAAATTCAAATACAAAGTCTGAGATTTTACCGCATGAAATTGTTGATTTGCCATGGTTCAAACTAGGTTGTGATTTATTCGAATATAAAAAGAAAATGTACCTTCTCGTCGTTGACTATTATTCAAAATATATTGAAATTGAGTTGCTTAACTCGAGTTATAATAGCTCACAAGTCATACGTAAATAAAAGTCAAATTTTTCGAGACATGGAATTTCATTTATTCTAATAACAGATAATGGTCCACCATTTAATTCTCAGGAATTTAAAGAGTTTTGTAAAAATTGGGATATTGATCATAAAACATCAAGCCCATATTTGCCGAGGTCTAACGGATTAGCTGAAAGATCCATACAGACAATTAAAAATATATTGATAAAATGTGAGGAAAGCAATTCCGATCCCTATTTAGCTTTACTTCAATATAGGTCAACGCCCAAGGGTTATTTACCCAGTCCGGCTCAATTGCTTATGTCACGGTCCCTAAGAACCAACATCCCTTCTATCACAGATAATTATAAACCAAAAGTTGTTAATGCGAATGAGTATAGGGATAACTTAAACTCAAAAATAAGAAAATATTCAGATTATTATAACAAAACTGCGAAAAGGGTAGATCCGGTTAATGAGGGCGATATCGTAATGTTTAAGAAAACACCCACAAGTTGTTGGTTTCAAGGGCAAATTATAGAAACTTGTAAAGAACCAAGATCATTTGTAGTAAAAGATAACAACGGAACTATTTACAGGCGAAATCAAGACCATATACGAAAGACACCGGAAAATAAAACAAATGAAATCCAAGATAGAATCACACAGGAAACCATTCAATCACGTATTGAAGGGGCAATTGAAAATGAAATTAAAGAAAAAGAAATTGAAAATTATGAAAATAAAAACTATGTAACAAAAAAGGGTAGAACTATAAAACAACCTAAGAAATTGAATTTGTGAAGCTCATAATAATAACTTATTTGTTTTATATAAAATACATTTTGTAACTTATATTTAATTTATAATTAAAACAGAATATTCTTTTATAATTTACTTTTGTATAATAGTATAAAATTTATAATATACATCTTTATCTATAGTATTACACTATTATTTGAATTAAATGTTTTGTATATTAAAAGGGAGATGTTGCATATAGTGCTATAGTGCCATCACTGCCTATAGTGCTACTGTGCCATCACTGCCTTCGTTAAGTTAAGAAGAACAATAAACAAGAATGATTCTGATTTCTAAACTAAAACACACAACAAAAACCTTTAAAACTTCATACGTAGTTACGAAACAAACGTTTGATATTGTAAGTTTCATTAAGGATTCGCCCCCACCAAAGCTTGAGCTGGATCCGCGCCTGTATATACCTATACATACACCTGTTACAGATCGTTTTCTAAAAAAAATTGAAAGAACCATTTCTGTCAGAAAATCATTTTGTGTATGTTTGAATATATGGTATCTCGATATCGTTATATATTTAGTTTATGAAGTTATATATGACTTCTGGGAGTAGCGCTTATATAAGACCCAAAAAATATTACGGACCTTGAAATTTTCAGTAATTATTATTTTATTTCCTTCTATATAAAAATTTAACGAGTCCGATTACGTTTTAATGCCATTTGTTTATATTAAGTGACTTAACTATCAGATTAACCCTTGTATGGGAGGAAAAGTCATTCACTAATGAACGACTGCTGGTTAAAAAAAGACTTCCTTTCAGAAATAGGACTTATATGGGAGCAATAGAAATTTTCCTGTCTCTAGTCAGAATTGTACATTTTTGTATAAAAATTCCTTAAGCTCAATTTTGTATCAATTCCAGTATGATTTAGGTACTTTAGTGTGGAGTCTTATATACTCTTCCCATTGGTCTTATTATATTCCCAGCCATCTGATCCAGCTCAGTTAATTCAAACCAGAAATATCATAATAAAATTACTTTGTGGCAAGCTTTACACCATAACTATTCTTGTTTTTTAAAATTTGCCCGTTTATGGGGTAAATCTAAAATAGTATCGAATAGAAAGAATGCTGATGACAAATCGTAGCTGGTTTCGAAAATGCATCATACTCTAGTTTAGTATTTATATTACTTTAAACAAAAAAAAATCCTTTCTTAGCTATTATTATTTTAAAAATGAATCTAAAGCCGAATAAATAGAAATTAGTACATATAAAATATAAAATCAATTTTTTAAACTTTTTTGACAAAAATAATTATTACTTTTTTATTTTTATAAAAATCACTAAAAACAAAATTTACATTGAAAATTAATAATGCACTTGATTTTCAAAAAATTTTCACTTGACTCTCCGATGTTTTCCTGTGCCTGCGTTCCTTTTTTTGAAAATTCGAAAATCAAAATTACTTGCGATCCCCTTAAGAAACTCTCAAAGTAAAAATCTTTACTCTTTAAAATTTGTTTTTTTTTTAATTTTTTTTAGACAAGAACTACATAGAAAAAGTCTATTCGATATCGTTTATAGTAATAATACGGTAATAATAAAAAAATTTGGCAAATCGTTGATTAATGGCTGATTGGATAGACAAAGAAATAAGTGGTAATGAGAAAGGTGAAAGGTTAACGAATATATACACAACTAAGTCGACTAGAAAATTTAAACAATTTACTATAGTAATATTAAGGCATGATATTTAAATGGTAGACATACATATATATTATGTATAAACATATGTACATAAATATAAATATACTAGCTGACCCGGTGAACTTCGTACCACCTAACAATTATTGAATATATGGATTTTTTTATAAGCGTATAAAGTTTATTTAGTCAAATAGTTCATTGGAATATATTTATATAGAAAACAAAAGTTCAAAAAGATAACAAAAATAAGGCGTTTCAGGTAAAAGCTGTTAAGAAAGCTATGTATTTTCGTGCATGGGATATGTTTAGGTTAATTTCCTTTTTTCTAAGATCACAAATACTCAAGGATTGTCCTTGTGATTTGTTAATCGTCATTGCGAATGTAAGACGAATAGGAAATTAAATTTGCTTAAACTCAAAAGGCATATCGGTTGGTATCATCGGAATTATCGGTATGAGAACTTCTTTCCCTTTAAATTTTCCTCTAAGTATAATTGCGTTAATAAAATGGCATATAAGTTTTGTTATTACCAAACGCGTTCGATTGCAAAGTTTTGGTTGGTTTTTAATTTCGAAGCACGATAACTACAGAGCCAACCTTCAGTTGTAAGTTGTGCGGTGGTAAGCCAGGCACACCCAAGGAGTTTAAAACTTCAGTTGGATAGTTGGTGGCTTCATCTTCATTTGTTACACAATCAATAGATTAAAAAGAATGCAGAGTACCAACGATTTTATTCTGAACTATATAGTTTAAATCATCCATTACCGATAGTCAACAATTGGTTGGAGAAATCTTGAGCTGATAAATCGTTGAGCAATATAACTCTCACGTTTTCTGTCATCTGCAGTATCTTAAGAAAACGCCACAGACTTGAGGATTTAATGCAAACATTTTTTTGATTAGCTGCCGTCGATCTTGGAATGACTGGCAGTGTTTGGCGGAAATCCCCAGACAGTAAAATCATTGCACCTCCAAAACATCTTAAGTCACTGCGCAGATCTTTAAGTGTTCGTTTAAGAGCTTCTATTGCGAGTTTGTGTGCCATTGTGCATTCGTCCCAGATAATGATTTTACACGCTACTAAAACTGGACATGGCGGAGTTTTTCGCAATGTTACATGTCGGTTGCTCTATATTTTCAAGGTTTAATGGCAATTTTAACGCTGAGTGAGCTGTGCAGCATCCTTCTTACAATGTGGCCGCTATTCCAGATGAAGCTTCTGCTGCAGCAATGTTGGATCTCGCACGAACAGTGGCGGGGGCATCTAAGAAAAGAAAACATTATTTCCATCACTAATTTCCTTCAATATTATATCATAGACTTCCTTCTATTGGAGGTTTAAGAGGGAAACATTGGTTTGAACTAATTGGCTCAACTCATGTCAATCGTATTCACGTTCACGCTTCAATTGTCAATTTAGTAGCTCATTCATTTCATGCTCTGGTGCTGGCAGTCCTAACCTGACTAATAAACCGCCGCAAATAAGGTAACACATGTCTTCATTGACTTCAAGATTTGGATTTCTCGAGCAGACACGATATTGATATAAAATGTCTTTTGACATATTGTCCTTGTATTTGTTCCGCAGGTCACTTGGATTTGACGGGAAGCATGTCGAAATGATAATATCAAATAATGTTCATATCTGGCTTGGATATGCAGAAATAGTTGCTTCAGCGATTGTCGTATCCCAATTAGTATCGTTTTCAAACAAATTGAGTTCTTAACATGCAGCACGAAATGTTGGGCAGACTATACCATAAACATTAAGAAATGCTGCAAATGATGTTAGACCACGAACATTCACCAGCAACAACCGCAAATAAATGCAACCAAGAACATCACTTGAACGCAAATCCGGATGCCCAGGAACCATAGTGCCTTTCTTTCGACGTTAAATTTTTTTGAAGAAGCGTTCCAAGTGTAATACCGTGGCATCTCCGAGTAAAGTAAAGTTTGTGCAAACGGATCGCTTTGCAGATAGCAAAGAAACTTGTCAATGTTGTCGCTGGAGGTATTTCAGCACGTTGAACATTATTTGCCGCAGTGAAATATACTCGTTGGCCATTCTCCAGATGCACTGCTAAATGTGCAACAGCGGGATGAATAGGACATGAGAAATACGCCACGCCACCTCATTTCAGTTCACATATCGCCCAACTTGATAACGCGTAATTTCGTCGTTGCAATTGGATGCTAAAAAGAGCCATATCGCTGCCTTTCGTGACATATTTGCAATGTGTCTTAAATGATTTGGAAAGAAGTGGCAGAGCCCAACTGGTGTCAATCACAAAATCGTTTCCTTTTACTTTCTTTGTAATAGTTTTACCGTTGTCATTGGGCCATCAACGCCGATACAGTGGATAACCGTCATTGCCAGTGATATTTTCCGCCGTCAACTTTCGTGGATAATGTTTGGAACACTTGCCGTCGAACATGCACGGAGATGGGGGGTTGATGGAGCCACACGGTCCATGAATCATATATGTAATTACAACATCATGTAGGCCTTGATCTGTTTCGGGATCAGGGATCTCAGCACTTTTAATATCATCTTTCTGGTCTGGTCGAAATTTTTCAACTAACTAAACACAATATATCCAGCATTGAGTATCTCCGAACACGTATTGCCTAACAATATATATAATCAGCAAACGAATTTTTTACCTAAACACACATAATTCACAAAATATTATCCTTAATAGCATGTCAATAACGTTATAAACATATTTTCTTTGTTTCTTTGATAATTACTGAAAATTGCTGATAAAGCGTGAATAGAATAGCTGAGCCTATCGCATCTTTTATGATGGGAAGCTTTTACCAAGAAAAACTTCACAAACAGTTCAGTTTATAATGGCTTCATTTTTTTGTGGCCTTATCCGCCACTTGTAAATATTTTTTTTTATTTTATTAAATGTTTGTCGTGCTTACAAAACAATGTATAGAAAAAAATTGCGTTAATGATTCGCTAACTGACAGACAGATTCATCATTGCATAAACTAAATGCAAAGGGCAAGACTTCAAATATGTATTGGTTAATCTTGTAGCTTCTGAGCTAAAAAAGATAGAACTGTAATTTTATTTACGCTCGAGAGGTTTCAAAGTTATGAATGCATTTTTCGTACTTTTTTTGAAATATTTGACCATTAGGTGCAACATAGAGTAAAAACCATATTTAAAAACTGCTTATATCCATTTTGTACCTTCGGAACTGAAAAAGATAAAAAGGGGCTCAAATTATATTTTGATATTGCGTTCGACAGGTCTCGAAAAAATATGATTATAAAATTTTGATAATTTTGATCCTAAGGGATAAACATTTTATTGGTAATTTTTAAGTTATTTTTGTTACTTTTAAACTAATAATTTAAATTGCGTTCAACTGGTTTAAGAAAAATATGAACACGTTTTTTGAAGTTTTTTACAGTTATTGAGACTTATATAAGAAAGTATTTTTGTTGTACGGGATATGCCATGACCATTATTCCCTTTTCTCTTAAGTATACTCACCACAATTATGTATATTAGCAAACATAAACATCCATAGACAATTTTGAGACTCTAGCTTTAAGAATTATTGGAGAAAATGTAAAAAAAATCAAATTGTACGGGAGGTGTCACACCAAAAAGTTTGGAGACCTTAGCTGTCACAGTTAATGAGATACACATATAAATATTTCCATGCTATTAGAGGTTCCACACCCATAGTTCACTTACTGCCTATACTAATCTTAGTTATGCATATAAGCATAATAAATACCCATATTAAATTTGGAGATTTCAGCTGTTGCATTTATTGACATATATAGTAAAGGAGGTGGGTGCCACCCCTATTGTTATCTTTACGCCCAAACTCAGCTTAATTGTAAACATCAACATTGAAAGCACCTGCACAAAATTTTGAGACTTTAACCTTACAAAGCTGAATTATGCATTTTACCATTATAAACATCTTTACAAAGTTTTGAGAGTTCAACTTTTACTGTTGTAGAAATATATACAAAAAACTATTTTCGTTGTATAGGAGGTACCACTCCTATTTATTTTTTCCCGCCCATAAAAAGCTCAATTATGCATATTAGCGCTGTAAACATACGTACGAAGTTCGGAGACTTCAGCTGTTACAGTTGTTGAGATATATACAAAAAACTATTTTCGTTGTATGGCAGGTGCCACGCCTATTTATTTTTTCCCGCCCATAAAAAACTTAATTATGCATATTAGCACTATAAACATCCGTACAAAGTTTGAAGACTTAAGCTGTTACAGTTGTTGAGATATATACAAAAAACTATTTTCGTTGTATGGCAGGTGCCACGCCTATTTATTTTTTCCCGCCCATAAAAAACTTAATTATGCATATTACCACTATAAACATACGTACCAATTTCGGAGACTTCAGCTAGTACAGTTGTTGAAATATATACAAAAAACTATTTTCGTTGTATGGGAGGTGCCCCGCCTATTTATTTTTTCCCGCCCATAAAAAGTTCAATTATGCATATTACCACTATAAACATACGTACGAAGTTCGGAGACTTCAGCTGTTACAGTTGTTGAGATATATACAAAAAACTATTTTCGTTGTATGGCAGGTGCCACGCCTATTTATTTTTTCCCGTCCAAAAAAAACTTAATTATGCATATTAGCACTATAAACATACGTACTAATTTCGGAGACTTCAGCTAGTACAGTTGTTGAAATATATACAAAAAACTATTTTCGTTGTATGGGAGGTGCCACGCCTATTTATTTTTTCCCGCCCATAAAAAACTTAATTATGCATATTATCACTATAAACATACGTACGAAGTTCGGAGACTTCAGCTGTTACAGTTGTTGAAATACATACAAAAAACTATTTTCGTTGTATGGGAGGTGCCACGCCTATTTATTTTTTCCCGCCCATAAAAAGCTCATTTATGCATATTAGCACTATAAGCATCCGTACGAAGTTTGGAGACTTCAGCTATTACAGTTGTTGAAATATATACAAAAAACTATTTTCGTTGTATGGGAGGTGCCACGCCTATTTATTTTTTTCCGCCCATAAAAAGCTTAATTATGCATGTTAGACCTATAAACAGGCGTACGAAGTTCGGAGACTTCAGCTGTTACAGTTGTTGAAATATATACAAAAAACTATTTTGTTTGTATGGGAGGTGCCACGCCTATTTATTTTGTCCCGCCCATAAAAAGCTCAATTATGCATATTAGCACTATTAACATCCGTACAAAGTTTGAAGACTTAAGCTGTTACAGTTGTTGAAATATATACAAAGAACTATTTTCGTTGTATGGCAGGTGCCACGCCTATTTATTTTGTCCCGCCCATAAAAAGCTCAATTATGCATATTAGCACTATTAACATCCGTACAAAGTTTGAAGACTTAAGCTGTTACAGTTGTTGAAATATATACAAAGAACTATTTTCGTTGTATGGGAGATGCCACGCCTATTTTTTTTCCCCGCCCATAAAAAGCTCAATTATGCATATTAGCGCTGTAAACATACGTACGAAGCTCGGAGACTTCAGCTGTTACAGTTGTTGAGATATATACAAAAAACTATTTTCGTTGTATGGCAGGTGCCACGCCTATTTATTTTTTCCCGCCCATAAAAAACCTAATTATGCATATTAGCACTATAAACATACGTACCAATTTCGGAGACTTCAGCTAGTACAGTTGTTGAAATATATACAAAAAACTATTTTCGTTGTATGGGAGGTGCCCCGCCTATTTATTTTTTCCCGCCCATAAAAAGTTCAATTATGCATATTACCACTATAAACATACGTACGAAGTTCGGAGACTTCAGCTGTTACAGTTGTTGAGATATATACAAAAAACTATTTTCGTTGTATGGCAGGTGCCACGCCTATTTATTTTTTCCCGTCCAAAAAAAACTTAATTATGCATATTAGCACTATAAACATACGTACTAATTTCGGAGACTTCAGCTAGTACAGTTGTTGAAATATATACAAAAAACTATTTTCGTTGTATGGGAGGTGCCACGCCTATTTATTTTTTCCCGCCCATAAAAAACTTAATTATGCATATTATCACTATAAACATACGTACGAAGTTCGGAGACTTCAGCTGTTACAGTTGTTGAAATACATACAAAAAACTATTTTCGTTGTATGGGAGGTGCCACGCCTATTTATTTTTTCCCGCCCATAAAAAGCTCATTTATGCATATTAGCACTATAAGCATCCGTACGAAGTTTGGAGACTTCAGCTATTACAGTTGTTGAAATATATACAAAAAACTATTTTCGTTGTATGGGAGGTGCCACGCCTATTTATTTTTTTCCGCCCATAAAAAGCTTAATTATGCATGTTAGACCTATAAACAGGCGTACGAAGTTCGGAGACTTCAGCTGTTACAGTTGTTGAAATATATACAAAAAACTATTTTGTTTGTATGGGAGGTGCCACGCCTATTTATTTTTTCCCGCCCATAAAAAGCTCAATTATGCATATTAGCACTAAAAGCACCCGTACGAAGTTTGGAGACTTCAGCTGTTACAGTTGCTGAAACATATACAAAAAACTATTTTCGTTGTATGGGAGGTGCCACGCCCATTTATTTGTTTCCGCCCATACACAACTCAATTATGAACATCAATAAATAATTTAGTTGTACAAAATTTGGAGACTTCAGCTATAATAGGTATTGAGATATATGAAAAAAACTGTTCAATTTGTATGGGAGGTGCCACGCCCAGTCGGAATTTCCAAAAACAAATAAGCCTAAAACGCATTCCCAGATATCGGGTATGACCTTTTTTCAAGTTTCATTAAAATCGGTCCAGCCGTTCTTGAGTTATAAGCGGTGTCACTAACAAAAAAAAAATTGTTCTTTTATATATAAGATAAAAACAATATAGCAACAAAAATACATATTTACACCAGTATTTACAATAATTTTACATAAAATATGTTAAAAATAAGGTTTATCTTTTTTTAAATTTTTTAAGCAAAATGACACAAATGTTTGTATGGTTTTATATATAAAAAGACCTTAAGATTTTAATGAAAACGTGATCGATAGTAATTATATGTCTTATATTGATTGGCGAAAAAATGTTATGATACTCATACAAATTTTAACGGTGAGTGATTTTTATTGAATAAATGGTAAGTTAATGGTCGATTGCATAAATTAATATACATATGTATGAATGTATGAATGAATATGAATGAATATGTATATCGTTTACAGCATGCTGTAGTGACGAAATTCAAATAGTTTTGAGTTATTATTATTATAATTATTTTTAATATTATTATTATAATAATTTTTTTATTTTTTTTTAAATATTATTATTATAATTATTATTATTATTATTATTATTTATTATTATTATTATTATTATTATTATTATTATTATTATTATTATTATTATTTTTATTATTATTATTATTATTTTATTATTATTATTATTATTATTTATTATTATTATTATTATTATTATTATTATTATTATTATTATTATTATTATTATTATTATTATTATTATTTTCAATAAAATTAATATTGTTAAGATCTTATTAAACTGTTAATAAATATTTGACGAAATGTAGTAGATTTCTTTAAACTTATTTTTATCTATGATGAATCAACTATATTAATAAGAAAAAAAAAACAGTTGTAAATAGTGGCATTATGTTAGCCGCTCAGCGATATGGCTGTACAAAAGTTAAGCTTAACTATATTATACCTATTTTAACAAAAATGCAAAAACTAATTTTTAATTTGTATATAATTTACAAAATTGCTTTAAAGGTAATAATTTTCATCGATAAGAGATTAATACATTTAAATGACACAACTACATACTTCTAACAGCGGTATATACATACATAAGTATATATATAAAAAAAAAAATATTACAAAAATTTTTAAAAAAGAGGCCTGTAAACAATGATGAATTTACATATGTATGTACGTGCATACATAAGTATGTGTGTTAAGCTGAAATTGCAACAGATAAATTTATGTACATATACATACATATGTATTTATGTATGTGATAATGAACAAATCCATATGGACATAATATACATGCATACGCAAGTATACATAAATAAACTATAAAATATGTAAAATGAAAAAATTATAAGACAAATTAAAAGTTAAATTAATATTTTATAATATGCTTGACTTGGTTAAGATGATAAGTGTCTCAGGCATTGATATTTTACAAAGAAAAAAAATGTATATGTACATGCCAATAGGTCTATACATAAATATGCATGTAAATATGTACATGTGTATATGTACATACAATGTGTATGTTTATAGGAAAACGGATGAAAAATGAAAAAATAAATTGATATGATCATACAAATGAATGCACTTAAATGGACCACACCAAAAAAACAAAATGAAAAAATAAAACAATGAAATATGAAAGCCCTCTTATGTTATCAATCATAACGACAGTTTAAAAAAATTTTATTAAATACGCACCATCTGGTCCATAGGCTGTTGGTAAATAATTGCTAGATGGCGCTTCGAATGACACATGTCCACCACCGTAACCCGCCCCTCCAACAGTATAAGCACCTGAACCAGGTGGTGGCAAATACTGATGTGTGGCACTGCTGAATGTTGGTGGTTTTGATGGTGGACCATAGCCAGAGTGACCGCTTGGTATTTCGTATGATGTTATACCTGTAATGTATAGACACATAGAGAGTAAGTTTACAATCGAAAATATATACACACAGACAGACAATTATCATCGTGTTAAAAAATCAGTATCACTGTGAGAATAATGTTGCGATGCAAGTACATACAATTAAAATATAATTTTCAATTTAAAAGTTAATCAATTTTTATTTTTTCCTTTGCTGTATATTCTAGAAGAAAAGTTCTGATGATAAAACTCAATTTGCACTACCAGTTTTTAGTCAAATTTTTATTTACCACATAACCGAAAAAAGTGGTATTCAGTAATATAACTTTAATGGACAAATTGCAATGACTAATTAAAATGTCTACTAAAACTTAAAATTTAGTACATTTTTATTTTTTTTGCCATCAAGATAAACGAAAATAAATTTTCATTTTATTTAAAAATATTATTAATATAATGTTTTTTTGGTTAAGGTATAAAAATCACGAATATCTTAGTTACAAAGTAAAAGCATGGCAACAGATATCAATAACTTTAATAATATTTTCCTATAATAATACAATTTAAGATATTTAAGAAAATAAAATTATGGTAGTTACAGGTTTTTTTTTTTAAATCTTATTAGAATTCCTATATTAAAGGCATTGACAATTCAATCGATTGAGTACGATTTCGATTTGAATCGAATGCCGTTATTTGCCCTCTGGTATTATAAGTTTGTAGTAAACAAAAAAACCAATGCACAACCAAATGTCGTTACAATTTCCATTGTCAAAAAAAAATGTTATTTTAAACGAGTAAGAAAGTAATTGTCGACCAAGCTACCTACACTATATGAATAAATGGACCCATAATATTTGTGTTCAGTATGCTAGTTGCTGTCATTAAGCTAGAGACATATGCAAAAATTCTTTAGGCTAGAGTAATATTTAAACCAGTTAAAGCCAGAAATGCTTATTCCGGAAGGACATTTGTGCAGAGGCCATGTGGTGATAAAAGCTTGAGTTAGTTATAGGCCATCATCCCCACAAACAATTGACTTAATGCCAGCACCAAAGAGCTTATCTGTGACACATTTAATCAAAAGTGGGTTTACAAGAATACAGTGACATCCAGCTAGAGGGACGGACGGAGAAACGGGCTCAGGAAATGATTTATAGTCGATTGGTGTACTTGAAGGTCGGTTTCAGACCATTATTTTTGGGCGCGTGGTGTGGACATAAAATAGTTCAAATGATTAATAAATTGAAATGAACTGCGAATATATATCGACAAGTGCCACGAAGCCGTTATGCTAAAGAAATTAACAACTTTTTTTCCCACTATTTTGTCAAAGATTAAAAATTGTTTTTTGCAATGTAATTAGTTTAAACAAATTGTTGTGTAAATTTATAAAAAATCACATATTTGTACACATACATATTTGTTTACTTAAGAAATTTTCATTTTCATTTGTAATGATTTCGCAATCGACCGGAATGGCGACAAAAGTTTTGCTTAAACAGCAAAGTAATAATAAAAAAACAAACATGCTGCAAGTAAGGAAATCCTTTATAATCAAATTAAAAAACATACACATGTTAGAGTGTAAGTTTTAAACCATAATTAAAGTTAATAGTTTATAGCAGTGATCCCCACATGCAAAAATTTGTATGTTACGATTGTGCTGGCTGGGGCACTGGGGCACTGGGGTGACCACAGTTAGAAGTTTAAAATATGATAGAATTGCATTGAAAAAGTTTTGGAATGTAAAATTATAAATCAAGCCAGTTATGTTGGAAAAAAAGTTTCATAAATAGGAAATCATTTTGCCGTACTACTAAATTTTGCATAACGTTCGTTAACTTGTTTTCCTGATTTTAACCGACCTTCAGACGGACATAGGTATATCGACAAGTACAACTCGCCACCACCACCCAGAGGGCCCCAGGCCCAATGTGGATAGCTTCAGAAAAGCCGGAAAGAGAAATAGAAAAGTACGCGGAATAAACGTGTCTATTTCTTGGCGTTACAATTCGTCTGTGGTGTTGGCGCAGCGCGTATTCCGTGGCCGATTCTCCGGGGGTCCGGCACCGACTGCGCAAAAATGCCGCCGTTTGGCCATCAACATTGAAAAGCATAGGACCACACGATTGGCTACTATGAGTGCCCGGCCCCGGAGTGCCCGTTCTGCCGCTAATGGCGAGGATGTCAAGCTGTTGACAGAAACATTGACCAGAAACTTCGCCTTGCAATTAACCATCAGCTGATCGTCCCTAAAGTGAGTTTTGGTCAAAGGCGTACGCATGTTCCCTTACAAAGTCCAGTCCATGCATCAGCTGCTGCCTATCGACCGCCAAACGCGTGTAACCTACGCTTAAGCCATCCTTAATCTCGAGGCCGAAGTGGACGCTTTTTTGACCAAAGAGTGATGAGGCTCATTTTCACCTCAGTGGGTACGTGAACAAGCAAAACTATCACTTCTGGGGAACCAAGAATCCACGAGTAATGCACGGGGAGCCAAAGTGATTGCATAAATCGCTGTTCCCGCTGGAGGAGTCGTCGGGTCATTTTTTTCGAGGACGCCGCTGGTCAAACTACGTTGCGCGCTATGGGGCCATGCTAGCCGAGCTTTTTCTGCCGCAATTGAAAGAATTGGAACTGGGAGACACATAGTTCTAACAAAACGAAGCAACATCACACACTGCGCGAGCCACAACCAATATTCTGAAGGCGGCGTTCCCGGGTCGCCTCATCTCTCATTTTCGGGACTTACATTGGCCCGCAAGATCGCCCGACTTAACTATTTTAGGCTTTCTTTGTGGGTTTTTTGAAGTCCCGTGCTTACGTGAACAAGCCCGAGATCCTGAAAGCCTACAAGGACAACATTGTTACGAGTGCGAGAATTTGTCGGCCGAATTTCTCACCAAAGTGAAGAAAAATGTTATAAAACGAGCCCGTAGAGCAAGAAATTGTGACGGCGCCCATTTGGCTAATATCATCTTTCCGACTTGACCAATAAAATTTTAAAAGTTTAAATAAACGTTATCAAAAAACAGGATCAAAGTTTTTCATTTTGAAAAAAATGAGAGCCAAGTAACATCGGATGACTTCTTTGGCCCACCTTGTATTTGATTTTGGAACCTATTTTTTTCTCTGAGCATGAACAGGTGCAATGTTTTACTAATAAACTTTAGCTTGCTACTCTTAAGACAATTTAAGGAAAGGATTATGTTGTACATTTAATTTAAGAATAAACAATTTAAAAAAAGGAGTCTTAAAAATTGGTCGAAAAAATTCGTGGAAAAAATTTTTTGCTTCTTTTCCCTTCGCTATTAGCCATCGACCTAATGCTTATGGATAATGATGACGAAAAATTCAAATTATTTTTGCATCCCTTAAATAGGTCCAAAGGTCATTGCTGTCAAAATGAACCAATCATATTTATATTCAGACTGTTACAAACATTTTAAATTCATTTGCGATTGAGTAATATATAGGGGGTTTTCAGCCTTAAATGCTTACTCCGAAAGGAACATTTGCAAACAGGCCTTGCAAAAAAAAACAAAGTGATCATCCCCATTTTCAATGAGCATAGTTCCTGTTCCTAAAAACATATTCATGCCGAATTTTGTAAAAATATCTTCGAAAATGCAAACTGCACTTTGGTCAGTAGAATTCAAGGACATCCAGCCTAATGAAAGGATAAGCATGCCTTAGTCGATTAAAGAAGCAGTTCTGAGTCAACCAGTATTTATTTGACTTAGACTGTTGACTCAGACTGTTCATCTGTCCGCCAGCTAGTAACAATTTATAAACTCAAAAACATTTCAATATCTTTCTAATTAATTGATCTTTACGTGCGAAGAAAATTTCTTTCAGATAAAGCAATATTTTAGTTAAATATTAAACAACAACTTGCTTTTCATATTAAACAGTTTTAACAAAATTTACTTTAAATTTGAAATTTTTGCAAATCTTTTGACTTATACTTACTTTCTGTGTGCACAATTTGGCCAGGTAGGGGTTTGGCAATACTGCTGCCACCGGAAGAAGCACCCGATAATGAGGCAAACTTGGTAAATGGATGCGCACCACCTCCACTTGGGATGGGTTTCAACTTACTTTGGGCCGAGTTGATAATATATTTGCCAACATCCGTGACCTTGTCACCTGAAGCAGCCACTACATTACCACTGGCACTCAAAGCATAACCGCTACCCTTAATTAATTGACCCTTAAGGGCTGTTACGCCACCGGTAATGGCCTTAACTGCCTGGAATATAGTATTCAGAACGGTCTTTTTTAAAGACCAGGGGTCGTATTCCACTGAATTACCCTATTGAAAATGGAAAATATTTATTGTAGTTTTTAAAAAATTTTATCTTAAGTATTTTTGTATTTAACTTACATGATGCACATCTACGGCATATGTCTTATAGCCATAACCTGCACCACTACTAGCACCTGAACTGCCCGACGCTATTGAGGCTGAGGCATGACCCAGACTAGATAGGAAACCTTGTTTTATATGCAGTGCATAGTCCGCACTGCCCACACCCGATCGTTTGTGTAACTGTGAATCTTTATCACTGGCTGCTAAATCACTGTCCACCGTTACATCATCCAGTGAAAGAGTTTTGTCCTCAGCTTCGGCATCGGCAGGATATGAATGTGTCAGCAATGGCAGCGTTAGTAAAAGCAAATATAAATACTTTAAATAAATAAAAGAAAAAAAAAACAATTTTTAATTGAATAATTTTTGTTTTTAATAAAATAATTTTGTAGAAATATTTATTATGAAATTGTTAATTGAATTTAAGGCAATGTAGTTGTTGTTTTTATTCTTGTTTTTTAATTAAGTATAATTTAAGTTCGTCATGTAGTTAACATTATGTATATTATGATGTTCAAAAAGTTTTTCGGGAATGATATGCTTGGTTAGCATAAACCAAACAATTTTGTGTAAAATTTTATTTTAAATGGGGGAATGTGTGCCAGCGGCATGAGCTGCTTGGTGTTGTAGAAGTATCCTAAATGAAATGAAATTAGCGGAGCTAATTCTAGTCAGTTGGTGTATTCAAAACTCGATTTAGTAAATATATTACCGTTTTAGCTTAAAAAAAAAATTTCAGCAATAATTTGAGGTTATGTTAAGTATTAGGTATTACATTGGCAGCAGCCATAATAAAAGTTCCTTTGATTTTTAGCTTAAGATGACTACTAAGCCTTAGCCTGGAACTGCTGGAACCGCAATAAAGGCTGCTAGAACCGATGAAGTTAAAATTGCGACAATTGGTCTACTTTCGAAAAAATGCTTTTTAGTTGTGGGTACAAAAATTTGTTCTGAATGTAAAATGTACCTAAAGCCCCAACTAAAAAAAAACATAACTCTTACCACAGACATTTCATGGTGGCAAAAAAACAATATCAAGAGCTTTATAATTGGCTAAAATATTTTGTTTATAATCGTGTCTTTCTTTTTTGAGGCAGGTTCCATGAGTGAACTCGGCCTTACAAAGGATTCACAACTTTTTACTTTCTTTAAGGGTGCCCTAATAGATCAGTGGTAAGTACATGAGTCTACCAGTCTGGGGTTCCTGGGTTCGATTCCCACCAGAGATAAATCTTCTTCATCCTTATATTCTTTCTTATCCTCTTTCACTATTTCTACCTGCCTCTCCAGATAACATAAAGGGACCGAATTAGGCGGCCCCGAGTATGTATCCTTTTCTTTTACGGCTGCCTGTTCAACCTGATCTAACCTACTTGCTTTAAATTCGATACCATATTTTAAAATTTAAGTTATAAAAAAGTTTCTTATGTGCGGTATACATCTCACCAACATGTTGCAACAACACAATACAAGTAAGAAAGTTATAATTAGTCAAGCCCGACTATATTATACCTTAAAGCACATTTATTTATAATCAAACCACATACGTATTTATGCGTTTGTAACACCCAAGAATAATAACAGCAGGCCCACATGGGATATACCGAAACACTAATAATCATTTCCCGTCTATCCATTTATCCGTCCGGATACGTCTCCAAATAATTTTTTGAACAATTTAAATTTTGTGAAGGTATAGTTATGTATGGGGAAGTTACAACTTAAACAGCTTATTTCGGGAAGACATCTAATGGACTGATCTTCATCACAAGTAGTAGACTTTGTCCCCATGCCAAGAAACTTATCTCTGACAAATTTTGTCAGCATATCTGTATAACCTCGACCTGTACTTTGATAGCAAGAATACATGGGCAACCAGGTAAACGGATAGACGAAAATGCTTTATTCGGTTCAGGAAGTGATCTTGAGTCGATAGGTATGCTCGATGTAAGGTCTCAGACTACTACGCTTGTGCGTTACATACATCTGCACAAACGCATAGTACTTACCCCTACCAAGTATGGGGGACGGATAATATATGATTGATCCAATTTTTTCACAATGCACCCACACCAATATTAATCCGGTGGTATTTTTTTAATACAAAAGTAAAGCCCATATGGCTTAACTAACTGTAACTCTCTTTTTTAAGATGAGCTTCTATGGAACCTTAAATGAGAACCGACTGCCAAGACACACACTTATACAAGTAGTATCAAGGCGAATTCAAAAAATTCGCCCTCTAAATTTTTTTTTTTGTTTGAGAAAGTGAATGTCAAAAACATTTTAAATTTCAAATCAAGGCACATTCAAAAAGGTAAACTTAAGGCGAATTCAAAAAATTCGCCCTCTGCATTTCCTTTTTGTGTTTGAACAGTAGAATGTCAAAAAAATTAAAAATTTCATATAAAATTAAATTTTTATAACGTATAACTGTCAAATTGATTTTAATCAGCTGGGTAATTAATATTACCTGGTTGAATGTGCCTTGTTTCAAACCAAAAATTAATAAATCTGACAATCCCTTTTACCAAATTTAGAAGGAATTTATATTCAGCTGGGTTCTTAACACTAGCTGTATATGTATGTGTAGCCTGACCGACTGCTAAGAAGTTCTGTACGATTATTTTATTTTTTATATAAATACACCCAGCAAAATTAAGTTCTAATACCGACCTGCTAAAAGGGAAGGTCTTATTATGGGTGCTAGGGTCAATACACAGAAAGTAAAACAACAATCAAAAATTTTATTTCTGAATTAAACGAAAATCGTACTTGAAATTTTTAATTACGATCGGTACTTAGGTTCTTTTAAATCAATTCATTTCGGACCACTTATTAAACCCAAGCAGAAAAAACTTGTAGTTTTCGAATATATTTTTACATTTAAAAACAAATTGTCTCGGTAGCGTAGATGGCAGAACATGGTGCTGTAGTTCAAAGGGTCCCGGGTTCAAATCCCAGCTACGGAAAGTAAAAAAAAATAGTAGTAAGAGCGCTATATTCGGCTGTCCCATATCTTATATACCCTTCACATTGTTTTTTATACACCCAGCGATCATATCTAGACGAGTTATTTTGTACTGGAAATATTGTAATGAAAATACTTTGTGCCAGGTTTGAGGTCGATAGATCTCTTAGTTTTTGAAGTAGAAAACTTTACAACATTTTAACGTTTGTATGTTTAAAAGAAATACCGTGTAGAAGTTTTGAAGTCGACAGTTTTAACAGTTTTCGACATTATTCGCTTAGAAAATTTGATAAAAATTTTTAGTTTGTATGAGAGCTACCCCCTCCCCTATTTCTACCCAAAAATTTTTTTTTCAGAAATGTAGGTTTTTTTGTGAAATTACTTCTTGCAGAACATGTAAATTCAATAGCTGTTATAGTTTCCGAGATAAAGCGTATCTAAAATTTCATAAATTTTGTTAATTTGATTTTGAGACTTATAAGCTTGTAAACAGACGCATAATATCTTGCCTAACTAGTTACTGTAGGGTAAATCATTATAAACGTAAATTATTTCAAATGCTTGTACCAGTTGTTTCTTTAATCCTATTCATAATGTGTGACAACTGTTGCCAACTATTAAATTTGGAATAGAAAAACATTGCAGATATTATCCATGTTGCATAATTGCGTGCAAGCAAGCAGAATTAATGACGAGTTTGTCTTGAATTTTATCATTCTGTCATGCTTAATAAAACTGTTATTTTAGGTTTTTAAATTTTTTCTATATTTTAAATTATTAAAAGTTATTTTTAATTATTAGCAAGCAATAGCCAATTTAAATTAAAACTATTTAGCATAAAATAAAAGAAAATTAATAAAATGTTTCCACAAAAAGTAGAAAAATATCAAATCTAAACTTTATATTTAACTCACTTTTATTATAACTGCTCCATTTATAACAATTGAAATTTATTATACCCTACATATAGTGGTAAGGGTATATATAAGTTTGTCATTCCATTCGTAACTTCTACAATATTTACTTTAGACCCCATAAAGTATATTTATTTTGGATCTTTATAAAGAGAGAGTATAAAAGCTATGGACTTCAAATGTTCCACAAAATGAAATTGGACAAAAAGATCTACATTTAGGAAAAAAATATTTCTTAGGTAGGGGAATTTTTATGATATTTTCGATACGCTATATATGGGAAACTATAACAACTATCGACTTCGAATGTTCTACAAAAAGTAAAGATACAATAATAATTATGAAATTTTGGAATAAAATAGTTGGATAGGAGTGTGGGTCTCGAAAAAAAATATAAATATATTTTTGATACTTTTTCAGTTTTTTACTGTTTTACTGCATACTGATACTTTTAAGGCACTTTGTCTTACTTCTAAACCAATTAAGGTAGACACATAATTGCGTTTGACGGACCTCAAAAAGTTATGAATAGTGTTTTTGTACTTTTTTGAAATTTTTGGCCGTAAAAGGTAGAAAAAGGGGGCAAATTAGATACAGGAACTTTAAAGGTATTCTTGTAACTCTAAGCTAATAATGGTAGAAAAATAATTCACAGTGCGTTTGACAGATTTAGAAATAATATGTTTTTATTTTGTTTAAATTTCTTACCCTTAGGGACAGGAAAAAGTGTAAAAATGTTATTTTGTTGTATTAAAGGTACCTTTTGTTACTTCTAAGCACAAAAAAAAATGATTTCGACAGGTGTTGAAAAAAATATTAATTGGTGAATATTTATTGCGTAAACATTTTATTTTGGTATTTTCTTACACTTTTTGATTATTCAATTATGAAAAAAGGGCTGTGGATACCGATAAAGGCCAGAAGTCAACTAAGTGTTATATCCTTTACATTTTTGGTATTTTTTCGAAGTCTTTTTTCTTGGCCAAAATAAAAGTCGAAAGTCTTTAAAGTAATCAAAAAGTACTTTTATCACATTTTAGATACTCTTTTGCATGTTTTGAAATTATGCCTCCAAATATTTAAAATTATTATATAATTGGCTCAGTTTGAGGTTGAAAGACAGCAAAGTGAACAAAATGTCCTTTGTGTAAAGTTTTTGCAATTTGTGCATCGTGTTGATATAAATTGAGGCTGGAAGTCAACTAATAAAGTGGACGCATAGTATTTTTTCCGGTTTTTGATTTTTTGATTTTGTTTCTCGAAATATGAAATTTAGCAAATAAAAGGATTTACAATCTTCATATTTTTTAGTATATGATTGCATATTTAAATAAAAGAAAATTGGAGATACTAGGCTAAGATTGTGTAAAAAATTACGAAAATTTTCCTTTTTTTACCCTTTTAGAACGTTTTTGCATTAAATAATTTGTTTTAGTTAATATTTAAAACTGCGAAATATTTATTGCCAAAACGCTGTTTTAAATCAGTTAATTTGTATCCCTATGGATTGCAATGTAATCAAAAACTTAACTACATTTTTTTGGAACAAAATCCCTGAATATACCTTTATACATCTCAATATCTCAGAAAAGATAGGTAACGGAAGTGGTATTCCCCCTACAATTGAAAAAATTTTTGTAAAATTTTTCATGCGCTTGATCTGAAAAACTACCGCAGGTATCAAATGTCCTACAAAAACTAATTGATTAACAATGCCTACATTAAAAAAAAATGTCCACCTTAAAAAATGAATTCTCCATCAATAAACAATTTAAGTGAAAAAATCTACGATATTTTAATAGCAATCGACTTCAAATTCCCTACATAGCAACTAGTTAAATACGAGCAGAGGGAGCGGTGGCCATCATACGAATTAAGAGTTTTATAAACCCTTGGCAGTCTATGTCACGAAAACTGTAAAAGTCTCGAAAACAACTTGGCTGGAGCAAATTAAAAGGTATACAAAAATACCAATATGGAGGTATAAAAGATTCAGCAGAGCCAAGTATAATGCTCCAACTAATATTTTTTTCTATTAATCCTATTGCTTTAATCTTGGCATTCGATTTGATATTTCTCACGATCAATCGAGTTGTCAATGATTTTATTAATTAAAATAAGAAGTTTTCAGTTTCGATTCAAATCGAATCCCACTATTTGGCCCCAAGAAAGTAATATTAAAACAATATATGATATGGAGAGAAATAAGAATTTATTTTAGGTGTGACAGCATTTTCTATAAAGTTTTTGCCATTTCGCATGCATATATTTTATTTTTTTTAATGTGTTTAACAATAAAGTTTTAAGTGAATAAAACAAATAAATAAATTTTAGCTTTCACCACATTTAAGTGATGTGGAGAAAACTTTAATATTACTTAGTTTACTTGATTTGTCATTCAAAATTTACACCGAAAAAATTGTTAATGATTTACTGGACTTTTTGTTTTGTTAAGGCAATTCTAAATATATGAATGCATTATGAAAATTTTCAATATCATTTCAAATTATTTAAAATAATTTTCATAATTTATGGAAAAAAATATTGTTTTTATTGCTCTTAAAAATTATAATAATAATAGTTAACTCCCCTGCCAGTTTCACTTGAGAATAAAATATTCTATGAAAAAATGCCAAAAAATCATGACAGAAGTTTTTAAACATTTGCATAACTTTCTGAAGTGGCAGCCCAATATGCTTCAAATATCGAAAGAATATTTTTATAGGAGCTGTGTAAGATAATAGACCGATCATCGTTTCACAAGGATTTCCTTTCCAAAAAATAAATTTATCTGTTCCAAATTGAATCAAAATAACGTCAAAAATGCTACCTTTGTTTTGATCACAATAATACAATAACAACAGCCGGACGGCCGGACATACAAATGAAGGAACATATATGATCTACTCGACTCGAAAAATAATCCTAATTTGATCGGTATAACTATAAAGAGGCTTATGACTCTTATTATTTGGTTCTCTAACAATCTGTACAATTTCATAACACCCCTATCACCTAAATATGTGGAGTGGGTGCTTGTGGTATTAACTCAGCAAAGTAATGGGATAACCTATAGCAGATTACATAAGGGCATAAAAGTACGATATTTTACTCTGAGCCGAAGATATAAGACCGCTAAGATTTTATTTTAAGTGCCTTACCTTCCCACAAGGTCGCCGTAGTCTTTAAATTTACTTTATAACACGCTTCTGCTATTTTATCGGATTTTGACTCTGTTCGGGCAAATTATTAACTTATTTTGGAGTTTTGATTTCTAATTTAGATTTTATAATAACTCGAGTAGCTCGAGCAACTAGAAAAATTTAAATTATTCGAACGACTCCTAAAATTTTTCAAGTTTATTTTGGCAATTTTTTTGTTTTTTAAACGTTCGATTGATATAAACTTATTCGAAGAATTGACTAATTCTAGCTGTAACCGTTTCCCATATGTGTAATAATATATGTATATGGGTTTCCAACCAAAAAAGCTTCTCATCTACTGTGGTCGAAAATAAATCGAAGCAATTTTGAAAGCCCTATTCTGTAGCCAAACTGCTTCTGCTCGTATTGTACCCGATTTTCCAGCTTTTGGATGAGTTCTGCTAATAGCAATGGTTTTGAAATTGTTTTCTGAGACTTTCTTATGATTTTGCAAGCTCTTGTTGTGTTAGATATTTTCTTAAAAATACTTGTGGTAGGCGTACCATCATGGCTAATTCGGCTTTCCTATCAATAACAATTCCAAATATACCGTATAAGTACTTTTTGAGATATCCATTGGCCAATATAAAAACAGATGTGTTTGTGATTTCATTACCCAAAAATATTGTAAAAAATAAGGGGTTTCGTTACTATCCCAGAAAAAACTTACACTGCTTTGTAATAAGTTAAAATCCAAAAAAAACTCTTTCTCATTAGCATTTAAACTCATAATTTTAAAATGGCGATAACATTGAAGATAAGTACTTACTATGCTCGCTTACAAAGAGGAATTTAAATAAGTACTCGCTTGCAAAGAAGGACTCACATAAGCTATTACTTTATTGGCATTTAAATAACCTTATCCTGGTACCCCTAGTTACGCATTGAACTGGCTTAAAACATTAAAATAAAATATAAAATTCTAAAAATAACACCATCTGTCTAATTTTAGATAAGAAATAACTCATTATTTACCAAGTGCTAAGTAGCACAGACGGTATGTAATAGTAATTTAAAAGTAAGAAATTTGTAATAACTTATATCTTCCAAGTTTTTTTCTTTAATCATAATATTTAATTTTTCTTACTCGAACGATCAATCGACTGACTGATAGTTGTTTGAGCAGTTATTGTTCAAGTGGATACTCTAGATATCATTATTTGTTGTATGTGATTATCACTTTATGGCGCAAACTTTTGTACTAAATATAAATATGATCGGTGTACTATTTTGCATTCGTAATTTAAGCACTTTATGTTTATGTGTAAACAAGTAAAATATTTAAAAAAAGTTTTACAATATTAAATGTTGTAATAGTAACAGCTGCATGGCATCGCGCTTCCTTCTTAAGTCTTTTGTTTTCCAAATTATTTCTATATAGAACGAACAAGTAGTAAAGAGCTTTAAATTAAATAGCATTTTAGTTCCCAAATCATGCACATGGCAAAAAGATTATATTTCTGACTACTAGTTTTGGCAAACCTAATTTTTTAAAAAATATTCCTTAATTGTTTTGATTAGGTCGCCAGCATGCAAACAAATTTATTATGCATATTTCAAAATTTTTATGGAGAATACGTGTTTATTGAAGTGTGGGATAGCCAATAAATATATGAGTAATATTACATAATTTCTAATACACAAACATTATAACAATAAAAGTATACTCATCAACAGCATATTTACTCTCACTTGTGGTTACACACATACGTATGTATGTTCGTGTATAAATAAAGCTTTTGATTTTTAAAGAAAGTAAAATCAAAATTTTAAAATGAAAATAAAAACAAAAAAAAGCTTAGTTAGGCTCTTATAAAGTTAATATGCAATAAAAGCTTAGCATTAAAGCGAATTGGAGCAAAATTATACAATAAATTATATTGGGAGAGACAGATTGTAAAACATTTCATCATAGAGAGAAGCATGCACTTGAACTTGTTGTTTTATAATAAGGAGGGTTTATTGTAATCGTATTAGTGCTATTTATTACTTTTCTTTTTATTTAGGTTTTCACTTGAACAAATAAAGTTTTTTTTTCTAATCGAGTATTTGAGTAATAATAACAAACTAAATTTATGTAAAAAGATATTAAATTATTGCTTTTTTTTGCTGCGTTAAGTTGTGTATACTTGTCGGTCATTGCCACTTGTACCACCAAAATAATGTTGGCAACATTTACAAAGTATTTGTTGTATTTTTATTTCATTTATTTACCATATTTTTTTTTCAATAAACGCACAATTATTTATATTTTATTTTGCTTCAAAATACTTTCACTTAAACTTAAGCATCCAAATTTTTTATTTGTTTTCTGTTGATAACGTCTTGCTTTTATATTTTAAATCAAAATGTTTTGTTTCTTTTAAATATATATTTAAAAATATATTGATTTGGCAAGTTATATATTTTTTTAATGCTCCTTTAACTCACCTTCATTTTAAGATTTATTCCTAGTTTGTTTTAATATAAATTTGCTTGTTGTAAACAAACAAATGGTAAAAAATTCGCTTTAAATATATTTTTTGGTATAAAATTTAAATATTAAGACGCTTTAAAATAGCACGTCTGTTACGTTCGTTATCGTATTGGCTTTTACTGGCTTAGACCGGCATACATATTTAAGTAACTGCTGCCAGCAAGAGTTTTTATGGTCGGAGATTTTTTTCTTATTATTAATTTTTTATTTTTCTTTTTTCAACCTTTCTTTTGTGTTGCTTCACTTGAGTGTAAGTAATTTTATTTTTTTTTGTTTTGAGTTGTTGATAAATTTTTTTCTTCACACTTTCCTTTTTATTTTTGTGGTTTTACCGAAAACAACACAATGGTTACACTGATTTTTTTCTTTTTGAATTTCTTTTTGTTGTTTAAATTTCGCACTTTTTAATTATATAACTTTATTTTAAATTTGTCCGAAACTCCACTTAGAAGTAGTTATCGCGCTCGTTGTTACTCGTTTAAAGCCTTAAAAACATTTGTTAGTTTTTCCGCCTTGTAAGCGTCTTTTAAAGAAAATTTGTTTCAAAGAACTCTTTTTTTGATTTTGTTATAATGTGTAAGTGTGTACATTTGAAAAAACATACAAAATTGTTATTTTGTTGTTATTTATATATGTATGTTTAACAAACACATGTGAGCATGACTCTTGTTTTTCTTATCTCGTTTAATATGTAACTTAAGTTAAATGCTTTTTATGTAGAAGCATGAATTTTCAAATTATGGCCACCTAACAATTAATTTGTGCTCTTTTGACTTCATAATACTTACTTATGTTTCTGTGTTTTTTCTTCATCCACAACATCGTTGTCTGTGTTTTTTTTTGTGATGTTTTATTGCTCTAAATTTAAAAATTTGTATGATTGTGTCAACAATATTTTGTACTCATTTTGCCGACAATTTCCATGCGTATAATTCATGTGTTAATACGAGTAAGTTTGGGGGTTTCTGGTTAAACCTACAGTGGGATAAAAAAATATTTTATTTTAATGGCTAATGACTAAGGTTTAAAAAGCATAATGCGGGTAAACAGCAGCAATAGGGTGATATTTTGACTGTTATTGGCGACTTTAACATGCAAATAAGTTAGAACAAAAAAGGCTTGAAAACATCATGTGCCATCATGCGGTAATACGGATAGCGCTTGACCACTGCACTTTTTTGGCTGTGCGGACTAAAAGAAATGCTAAATAAACACAATATTAATGATTCGCTTCCAAATTGGTGCGCTTTTTTTGCTGTGCGGACTAAAAAAAATGCTAAATAAGCACAATATTAAGGATTCGCTTCCAAATTGTTGCAACGGCCTATGCTAATCCAACTAGTAGAAGAAGGCGTATTGATAAGAGGAAACTTAAGAACCCCAGCATCGAAGCCTATTATACAGATG